>CM066332.1:138085272-138252772 GCA_033807585.1 Hydrophis major
CCTTCCAGCAGCTCTGCGCACATGCGCACTGGGAATAGGCTCCCGCTGTTCCTCTGCCTCACTGCTGCCAGATTCCGGAGGCTCTGGAGTCAACACCCCATTCCCAGATGGTCCTCACCCCATCACTGCATTGGACACAGGACCCTCATTGTCTGTTTCTGCTGCTGTCTGCACAGGCTGCTGGTGAACCACAACAGGTGCCTCTGATAGTGAAAACAGAGTTCAGGAGGGCTGTGTGCAGCCCTCACAAGCTCTGTTTTCACTTGCAGAGGGTTGCAGGGTGCTGTCGCATCCAAAAATGGAGCTTGGGAGCCTATTTTTGCTGGCAGAGGGTGGCAGAAGGCCATCATGGCTTAAAATGTGGCCCAGGGGCTGTGTGTGGCCCCCATGAGCTCTGTTTTTGCTGACAGAGGGCTGCAAGAGGCTGTTGCAGCCCAAAAATGAGCTCAGGATCCCATTTTCGCTGGCAGAATGCTCCAGCCACCACACATGCCCATGACATGAGTGACATCGAGCTGGCCACACCCATCCCAGCGCCCTGAGGTCAAACACAACACCTGATGCGGCCCTCAATGAAATTGCATTTGACGCCTTCCCCCAACTTAGAGAATCCATTTTGAAGGCCTGCCAATGGGTCTCTGGTGATGCATCACTTTGAAAAACCGGCCTATTCCTGAGAATGAGATGAATTAAGCCACTTCACTAATTGTCACAGTGAGAATATGGCCAATGTAGAACATTTTACATACTAATGTGATCCGCATGGGAAGAGAAACTCATAAAGCTTTAGGATTATGGGGAAGAACCAGACAATATGCTGTGAAATTTCTGAGCAGAATGTTTCAAGAAGCTATTCATCCACCTTTTCCCCTGACAACAGAGCTGCCGACTGTCACAAGTATGGTTTTCCCTGCGGTGACATATGGCTATGAAAACAGAACACAATCAGAAAGGCTTCTCAATGAGGAAAAATGGAGGCCTTTGAACTGTTGTGGAAAAAATGTGGGAAATACTTCGCGATTCTTGCAAATACCGTGTTTCCCTGAAAATAAGACCCAATTGGAAAATAAGCCCTAGCATGATTTTTTTTCAGGATGCTTGTAATATAAGCCCTACCCCCCCTCAAAAATAAGACCCAGCTAAGATTGTCAGCCAGACGGACACATTTGGAACCGTATTTTCCCAAAAATAAGACCTAACTGGAAAATAAGCCCTAATGCATCTTTTGGAGCAAAACAATTAATATAAGACCCAGCCTTATTTTGGGGGGAAATTTGGTAGAATAAAACCATTCTATTCTCTATGATATAAAGCAGACTGGAAGCTTTAAGTAATAACAGAATAACGGAGTTGGATGGGACCTTAGAGGTCTTCTAGTCCAATCTATTCTGCTCAAGCAGGACACCCTGTGCCATTTCAGACAAGTGGCTATCCAGTCTCTTCTTAAAAGCCTCTAGTGATGAAGCACCCACAACCTCTGAAGACCGCTGATCGATTGTTTCTCACTGTCAGAAAATTTCTCCTTAGTTCTAGGTTGCTTCTCCCCTTAATTAATTTCCATCCATTGTTTCTTGTCCTGCCTTCAGGTGCTTTAGAGAATAGGTTGGCCTCCACTTCTCTAGGGATAGGGCACACACAACTTCTGGAGGTAAACTGTTTCACTGATTAATTGTTCCCACTGTCAGGAAATTTCCCTTTAATTCTAACTTGGATCTCTCTTGATAAGTTTTCACCTATTACTTCTTGTCTATTCCATTCCATTCCATTTCCTTCTCCTCTCCTCTCCTCTCCCCTCCCCTCCTCCCCTCTTCTCCAATTCCATTCCATTCAATCTTCTCTTCTCTCCTCTCCTCTCCTCTTCTCTTCTCTTCTCTTCTCTTCTCTTCTCTTCTCTTCTCTTCTCTTCTCTTCTCTTCTCTTCTCTTCTCTTCTCCTCTCCTCTCCTCTCCTCTCCTCTCCTTTCCTCTCCTCTTCCCTTTCAATCCAATCTGTGGAGTGACTTGCCTCTAGAAATTTTAACTATTTCATCACTGGATGTTTTCAAGAAGAGACTGAACAGCTATTTTTATGAAATGGTATAGTTTCCTGCCTGAGCAGGGGGTTGGACTAGAAGACCTCCAAGGTCCCTTCCAACTCTGTCATTCTGTTTGTCAAGGTTCCAACTGATGAACTCAACCAAGCCAGCAAGTCGAGATGATCAAATCTCTTTCAACATAACTTTATGGAGTATATCATTTCAGCACGCATGAAGCCAAACCAACTCTAACCAGCTCCCACAATTTTTGCCTAATTAAAGTATAAAACTTTATCCTCCCTTCCTTTGGCCAGATCACATTGTCCAATCAGGCATCATGGTGTTTCTATAGCAACTCTTTCAGGTCCTTGCCAAACATCTGTTGAGATGATCTTGGTTCCCATGGGACGATTTCTTATTGCCATCTGGGACTAGCATTCCAAATTTTTCCCTCCCCCCCAGAGGCTTTGGCAAGCTGAGAAATGAAAAGATGGCTGCAACAGCATAGGAACGTTTCAAAGTTGACACTGTTATCTTCTGATATCTTCTGTTCTTTTAGCAGCCCTTCAAATACTGGAACCCTGGTGTCATGTCACCCCTAGTTCTCCTTTTTATTAGACTAGACATACCCATAGTGACAGATTTTATTTTCCTGGGCTCCAAGACCACCGCAGATGAGGACTACAGTCAAGAAATTAAAAGATGCTTGCTCCTGGGGAAGAAAGCTACGGCAAAGCTAGGCAGCACCCTAAAAAGCAGAGACATCACCCTGCCAACAAAAGTGCATATAGTCAAGGCTATGGTTTTCCCAGTGGCAATGTATGGCTGTGAAAGTTGGACCATAAGGAAGGTTGAGCGCCAAAGAATGGAGGCCTTTGAACTCTGGTGCTGGAGAAGGAGATTCCCGCGAGTCCCTTGGACTGCAAGGCCATCCAACCGGACAGTCCCAGAGGAGATCAATCCTGACTGCTCTTTAGAAGGCCAGATCCTGAAGAGGAAACTCAAAGACTTTGGTCAGTTTGAGAAGAGCCTCAAGCTGGGAACGATGGAGGGCAAAAGAAGAAGGGGATGGCAGAGAATGAGGTGGCTGGATGGAGTCACTGAAGCAGTGAACTTAAATGGACTCCAGAGGATGGTAGAGGACAGGAAGGCCTGGAGGAACGTTGTCCATGGGGTCCTGATGGGTCAGACACAACTTTGTGACTAACAACAATAAAGACATTCCCAATCCCTGCAACCATTCTTCATACATTTTTATCTCCAATTCCTTATTTTTCTTATCCTTTCCTTATTTTATCTCTTACCCTTAATTTCCATTTCCTTTTTTTATTCTATATTTTGCTTACTCAGGAAAGCCATAATGGGATGGTGAATATGCATGTCCACAGCTAGCCTGAAGCTCCTGTATAGGCAGGTCTTCCACTGATCAATAGAGGTTGCTTTGGGGTGACAAAGGGAATAAATATTAACTTTCAGAACTTCTGGATGGATTTCCTCTGGGCATTTGAAGGAAATTAGGTTAAAAAAAATGACAGTAAGTCAATGTCTTGTGTTACTGGATAGGACTCTGGGTAAGATTTTAGCTGTACAGACACAACACTGGATTCAGTACCATTTTTGTTAAGCAGTTCTCCAATTGAACATATGAACGATTGCAGAAACTAGGTATGGATCAGTGGTGGGATTCAATTTTTTTTACTGCCAGTTCTGTGGGCATGGCTTGGTGGATGTGGCAAGGAAGGATACTGTAAAATCTCCAGTCAGAAGTGGGATTTGCCGGTTCTCCGAACTACTCCAATTTTCCGCTACCGGTTCTCCATAACTGGTCAGAACCTGCTGAACACCACCTCTGGTATGGATTGTCTAGAGAAAAGGACTGGGGTGACCTGAGAGCAGTGATCCAATATTTGAAGGGCTGCCACAAAGAGGAAAGGGTAATCTGTTCTCCAAAGTACCAGAAGGCAGGACAAGAAGTTGGATGGAAATTAATAGATGGATAGAAATTAATCAAGGAGAGAAGCAACCTGGAATTAAGAAGAAACTTTCTAACAGTGAGAACAAGTAACCAGTGGAAGAGTTCGCCTTCAGAAATTGTGGATGCTTCATCACTGGAGGTCTTTAAGAAGAGACTGGACAGTCACTTGTCTGAAATATTTATAGGTGTCAGGGTTCTGACAATTGCCCTAATTAAATCATGAGCCTCGAGCCAAGCTTTGAAAGAATTCAAAAGATTTATTAGGAGCAACATGCCTGGCACTAATCCATATGAAACCAACTCTGAGACACATACTTTACTATCACCTATGACCCTGTTTCCCTCCACCCCCCTGAGTGTGTCATCTATCAGATTCTCCAACAAAACACATTCACAGGCTGGGTGTCATCAATCACACTCTCCAATGAAAGATTTTCGGGGGCAGAAGATCCAGTAGCCTAGGCTACAGTCTCCACAAGATAAGTATGGAATGCGCTTCTGGCCTTCCTCCATCAGGCGTCTCCCCCGCCTTCTAATGTCAACTCGGAAACAGGCATAGAAATGATTTACGAGTTGACAATAGGGTCCTTCTCTTGTTTGAGCAAGTGGTTGGACTAGAACAGCGGTCGCAAACCAGTGGGCTGTGGCCCACTGGTGGGCCCCGAGAAAATTTGGGTGGGCTGCAGAGAAATCTCAGCCCCAGAGCAATTAATCCAGGCTGCACAGGAACACAAGGCTACGCAGCCCACATGGCCCACGGGAAACCTCTCCGCCCACTCACTCCTTACCTGGTAAACTTGCCTGCTAAATTGCTATTTTTCCTTTTTTTTCCCAATCATCAGCTGCTCTGCTGTGCTGGGAGATTTAGATTAGCTAGGAAGCAGGAAATGGTTGGATTTCTTACTTTCTAGCTAATCTTTAGATCTTCGGCTTTGCTTTTAAGCAGAGCCGAATCTTCCTTAGGATTGAAGTTTCTATTATTCAGTGCAGACTCACGGCAAGCAAATTTTATGTGGCTGACTCAGGTAGCTGATGGCAGATAGATAGATTACTGAATGATTCAGTGAGCAACTCAATCTGTCTGCCTGCTTTGCCTGATTTTGGATAAAAGTTGCTCTTTTTTAAATAAATATTTATAATATTTTTATATAAATATTTATAATATTTACATACAAGCCACTCCCAGCCAGTCAATGACCACCAAGCCACACCCACAAATTAGGCCACATGCACAGAACCAGTTAGTGGTCCCTGGGATTTAAAATTATGAGTCTGGTGGTCCCTGAGGTCTAAAAGGTTGGCGACCCCTGGACTAGATGACCTCCAAGGTCCCTTCCAGCTCTATTCTGATTGATTGATTGAAGGATGAAGATGTGTACATAAGATTATATTTGCACATGGAAAGGCAGCTTTTGGTTGACCTGATAAGCAACTAAGAATTCATTTCATATGACAGGTAGTCCTTGACTTACAACCATTCATTGAGTGACCATTCCAAGTTACAGCACCATTGAAAAAAAGCGACTTATGGTCGTGTTCACACTTATGACCCATGGTCATGTGAGCAAAATTCAGATGCTTGGCAACTGGCATGGATTTATGATGGTTGCAGTCTTCCGGGTTTATGAGATCTGCTTTTCTGACCTTCCCACAAGCAAAGGCAATGGGGAAGCCAGATTCACTTAACAACCATGTTGCTCATTTAATACCTGCAGTGATTCACTTAACAACTGTGCCAAGAAAGGTCATAAAATGGGGCAAAACTCAATAACTGTTGCAACTGAAATTTTGGGCTTGATTGTGGTCGTAAGTCAAGGACTACGTGTATTTCTATCCAAATTTTTTTCATTGCTCTGCTGGACTCCAAGTGTCCCAGCAGTGTGGCCAGAAATATATAGATCAGTGGTGGTATTCAATATTTTTTACGACTGGTTCTGTGGGTGTGGCGTGGCTTGGTATGGGTGTGGTGTTGTCGTAAGTATTAGGGTGCAATACTTTTGCTTTACGTATCGAAATGGCTACATTCACACAACATGTTTAACCTGGGTGCTGAATTAACCTATTTTGGGCAAGGAAATGAACTCGTAAGCGAACCAGACAGGTTGCCTTCACATCACATAAGGAACCACAAAACATGTGATCAAAATCAGGACTAACCTATTGTATGATTGCACCTGTTGGCTCTTTACATGGTACAGAATAAAGGAATAACTGAATTGGAAGGGACCTTGGAGGTCTTCTAGTCCAACCCCCTGCTCAAACAGGAGACCCTACACCATTCCAGACAAATAGTTGTCCAGTCTCTTCTTAAATACCTCCTGTGATGAAGCACTCGCAACTTCTGGAGGCAAGCCATTCCATTGGTTAATTGTTCCCATTTTTTTAAGGAAATTTCTTCCTAAATCCAGGTTGTTTCTCTCCTTGATGAGTTTCCATCCATTGCTTTTTGTCCTACCCTCAGGTGCTTTGGAGAACAGCTTGACCTCCTCTTCTTTGTAGCAACCCCTCAGATAGCCCCCAAGTCTTTCTTCATAGCCCCCGGCAGATATTTTGTGCCCAAAGACTGAGAAAGACTGGGCTATCCTATCTACAAAACAAAAGACCTTCAGCTCCTGGATGGTGGATTTAAGACATGTCTCTTCAGGACATAATAGGATTAACCCACTACCATCCAGCAGCAGAGCTAACTACATTGCACAATCTCCGAAGGACATTGCATCAGAGTCCAAACTTCAACTAAACTTAGCTTAGACAACACTACAGAGCCAGCTATGACCCCTACGTAACCCTTACAACAACCAAGAGAGTACATGTTCTTGCACAGGAACAGGAAGATCAAGTGCAAAGCCCAAAAGAAGGTATCAAGCCCACCCACTCGCAACTCCATTTTGTCAGCTGCCCAGGATGTCAAACACACATGGTTCTGCTTCAACATTAAACCATCTTTTCAATCAGTCTCCATGTTTCCAGTGGCTTGGAACTGAACCAGATGGATATTTGACATCACACACACACACACACACACACTGCACCTGTGTATGGTTTGCCAATTGCACAGTGGCAGATAGGACAGCAGTTAATGTCGTTGCCCAGAGGATCGTGGGTTGCCCTCTCCCCTCTTTGGAAGAGCTTTATAGCTCCTGCTGCCTTAAGAAAGTTCAAAACATTCTTAAAGATCCATCTCATCCTGGGCACCCTTTTTTTTTTTTTTTGAACTATTAACATCTGGCAGTCGGTACAGGACAATAAAAACAAGGACAAATAAGCTGAAAAACAGCTTCTATCCCAGAGCAGTAACTCTATTGAATTCTACTGTATATTGTAATACTAATGCAATGTCAGAGGTTTTCAATACAATTGTATAGAATGTAAGGGATGTGTGTTTTTATTTTTTTATGTATAAGGTACACTGAAGATGGGCATTTAATTTCATTGTACGAGGTTCAATGACAATAAAGTAAACTAAACTATATAGATACAGACAGACACCCCTTCATAAGGAATGTGCAAATTGCAAGCTCCTTTGGTGAAGGGGGGAGCAAGAATGAATATGGCTGATATGAGATTTTTCAGAAGGAGCGCTAAGTTAAATTAAAATATTTCAATGGTGAAATATGAAGGAGGAGAACGGGAAGGGGAAGGAGAAGGAGAAGGAGAAGGAGAAGGAAAAGGAGAAGGAGAAGGAGAAGGAGAAAACCACGGTCTTGTTTTATCCTAGCTACAGTGGGTTAAAAAAAAGAAAAAAGATTTGATGTTTTGCTTTGAAGTCCCTGACAGCTTTTGTGGCTTTGTTTTAATGAATAGAAATGTCTCCTATCAATCAAGACCTGACAGGGTGATATTTGTAACATCTTTGTTATTATTCCCAAGATCATTTTAAAACTTAAATAGACTTCAGTGTACCGTGTCATTGTATTCTAACCAGATATGGATTATTGCTGGGGAACTAGAGAACAGAGAAACCATGAGAGGGTCAATATGAGTAATTTGGAAATTAATTTAACTACCTTGTAACTGCAGGATGAAATTGATATTGAGTGTCAATCAGTGGTGGAATTCAAATTTTTTTTCTACTGGTTCTGTGGGCCTGGTGTGGCTTGGTGGGTGTGGCAGGGGAAGAAGGTTACTGCAAAATCCCCATTCCCTCCCCATCCCACTAACCTGCTTTCCAGCTCCGTTCTCCTGTGCAGGGCAACCAAAGAAAACCCAGCCAATCAGCGGGGACTCGGAAGGCGGAGAATAGATGGGGGCGGAGGCAGTCAGAGGTAGTATTTGCTGGCTCTCTGAACTACTCAAAGTTTCCGCTACCGGTTCTCCAGAACCTGCTGAATACTACCTCTGGCGTCAATGAATGAACCAGAAATGTCCTTTCTTATTTACTTCAAGAGTAACAAAAACAGATTCTCTTAACTATGCCATAGGTTCTATTACACAAACAAACCTCCTTCTAAAGAGAGTTAATCCTCCAGTGATTATCATAATGGAGCCTGCAATTTTCTTATTTACTATCCAATAAAAAAAAAAAAAACCAAAATGCACAGGTACAGTATGAGTAGAACCTTGCTCAATAGTGGTGACTGGAAGAGGGATCTTGGAGTCCTAGTGGATAATCACTTAGATAGGAACCAGCCGTGTGCAGCAGAAAAGCCAATACAGTTCTAGGCTGCATAACAGAGGGATAGAATCAAGATCACATGAAATATTAATACCGCTTCATAATGCCTTGGAAAAGCCGCACTTGGAATACTGCATCCAGTTTTGGTCGCCACCAAAATTGTGAAAAAGATGTCGAGACTCTAGAAAGTGTGCAGAGAAGAGCCACAAACATGATTAGGGAACTGGATGCTAAAATATATAAAGAAGAGTTGCTGGAACTGGGTATGTCTAGTTTAATGAAAAGAAAGGGTAGGAGAGACATAATAGCAGTGATCCAATATTTCAGGGGCTGCCAAAAAGAAGAGGGAGTCAAGCTATTCTCCAAAGCACCTGAGGGCAGGACAAGATGCAATGGGTGGAAACTAATCAAGGAGAGATTCAACCTAGAAATAAGGAGAAATTTCCTGGCAGTTAGAACAATTAATCAGTGGAACAATTTGACTCCAGAAATTGGGAATGCTCCAACACTGGAAGTTTTTAAGAAAAGATTGGATAACCACTTGTCTGAAATGGTATACGGTTTCCTGCCTAAGCGGGGGATTGGACTAGAAGACCTCCAAGATCCCTTCCAATTATTCTATTCTATTCTATTCTATTCTATTCTATTCTATTCCATTCCAGTCCTGACTCTATTCTATTCTATTCTATTCTATTCTATTCTATTCTATTCTATTCTATTCTATTCTATTCTATTCTATTCCATTCCATTCCATTCCTGACTCTATTCCTCGTTCTATTCTAGTCTATTCTATTCTTTCTATTCTATTCCATTCCATTCCATTCCATTCCTGACTCTATTCCTGATTCTATTCTATTCTATTCTATTCTATTCTATTCTATTCTATTCTATTCCTATTCCTATTCCTATTCCTATTCCTATTCCTATTCCTATTCCTATTCCCATCCCATCCCATCCCATCCCATCCTATCCTATTCTATTCTATTCTATTCCTGACTCTATTCCTGACTCTATTCCTGGTTCTATTCTATTCTATTCTATTCTATTCTATTCTATTCTATTCTATTCTATTCTATTCTATTCTATTCTATTCCATTCCATTCCTGACTCTATTCCTGGTTCTGTTCTATTCTATTCTATTCCATATTCTATTCATCCCATCCCATCCCATATTCTATTCTATTCTATTCTATTCTATTCTATTCTATTCTATTCTATTCTATTCTATTCCTTTAAAATTGGTGGATGCTACTGTTAAATGTTAAGTTCTGTTATATAATTTAGTTATGGTGACTGTAGGTTACTATGCAGAATAGAACAGAATTAACTCAACTTTTAACAGTTCACTTAGTGACCTTTCAAAATTACAATGGCACTGGAAAAAAGTTATTTATGACCGTTTTTCACACTTATGACCGTTGCGGCATCACCATGCTTATGTGATCAAAATTCAAACGTTGGCAGCAGACTTGTATTTATGACGGTTGCAGTGTTCCAGAGTTATGTGATCCCCTTTTGTAACCTCTTTAGAAGCAAAATCAATGAGGTTCACTTAACAACCATGTTACTAAGTGAACAACTGCAGTGATTCACTTGAGAAGTATGGTTGTAAAACAGGCTGACATTCAGTTGACAAATGTTTCACTTAGCGACAGAAATGTTGGGCTCTATTCTAGCCATAAGTTGAAGACTACCTGTTTTGGCTTCCTGACATTTGGCTCTTGAATTAAGGTTTTTATTTCTCTCTATTATTTTCAAATAATTTTATTGAAATGAACCTAGTGCCAAAAATATATATATATAGTTTTTCTACCTTCCTTTAATTTGCTTCTAAATTTATTTCCCATTGGGCAGGTTCTGTTTCCTTGAGAGGATTAAAGATTTCACCACAATTTATTCCATCTGATCTGCTAGAGCAGGTCTCTTATAGCCTTCCAAGATGTGAAAGGGTTGCCGCAGACAAGATTAGCAGAAATGTTTAGCAATATGTCCGCCAAGTGTTGGAAGTGTAATCAGACGCCAGGTACTTATTATCATATGGTGGACTTGTATGAAAGCAGAGGTGAGCTGCTGCAGGTTTGGACCAGCTTGCCTGAACCCCTTGTTGCAATTCTGCACAATTTGGAGAATGGGCAAATTGGGCCACTGGTTTGCTCTGACCCCACATGTTTTTCAGGCTGTTTTTGGCCATTTTGGGGGCATAAAATGGCCTGAAAAGGGCCCATAACCAGCTTGAAAACAGCCTGGAAAACAAGCTATTTTTCAGGCTGTTTTCAGGCCATTTAGGTCAGAAAAACAGTCTGAAAATGGCCTGAAAATTGGTCTGAAAACAGCTCTAAAAATAGTCTGAAAACAGCCCCAAAAATGGCCTGAAAACAGTTCCAAAACAGGCCCAAAAGCAGACCAAAAACTGGGCAGGGGTGGGGCCACCAGTGGTGGGTGGGATTAGCCCCAACCAGCTAAATCCTACCTCTCCCTTTGAGGTGAGTGGTGGTGACATCACTCACCCAGTCTCATTCTCTAGAACCAGTTGTTAACATTCTAAGCAGTTGGGAGAACTGGTTGTTAGAAGAAATTACTGGCCTAATCCTGTAAGGAAGGCAGGAAGGAAATATTCTGGTGTTGCTTACAGAAACTGCCTCTCTGTTAACCCTTATTACATTCTTTGCAGGACTAGAATTCCTGTCTCAGGAACATCTCAGGAGCTTTTTTCCCCTCCTTTGCTGGTCCTTTGTTTGTGTGGAGTGACCATTCAAAGTTACAATGGCACTGAAAAAAGTGACTTATGACCATTTTTCACACTTACGACTGTTGCAGTATCCCACAGTCATGAGAGGCCTGGCGAGAAGATGCATGCCTTGATGTGAGTGATATTGAGATGACCACACCCACCCAGCCAATAACATGACCATCAAACCACGCCCACCAACTAAGTCACGCCCACAGAGCCAGTTGTTAAAAAATTTGAATCCCACCCCTGCATAGATGGTTGGAAAAGATGATCAAGCAACATATGTATCTGAAGCCAGAAATATTTCTGTTGGGTATAAATGCCAGAAGGCTATGATAAAGGTACATGTATTTTACATGTATTGACAGTCCCATTTGCACAATATGGAAAAATGAGAACACTCTATCAGTTGAGGATGTAATTTGGAAAATATTAGACTGTGCAGAGATGGATAGATTGACATTAAATATGAAGGACAAAGAAGATACATAATATTACTTAACATGCAATAGATTTTACAAGTGGTTAGAGATGAGAGGTAGAAATTAGATGAAGAAAGATTATTGTTATGTATGAACTAAATACAATGATGGTTCAAAATGATAAATATGGCAATATAACCAACAGAACTACAAATAAGCTAATAGAAAGGAAATCTAGTTAAAACTATTCTGTTACACAATTATTGTTGTTATTAGTATATATGTTAATATTCCTTTTTGTTCTTTCTTTGCTTTTCTGTGAATGATATGGCCTGACAATACACTGCATTCAAAATGTTTTGAATTATACATACATACATACATACATACATACATACATACATACATACATACATACATACAAAAATATGTGAAAAGGTCTTTACTCCAGACAAGGAGGGAGTTTGAAAATCATTACTCCTCAAGCAGTGATGGGGAACAAGCAGTTAATCTGTAACTCAATAGGAGTGAGCAGTTTGACAAGGCTGCTAAAAAAGGCAAATGCTATTTTAGGTTGTACCAAGTAAAAATAGAGATTTGCAGTCCTGGGAAGCCACACTTCCATTCTGTTCTGTGTTGGTCTGACCCCATTTCAGGTGTAATGCTCGGGATGGATAGTCCTTGACTTACCATCCTAATAGTGCCAGATTTTTTTTTTTTTAAATAAAGTTTAATTTGGGTTTTCACACACACAAAATACAAGTAGAATATCTTTTTTGAAAATAGCATGGTCCCAGGCTGAACTTCTTTATACAGACACAAAACTCAATTTCATGCTCCTTTTTGTATTCTATTCCATATCTTATACTATTTTACATTTTCTATATAGTTTTCCCCCCTCTTTTAATTTTCTCAGTTTTATTTTAATTATCTCATCTCAATTCAAATCATTATATTTATACTTTTGTCTGTTCTGTTTCAATTTCATATTATCTTTTCTCATTAAACAAATTTTCTCCTGTAGTTACTGATTGGAATATGACACCTTTATATCTTTTAATTACATCCATTCAACTCTTATTTAAGCTTCAATATATATCTTAAGTTTATGACCTTCAATATAATACATAATAAATAACTTCCAATCGAATTCTGCTTGGTACATTCTTATAATACATACAATATTCTTTTAAAAAAAAAAGAAAGATTGTAAATATATGTAATTATAAACTCTCATTCCATTCCAGTTCAGTTCTATCATTAATAATCATTAAAATCTTAACATCTTTAACACTTCTGTTCAATTAAATATCATACTTCCTTAAAAACACATATAATCTCCATAATTAATTTTCCCCTTGTTTCTCTTCACATATGTTTTATCAATCAATAAATATACTTTTTGTTACATTTATTTATTGACAATCATTCCACTGAATTACGATAGCTATTTTATCAAACATTTTAATCATACATTGTTTTTATATTTTCTAAAATTATTTCTGTTTCTAATATAACAATACTATCTTATGTACCTTTGCAGAATCCCCTTTTCCATTAAATTTTCACCCATTATCTCTAAATAGGCCCTGTTTCTCTATATTTTGCTTCTGTCCTTCATAACTTCTTTTCCTTTCTTTCTTCCCTCTCATCTTCCTCCCTTTTTACCCCCTTGTCTCTCTACTTCTAATTCTGTCTTCTGCATTTCCCTCTTCTGTTGCTTTCTGATTTTATACTTATTTTTCACTCTATTTTAGGGGGGGAGTTGTTTTTCACAATCTTAAACTTTCCATTCTCTTTCCCCCCTTTCCTTTTTCCCCCCCACCTAAGATTACTTGTTCATTAAAGATGGATTCTTCTTTGTCGCAATCTTCTTGTTCTGCAGGCACTTCTTGTTGTTTCTCATAATTCCAAATCTCCATTTCTAAAAACTGAAAAACGAAGCCAAAAGAACTTCTCCCTTCTTGTGCATCTTCTTTGTACTTTTTAAGTTCCATTTTCAGTTCTTCTAAAAGTGGAGCCATTTTAAACGGTTTTAAACAACCACCTGATTGATTTTAGTCATTCAAATACAATAACCAAAAATCCAGAAATCATCAAGTAATCCAAATAGTCCCGAGTTATATCTTCTTATTTCTTTTTCCTGGGATTTTTGTTGTGATATTTCAGTTAAAATGTATCTTTTGGAAGTCTTATTGAGATTTTGCTGTAAGTTCTTTTTAATTCCAGGCAGTCTCCTCCCTTCCAGATCCTGCCTTTTATTCTTTTTCTCTCCTTTCCTGTTTTCAAAAGCTTTTGATAATCCAGAAATCTTTATTATCCCTTTGACTTTTTATTTTCAGCATTAAATGCCATTTAATATCAAAGTGGATTTTTTTTTCCAATTTCTTGCTTAAGTCTCTTAGCTGTCAGTATAGGAAAAGGAGAAAAAAACCCCAAATATTTTCCCTTTTCTCTCTCCTTTGCAGGCTTAAAAATCTTCTTAGGGAACAATGTTATTGGTTTTTTTTTTAATAGTTTCAATTCCAAGGTACCTTATTTGTTGCTTTTGCTGTTTGACCTGGTCAACCAAAACTGTCTCTTCTTATCTTCCTCCTGCACATTCTTTTCCGGTCAAGTTCTTCTTTGTGGTGGCCATTTCTGACCACCACTACAACCGCCTTTGGGAAAGGGAGTAATGACCAGCTGGTGAGGAGAGATGTGGCTCTCCTCAACCCTGCAGGCAGTCTTCCCCTTCTTCACCACCACTATGGGGTGGCTTAGCCCCGAACCAGCCGGCTCAGGGCGCTCCAATGGTGAGCATGGATCGAAGCCTTGCAGAGATGAGGTTTCAGTCTGTCACCTTAGAAGCTCAAACCAGAAGTCCCCCAGTGCCAGGAATTTTTGACATGTCATGATGGCCATAAGTCGTAGCATCCTTGTGACTAGCTTGGTTTTATGATCCCTTTGCAGTGGTTATCATAAAGCAAAGGAAGTGATTGTTAAATGAACACCATAGTTCTTAAACAAGTTGATGCATTCCTATATGTTGTGGCCCACCAGTGGCCAGTGGAACTGGTGGAAGACTCGAACGGTGAGGAGGTTGGGGAGGAACTTGGGACAGTCCTGGAGTCTGGGAAAGGCTCTGACAAGTGCTCTGCGTCAGAGGCAGAGATGGGGCCAGGACCATCCAACAGTTATCAGCTGCCTTCGGAGTCAGAGATCAGTGGGGCAGAAGAACAGCTGGAGCCTGTTCCCAGTGTGTGCAGGCACAGAGCTTCCAGGAGAAGGGAACAGTTAAGGAACAAGGGTCGACTCAGGAGTAAAGCCACAGGTGGACGGTGAATGGCCCTCTCATGGGGAATAAAGAGGAGCGAAGGGGGAATGGTGTTTGCAGGAGACAATGAGTTCAATTCATTCGGGCGAACATCTATTTCTGACTTCTTGTCAAGTAATTTCTGCTACAGTATGGCATTTGGAAGCTATCAGCCCGGCAGCTCTCCAAGCCTGATAAGATCTGTGGTTGTAATTCACCCTTGAAAGACTGTTTGCCAAGGCTTTTCTGGATGTGAATGATAGGAATTCACATCAGCCTAATAAAAAGGGTTTTTGTCAGGAACAAGGAGTCTGCTTTGTGATTTTGTGAAGCCTAGGCCAGAACACTATGGGAATTTCCCTCCCCACCCCAGAAATTGGCTGGGAAGTTGGATAAAAAAATACTGTAAATCATTCCAGGGGACCGCAGAACTCTTCAATTGGCAATAAAGGTGAGATGGTTGCCAAGCACCCAAAATGCAATCATATGACCACAATGTCCATGTGTGTGTGTGTGAGAGAGAGAGACAGAGAGAGAGACAGAGACAGAGGGAGGGAGGGAGGAACACAGAGAGAGAGACACACACACACACAGAGAGAGACAGAGAGAGAGACAGAGAGAGAGGGAGGGAGGGAGGGAGGGACAGAGACAGAGAGAGAGACACACACACACACACACAGAGAGAGACAGAGACAGAGAGAGAGACACACAGAAAGAGAGAGACAGAGAGAGAGAGAGACACACACAGAGAGAGAGAGACAGAGAGAGAGAGACAAAAACAGAGAGAGAGAGACAGAGACAGAGACAGAGACAGAGACAGAGACAGAGACAGAGAGACAGAGAGAGCATCAGAACTCTGGAACTGGGTTGTAAGATGTACTTTTGGGGGGTTCTGTTGTAACTTTGAACAGTCACTAAATGACAAGTTGTAAAACAAGGATTATCTGTACTGGGTAATCACATTTTAAGAAAGATTCATAAAGTGGTAACGTGGATGATGACAATCCTTGCCATGGTACAGCATTATCTCCATCTTTGTCTGAAGCGATTCATCCTCATTATAGCTGAGTCAAAAGAGTGAAAGGAAGGAACTCTTTATAGAGTGTTGAGTGGGCAGGTTAAAAAAAAACCAAGATGGCGGCCACATCAAGGGTGGGATTCAAATTTTTAACAACCTGTTCTGTGGGTGTGGCTTAGGTGGTGGGTGTGGCTTGGTGGTCGTATGACCAGGTGGACATGGCTTGGTGGTCATGTTATTGGCTGGGCATGGCCAACTCAATATCACTCACATTGAGGCATGCATCTCCTTGCCTGGCCTCTCATGGTTGTGGGGATGCTGCAACAGTCGTAAGTGTGAAAAATGGTCATAAGTCACTTTTTTCAGTGCCATTGTAACTTTGAATAGTCACTCCACACAAGCAAAATACCAGCAAAGGAGGGGAAAAAAAGACTCCGGAGACATTCCTGAGACAGGAAGTCTAGTCCTGCCAAGAATGTAATAAGGGTTAACGGAGAGGCAGTTTCTGTAAGCAACACCAGAATGTTTCCTTCCTGTCTTCCTTACAGGATTAGGCCAGTAATTTCTTCTAACAACTGATTCTCTGAACTGCTTAGAATGTTAACAACTGGTTCGAGCGAATAGGTGTGAACCTGTAGAATCCCACCCCTGAGCCACACCCATCTGGATAAAAGCTGATATTCTGATTTCTTAGGCTCCCTCCCTTCTAAAGATGTGTTGTGGTTAGTTGGCAGCAGGTGTGGATGGCAGATGAGGGGCCAGGATCATTAGGGGATGGACTGAAGATTGTGGGGGCTGGCAGCAGTAGTGAGGAGGTTCCCAAGGAGCCTGTGCCAAGTGTGCATGTGTGCAGGATTGTTTGGAGGAAAGAACAGTTATAACAGCACAGATGACTTGGGAGTAAGGTTGCAAGGTAATGGCCCCTCCTTCAAGAAGATAAAAGCCAGCTGTGAATCAGACATTCTTTGCATGAAGCAAAGACCTTTTGAAACTCAGCCTCATGGGTATTGCAGTATCTTAGTTGGTATTTGAAGACTCTTGTGTTGTAAAATATTTCTAGGTAACCTTATCTGTTATTCTTAGCAGCCTCACACAGTTTTGGCAAGGCTCATGCTTATCAAAGTTAATTAGTTTGCAGCAGCCTTTTAACCAGGGATTCGTAAGAATCATTAAAAGGTTTCTGTTCCTTTTGGTTTATGTTTGTTTTATTGGACAAGGGTTTGGATCAGAACAAGATGACCCTGGAAGCTGTTTAGATTTACAGATAATGACAAGCTGGTAGAATTAACTAATACTGTAGCAATCAATCAATCCAAATAGAGGTGGAAGGGACCTTGGTTGTTTTCTAGTCCAAACCCCTTGCTCAACCAGGAGACCTTACCTATCAAGCCTGAATTTGGTTAGATGGTGGATTGGGTTATATCTGGGCTGTTCATGTGAATTCAATTTGACACACTTGGAAGCTGAAAGTGGGGAGAACTGAGGTGGATGGAGTTCCAGCCAAAACAACATAGATGGACAATGAGTTAGCCGCATTAAAACAGCTGCTTGACCAGAGGAAGGAAGAACGAAGTCACCAAGCAACCGTTCCATATCCCGGTTGGACAATGTGACATTATTGTTTTGAAAATTTGAGAAAATTCTAGTTATAGTGATGTGGAAAGCCAGGGAACTTTCAGTAATGGCTTTCTACTAGTTAGTGCCAAGATGGTGTATATCAATAAACTTGTTATTTGAGGAACAGAAATGCCTCCGAGTTCATTTTATAATGGTTGCATTTCTTGGAACCTGACATTACCATTTCAGATAGGTGGTTGTCAATCTTTTCTTAAAATCCTCATTATTACAATATAATGTGTAATATCTCTGTCTCTATCATCTCTATCTCTATCTATCTATCTATCTATCTATCTATCTATCTATCATCCATCTATCTATTCTCTATCTATGTATTTCATGCCCCAGTTGGGGTCTGACTCTTTGGATATTTGGATCTTTGAAGCCAAGTTGAAGGAATAGAAGGGGCTTCACCTGTTTTTGTCACTTTGTTTATTTTGTATCCCACTCTGGGTCATCACAATGTGTCCCCCCCTCTCATCTATCTATCTATCTATCTATCTATCTATCTATCTATCTATCTATCTATCTATCTATATCTATCTATCTATCTATCTATCTATCTATCTATCTATCTATCTATCTATCTATCTATCTATCTATCTACCTGTCTGTCTATCTATCTATCTATCTATCTATCTATCTATCTATCTATCTATCTATCCATCCATCCATCCATCCATCCATCCATCTAACCATCCATCCATCCACCCACCCACTCGTCTGTCTATCTATCTATCTATCTATCTATCTATCTATCTATCTATCTATCTATCTATCTATCTATCTATCTCTATCTCTATCTCTATCTCTATCTCTATCTCTATCTCTATCTCTATCTCTATCTCTATCTATCTATCTATCTATCTATCTATCTATCTATCTATCTATCTATCTATCTATTATCTATCTATCATCTACATCTATTGTATTATAAATATCTTAGAGCAGATCGCAAAAAGTGAGATCACATGATCTTGAGACAATGGTCATAAAACATGAGTCAGTTGCCAAGCATCTGAATTTTGATCACATGATGATCACAGGGATTCTGCACAGGTCAAAACTGTGAAAAGTGGGCATAAGTTACTTTTTTTCAGTGCCGTTGTAAGTTTGAATGGTCACTCCCTTCTCTTTACAGAACACCAGCCAGCCTTATACTGTCAGGCTGAGCTAGGCTAGGACTTTTCTATCCAACATTCATTTCCTTTACAAAGGATCTCTTGTGCAGAATTATTTCCCTCTGTCTCTCATCCTGTGAGCATCCCTTTCTGTGATGACCCAAAGGGGTGTGGCACAAAGGAAACACAGTCAGATATTCAGTAGGAGTCCCTTTATTAATTCCAACTTTGCCCCAATGTCCTGGTTACCTTCTGGCTGGAGAAAATCTCTCCCAGGAAAAGTCTTTGGCTACAGAGAATCAAGTCCAAAATGTGATCAACAAAAACTATAAGTCCAATCAAGGCAAAATGGTAATTAGTAATTAGAGGCAATTAGTTAGGCAGGGCAGGAGCAGGAATTCCAGATGTGAAGGCACAGCAATAACTCAACACGGTTGGGAAGACACCAGGAACAGATAAGCAAAGTCAACACAAGGTAAACTCATATTTGCTCCCAGCAGCTGCTGTATGCAGCATGCATCTCTTTTAAACTCTCTTCCCAGTTGTGGCTAATGAAGGGAATCAGGGCCGTTTCCTCTCTCATAAGCCATGCAACCCATGTTTCTCTCTTCTTTCTCTGCATGCCCTAGGATGAAGAGGGGGTGGGCCTGGGTCTTCCTCTGAACTCCCTCTCCCTTGTTCTACTTCTCTCCTGTTCTGCCCAGCCAGACTTTACCCTTCCCAGTTTCCTCCACAATCAACAGAGCCACACTCCCACTCCCTGTCAGATGTTCATCTTCCTCCTCAGATTCAGACTCCGACATGGGCATGGCACCTTTCTGCCTGAAAAGGTGCAGCTCAAGGAATTGTCTGCTACTTCAGTGGCGTGAGGTTGTCTGTCTCTCTGCTCCTCTAGGTGTTAAAGCTTTATTTAGCAATGCAAATCTTCCCATCTGAAGGAAAGCAAAATAATACAAAGATGTTTTTGATGGCCTCCAAAGAGGCAGCTCTTTGAAAGCCTCCAATAGAAACTGAGCAGACAAAAGGCAGAAGTGTTCAAGGATGCCATGTTTATCACAAAAAACGCTAATGCCACAGTGATCAAAAGAAATACATTTTCCAGAGGACGCCGGGCAAAGAAATTAGGTCTGAAAGGAGCTGCTACAAAAACAGATCACCCTGGAATACTATTTTCATACATTAGAAGCTTCGGCCTGACTCTAATACAATATTCATCCGTCGCATTAAAAAAAAAAAAAAAAAAAAACCACCAAGAACCTCGTTGTGAATCAATTTTGCCAGATGAGAACAGATAAAGGGATTAAGTTCTTGCCTTCAAAAACAGTCACGCAGGGACAAACAAAGCACAACTATTGTAGGCTCTTTAATTTTTATCCCAACAAAAAAGTCATCCATGGAAAAGGAAGAATAAAGACTTTGGTTTTGAAAAACACACAATGTTTTCCAAAACAGAAGTCAGTCTATTATATCATCATTGTAGCATTATTATCTTATTATCTTCTTTACTCCCTGGTCATCTTCTTCTTCTTCTTCTTCTTCTTCTTCTTCTTCTTCTTCTTCTTCTTCTTCTTCTTCTTCTTCTTCTTCTTCTTCTTCTTCTTCTTCTTCTTCTTCTTCTTCTTCTTCTTCTTCTTCTTCTTCTCCTCCTCCTCCTCCTCCTCCTCCTCCTCCTCCTCCTCCTCCTCCTCCTCCTCTTCTTCTCCTCCCTCCCCTCCCTCCTCCCTCCTTCTCCTTCACATCTCCTCCTCCTCCTCTGATTCTTATTCAAGGGATTTCAATATAATTTCCTTTCCATTAAATTCATTCAGAAGCACAAATTAAAGAGCAGGTTTTTTTTTTTCTTTTAAATTTTCTGCAAGACCAGGAGCCTGGGGGGAGCACTTTACTCCGGATCTTTTTCTTTTCATGTACATGGAAAGCTTCTGCATTGGAGAAAATTTCCTTTGTGTGTCATATTTGACCAAATAGAGTATTCAATTCAATTCAATTCAACTCTTACTCGGCAACAATAGCACTGAAAAAGTCAAAGACAAAAATCAAAATCTCCTTCAGAGACAATTTGGTGCAGTAGTGAAGGTATCAGGTTAGAAATTGGAAAAATTGTGAGTTCTAGTCTTGCTTTGGGCACAAAGCCAAATGTGCAGCTTGGCCCAGCCATCCTCTCTTTCTCAGCCCTAGGAAGCAACGTAAGAGTAAACCACTTCTGTAAAACTTTGCTAAGAAAACTGCAGAGACTTGTCAAGGAATCCACATTGATTTGAAGGCATCAAAATATTCTTTCAGGTCCACCATGATTGCTGAAGACCTAATGCACACAATGAATCTGCTTCTTTCGCAACAATAGGAAAGTGGTTCGGCACTGACTTCCAATATACATATTTGATTTAATTAATGATGTGTCATCAGCTTGGGTTGATTTTAGCAAACGCATAGACTCTAGACAAAGTGCAGAGAAGGGCAACAAAGATGGTTAGAGGACCGGAGGCTAAAACATATGAAGAATAGTTGCAAGAACTGGGTACGTCTAGTCTAATAAAGAGAAGGTCCTTCCGATTCTGTTGCTCTATTGTTTGTCAATGTTCCAACTAACCAACCTCCAAACCAATAAACTCCAAGACAAACAATTCCTCAAAGTTCTATTTGATTAGAATTGTCATATTGGCACATCTGGGAAAACCCACATCTGAGAGTTCCAGGTTTTCCTTTCCCAAAAGAGAAATCAAAGATCCACCATCAGTCCATCCCATGGTCCAATCACATCTTTGTTCCAACTGGAGACACCCTCCCAGTTACTCTCCTCTAGGTGCAGGGCAACATGTCCTTGATGCTCTAACAAAGAACGTGGTTGTGTCTAATTTTCTATCTCACTATGAAATCCCCACTCTAAAATTCCTAGGCACTGAATGTGGCAGCCCCAAAGCTTCCAAGGGGAAAAAAAAAAAAAAGGCTTCCAAGGCTGACATTGCTATTCTGTTGTTATTCCATTCTTCTGATAGTGATAATGATCTTATAGTTTGACTATTAGGGACTAGCTTTAAATGGCTGGAATTTATGATGCATGGCCTGTAAACTGTAAACAGCTTAGAGCTGTCTGTGATTGAAGCAGTCTAACATCACATACATACAGAAGACAATAAAGTCACAAGGGAAAGCACAGAAACAAGGGGAAGATAATTTCTTTTCTTGTACCAATCTCTTGTTCCCTAAGCCAGTATATCTATATTGGATTAAGGATCTCAGAGTGACTCAGTTACCCTGTAGACCTGCTTAGAAGACAAAAAAAAAAAGAATTATTCCATAAAGACCTGCGAAACCTCTGCTAATAACAGAGTTGGAAAGGGACCTTGGAGGTCTTCTAGTCCAACCCCCCTTCTAGTCAAGTGGGTGTTGGAAGAAATATCCTTCTGGGTTCAGTTCCAAGTGGGGAAAAAGACATTGGATTCATGGAGGTTGCTTGGAAAGATGGTTTAATGGTGGACAGGATCACATGCCTTGGAGCTCGTGGTTGAAGAGACAGGGCAGAGATGCTGGGAGTCCCTTGGATTTATGCCCTCTGTTGGGATTTGAATTTGAGCTTGTGTTCTGATTGGTTATCAGACTCCCATGGGGGCCATGCAGGGGCAGCTCTGTAGGCTGTCCTGAGTCCCAGGCTTGGTTGAGCCTTGCTGGAGGACGATGTAATTAAAGCATTTTGGGAAATTCCTATTATGGCTCTACTTGGAAGAGATAGATCTTTGTTATGTAGAATAGACAGGCCCAGGCCTTAATGGCCCATTAGCAAAGGCAGGGGGGCTGAGTTTCTGCCTCTCTGAGTTTCTACTTCTCTTTTAGGGGACATATGCTGCCTTTTTAGTATATCCCAAAATACAGTATTTCATTTTCCTAGGAGAGGGTGGGTTTTAACTTCCAACACGGGATACCTTATACCAGTGGCCCCCAACCATTTTTGTGCCACGGCCCGGTACCGGCATCACAAAATGATCCGGGGCCCGGTACTGGCATCAGCACGCGTGACAAGGTGAGCCAAGCGAACCAGCCAGCCAGCCATCCGTCCCCCGCTTCTCCCCGTCACCTTCAACTCCTCCTTTGTACCTTTGTCGATGGGCTTCGGGATGGCTTCAGGACGGTCACTTGGCTCACCTTGCCTTGGGTGCTGAAAGAATCCTCGTGCCTTAGTTTCGTTCGAAGCCGCCCCCCCCCCCGATGAAACTAAGGCGCGAGGATTCCTTCAGGACCCAAACTCTGCTTTCCAACCGGAAAAGCTCACCGGAAGCACTTTCTCATCAAAACAAGATGGCAGCGCCCAGAAAACTGGCGGCCCGGTAGAAAATGTTCCACGGACCGGAACCGGTCTGGGGCCCAGTGGTTGGGGACCCCTACCTTATACCATTTCAGACAAATGGTTCTCCAATCTCTTCTTAAAATCCTCCAGGGTTGGAGACTCACAACTTCTGAAGGCAAGTTGTTCCATGGATTAATTGTTTTCACTGTCAAGAAATCCATGTAGGTTTGTAAGTTCCAACCATGTTCTGTTCTAGGCCACAAGTACACACATACTGGAGGGAGTTAGATGTGTTTATTGTTACAACTAACCCCAGTCATTCCTCAGCCTCTCCCCCACTTGCGTGTAAAAATCCTGAGAGCTAGTCTGTTCTGACCTCGGCTTCACAAAAACCACAAAGCAGACTCTTCGATCCTGACAAAAACCTTCTTTCTTAGGCTAATGTGAATTCCTATCATTCACATCCAGCAAAATCCCGGCCAACAGTCTTTCAAGAGTGATTTACAACCAACAACTTATCAGGCTTGGAGAGTTGCCAGGCTGATATCTTTCAGATGCCACACTGTAGCAGACAATACTTGGCAAGAATGCAGGAACAGATCTTCACCCCAATGAACTAATTGTCTCCTGCAAAATCCCACTCCTCTTTCACTCCTCTTTTATTTCCTATAAGAGGGCCCATTCACTGTCCATCTGTGGCTTTACTCCCTTGTTCCTTGGTTTTTCCCTTCTTCTGGCAGCTCTGTCTATGCACACACTGGGAACAGGCTCCAGCTGTTCTTCTGCCAGTTCTGCCTGACTAGTGTCCGACTTCAAAAGCAGCTGATAACTGTCAGACAGCCTTGGCCCCATCTCTGTCTCCAATGCAGAGTCCTTATCAGAGTCCAGGACTGGCTCATGTTTCTCCCAACCTCCTCACTGTCTGTATCTGCTGCCAGTTTCATTCCAGCAGGCCACAACAAAATCAGCAAAATGCTGAATAATATCCAAAGAGAAGGAAAACAATACTGTGTTTTTCAGTGCAATGAAGTAAAATTGGTTGGAATCTAATAATGGACAAAAAGAAACAATAACCAGAAACAAAACAAATAAATAAATGACAATGTAAGCAAACAAACAAACAAAAAAACACCAAATACAGAACTGGAGAAAACAGAAAAGGGGAAAAGAGGAAGGATAAAACACATTAAACTATCCACGGAGGAATTCAGCTCTTCAAAAACAAAACAGATTTTCACCGCAAAACCTCCTACTGACCTCATTTTCCATAATGTTGATAAAAAGACAATTCATATGTTAAAAAGGGTAGAGATGCTATTGCTGCAGCCCTTCACCATTCAGTGCAAAATGATGTTGCGTCGTGCTTATCGCAGAATAGAGTTGGATAAAGCAAATATTCCAATTACCACTAACTGATATATTTCTTGAGCGTCAATTTTGGGGTCAGGGAAGAAACTAGGCATTTTTAAAACCCTCACGGCCCATTCCTGCAAATAGTTCTCTTTGAATGGCCTGCAAAATGGTAATTTGTTTTGAGTGCTTTTAAAAGAAAACACAACAAAACAACTCACTCACGTTTATTTTAGATTTTTCAGATAGAGAAAGAAAAGAACACACCAACTCTTTTTCTATTCCAAAAATAAGGTATTGCTTTTAGTGAGTAAGCAACTTACCTTTCAGACAGAAGCGAGGTTATGTCTAGCATCATTATTCCAAATTGCTATAATGTGCTCAGATTCAGTCATCCTTACCTGACCAGGTTTGGAAAGAGCATTTTTACAAGTGAACTCATTTACCTCAGATGGTGCCGTCCTTGAGACCAACACTGGACTCTTTCCAGTGTTCTTTCTATCCTGTTAAAAAGCCATTATTGATTATGCTTACAATGCAAAACGGAAAGTCTGTAGAGATTCTCCATCATCCAGGTCATGGTTGTCCCAAAGGTGCTTTTTTTCAGGAGGCAGTTGGACTTTTGTTTGTTTTTCCTTGAAGATATTTCACTTCTCATCCAGGAAGCTTCTTCAGCTCTGATTGGATGGTGGGGAATGGAAGGATTGATATTCCTTGCAGACAGCTGGTCCTTTGCATCCTTTCTGAGGGTCGTTGAGGCCACTTGAAAGTTTATCTGTGTTTTCAGGGTTACCTTAGTAGCGTTCCTGGTTCCTGTAGTCTCCATTTTTCCTCCCTCTGGAAATCCATTCCTACTCCCACACCATTCAAAGAGTCTTCATCCCAAATTGTATGGTTAAAAGTCTTCTTGGATGAGAAGCGAAATGTCTTCAAAAGAAAAAAATGATATCTTATTACCATTTTCAATATCATTCTTTGTCTGTTCTATTTCCAGCTATCCATTCATCTTTTTTCTTTTACTTTGGTAATAAGATATGGAAGATATGGAAGGATATATAAAGTGAATATGATGTGTGAATTTCGTCTGTGTGAAGAGTTTTAACTCGGGATCAAGCAGCCTTCAGAAAAGATGTTTTAGGTTTTGTTTTGTTTTCTATGTTCTGTGTTTTGTATGTTGATAAAAGGCAATAAAATTTTAATTAGCAAGAAATAACTTGGATAATTAGAATGAAAAGAAGAAGTTGGGATAAGATATGAAGTTAAATAGGTAACGTAAATATTGATATTATAATTTGGAATCATTTTGTATGTTCTATCGGTTTTCTTCTTTAATTATTATTATTTTTTCTTTTAGAAAAGAATTTGTAAGCTGTTATGCCTTGATTGTTTGTGCACTGTTTTTGTAAAATTAATAAAATTTGTTTAAAAAAAAAGAAAGAAAGAAAAAAACGAGAAAGTCCAGGTGCCTCCTGAAAAAAAGCACCTTTGGAACAACCATGATCTGGATGACTGAGAATTTCTACAGACTTTGAGCTACACGATTTGGGATGGACACCCTTTGAATGGTGTGAGAGTAGGAATAGGTTTCTACTGGAATGGGAGGGAAATGTAGACTACTATTTGCACCACTCAAGTGACCCCGAGAACACAGAAAACCTCAAAGTGCTTCAACAACCCTCTAAAAGGATGCACATGATCAGTTTTCTGCAAGGAACATAAATCCTTCCATCAGAGATGGTATTCAGCAGGTTCTGACCAATTCTGGAGAACCGGTAGCGGAAATTTTGAGTACTTCGGAGAACTGGCAAATACCACCTCTGACTGGAGATTTTACAATATCCTTCCCCTGCTACGCCCACCAAGCCCCACCCATGGAACCGGTAGTAAAAAAAATTGAATCCCACCACTGCCTTCCATGGCCCACTATTCATTCAGCGCTGAAGAAGCTTCTTGGATGAGAAGTGAAATGTCTTCAAAAGTAAAAACAAGAAAGTCCAGTTGCCACCTGAAAAAGCACCTTTGGGACAATGCAAAGCCCTTTTTATTTGACCAGAGGGCTTTGATAATTTGGCAACCCCAATATATATATAAAAAAAAGATGTTGAGACTCTGGAAAGAAGAGCAACAAGAATAATTAGCGGGCTGGAAGCTAAAACAAACAAAAATGGTTGCAGGGATTGGGTATTTCTAGTTTAATGAAAAGAAGGAGTAGGGGAGACATGATAGCAGTGTTCCAATGTTTGAGGGGCTTCTACAAAGATGGGAGGGGTCAAACTATTTTCCAAGGTACCGAAAGGCAAGACAAAAAAAATAACACTTGGAAACTAAACTCGAAGCAACCTGGAACTAAGGAGACATTTCTTAACGGCGAGAGCAAACAACCAAATGGAATGGCTGGCCTCCAAAAGGTGTGAGTGCTCATCCAGTTTGGGATCAATTGTGGTTGTAAGTTGAGCACTGCTTGTACCTACTATCAGATTACTCAGCTGCATCCCCTGAAGTTATTTTCTTTTTACACTTCAAGGTGAGCTGTGGTAAAACTTTCCCAAGTTGGTTTTGCATTGCTTCATTGCATTCAGGTGCCACAGAAATGGTGGTCGGGGTGGTAGTAACCTGTGCTGTCCAATTCATTGAGTCCACCCAGCTCTTCACCCTGAACGTTATTGCTACTCCTTCACAAATAAATTGCCCCTCCTCTTGGCAGAAACATGCTGGCAAAATGCCTATCTCAGAGGCAGAGTTGCTACTTCCAGAGAAGCAAAGGAGAAGCTTTTGTTTCCTCATAGCTGAAAAAAGAGCCGACCTCAGCTAACAACTTTTCACAAGTTTGCTAGACTGGATGCTCTTATTGGCAAAAATTGTTCCATGAAAAGAAGGAGGAGGAGGAGGTGGAGGAGGAGAAACAACAACAACAACAACAACAATAACAACAACAACAACAGCAACCATGTCTGGCCTGACAAGGCAGCCAGCTTTATTGGGGAGAAAGACAATAGGGAGGAATGACCTTTGTTCTGACCTTTGCTTTCCCAACAGCACAAACACAACTCCTCATCCTGATAAACCCCTTTTATTTTATTTAACTCCTCTCCAGAAAAGTCCCGGCCAACAATCTTTCAAGATAGTTCACAATTTCGGACCTTTATCAGGCTTGGAGAGTTGCCAGGCCGACATCTTGCAGGTGCCACACTGTAGCAGACAATACTTGGCAAGAATACAGGAGCAGACCTTTACCCAAATGAACTAATTGTCTCCCGCAAAATCCCACTCCCCTTTCGTGCCTTCTTTTATTCCCTCTGGGAGGGGCCATTCATCACCCACCTTTGGCTTTGTTAGGAATATGAGTCACCTAACAGCTATTTGGGTTAGAAATATATAAACCAGGATAAACATTTTAAAACTGTATCTTTAAGAAAATGCAAAACTGTAATTAGGTGTGGTTTCTCAAACAGCCATAAGATGGAGCCAGAAACCTGGGTTGTTTTAGTCTTAGTCTTAGTCTCAGAAGAGAGGGTGTCTGAGTGAGTATTTCTATTTTCTTCTGTTGGAAAGTATTGCCGTTCCTCCATTTCTTCTAATTGACTGATATTATTGGATTTGATGTAAGTCTGATACTGAACTGTTTATGATACTGGAATTTGATATTTGGATTATCCCTGGACTAAAAACTGACTGATCTTACCTGTGAATGACTTTTGGATTGCCTATTTTGAACTTTGCTTAAACCTTTGTTGAAAGTAAAACCCTACATTTACTGTACAGTGTATCTGTGTGCTGTGTGTGTATTATTCAAACACTACTCTCTATACGTCTCCCTGTATGCGCTCATTCTCCTAACGGAGAATTACCTCAACAGGCTTTACTCCCAAGTTGACCCTTGTTCCTTAGCTGTTCCCTTCTTCTGGTAGCTGTGCACCTGCGCACACTGGGAACAGGCTCCAGCTGTTCTTCTGCCTCACTGATGTCCAACTCCGAAGGCAGCTGATAACTTTCAGACAAACCTGGCCCCATCTCTACCTCCAATGCAAAGCACTCATCAGAGCCTTCCCCAGACTCCAGGACTAGCCCATGTTCCTCCCCAACCTCCTTGCTGTCTGAATCTTCTGCCAGCTCCGCTGGCCACTGGCAGGCCAGAACAATCTCCTGATCACACTATGTGTAATATGCTGATATGCAATATGCTGATGTTGGAACAAATATCCATCTGGGTTCAGTTCCAAGTGGGGAGAAAGACACTGGAAACATGGAGGCTTATTGGAAAGATGGTTTAATGGAGCAGAACCATCAAGCACATGGTTCTCTGGTGCAGTTGACCACATGGAGTTGAGAGAGAGAGAGGCCTTGTCCTTGAGCTTCCTGTTCCTATGCAAGAATATGTATTATATTGGTTGTTGTAGGGGTCACAGCTAACTTTGTAGGCTAGGTTGAAGTTTGTCCAAGGCTCGGTTGAACTTTTCTGGGTGATGCAATGAAAGAGCTTGTGTTCTGAAAGGGTGTTGAGCAATTCCTATTTTGTCTTAACTGGTTTGGATCTTGAGTGAGGGCTAATCCCATCACCCTGGAGCTGAAGGTCTTTTGTCTTATAGAGAGGGAGACCCAGTCCTGCTGAGGCTATTAAGAAAGGTGGGACAACTTCCCAAGAATATGTTTCTCCTTCAGGGAAATGTAATATTGTGCCTTTTTAAAAATATTTCCCGAAATATTTCATTCTACTAGGGGAGGGGTGGAGGCTAACTTTGTACACTGGATACACAATCTGCCAAAAAAAAAAAAAAAAAAAAAAGCCCCCACTTCAGTCCTAGGATGTATTAACAGAGAGATAAAATCAAGGACACATGAAGTGTTAGTACCACTTTTTAAAGCCTTGGTAAGGCTTTAATATTGCATCCAGTTTTGGTCATCACAAGACGAAAAAGAGGTCGAGGCTCTGGAAAGATTGCAGAGAAGAGCCAAATGAGGGACTGGAGACTAAAACATATGAAGAATGATGCAGGAATTGGGTGGATCTAGTCTAGTGAAAACAAGGATCAGGGGAGACATGATAGCTGTGTTCCAACATCTAAGGGACTGCCCCCCCCCCAAAAAAAGGGGGTCAACCTATTCTCCACCAGAAGGCTGGGCCAGAAGTGATGGATGGAAATTAATTAAAGAGTGAACCAAGCTAGAACTAAGGAGAAATGTCCTAACAGTGAGAACATTGAATCAGTGGGACAGTTTGCCTTCAGATATTGTGGGTGCTCCATCACTCCAGGTTTTTAAGAGATTGAAGAACAATTTGTCAGAAATGGTATCGTGTCTCCTGCCTGAGCAGAGGATTGGATTAGAAGTCTATCCAAGCAGTGGTGGGATTCATTTTCTTTTTACTACTGGTTCTGTGGGCATGGCTAGGTGGGCATGGCCATGTGATTGGGTGGGCATGGCTTCTTTTATTTTTTGCAGCATCACCTCCACCTCACCCTCTCCTGGCCTCAGAGGAGCCTCGGGGGGGGTGGGGTGATTTTGCTCCCAGAAAACTTCCCTAGGGCCCAGGAAGGCAAAAAATGGATCCCCCCCTCCATTTTTTGCCTTCCTGGGCCTCAGGAAAGTCTCCTGGGTGAAGCAGTAAGAAGCGAGGGGAGGTTAAAAAAAAATACCTTAAGGAGTGACTGGGCAGGTGAGCATCAGGCGGATGAGGTGAGCGAACATCGGGCATCGGGTGGGCAGGGCAAGCAAGCGAGCGGTGACCAGGCGACTGGGTTGGGGGCATGGCCAGCCAGAAATTACTACAGGTTCAGCGATCCATGCCAAACCCTTGCTACCGGTTCATGTGAACCGGTGTGAACCGGCTGAATACCACCACTGCTTCCAAGGTCCCTTTTGTTGCTCTATTGTTTAAAAGAGGGCCCGAGGCAAGAGAGTTTGTAACACAGTCATGTCTTCTCCCCCTCACCAATAAATCATCCCACCCTCTATTTTTACTCTCCGAGACATGTGTGGTGACTTTGAGCATGCATCTTTGCACACAGATATATTTCTAGCAATAGCTAGATTTCTAGCAAGCTCTTTCTCTAGGATGATGGTTTAAGAAAGATAGAGAAAAATAATGCATGGAGTTAATCATTGGGGAAAGAGTGATGCTTTTGCTTTTATTCTCATCTCGGTGCTAAGATGTACTTTTAAGGTGGAAATGGTGGAAGATAAGAAATGTTGGAAGATAAGAATTCACATAAAAATGGAAAAAAGAAATAGTTTTTGGATGTCCTCTTTGCAAGGTCTTTTCCCTGATAAATAAGATAACACCTACAGAAAGTGAGCAAATCAGTGAGACTGATATGCCTTCTGAATGTTTCAGAATTGTGTTTTCAGAAGGAATGATTTATAGAGTCAAATTCTCTCTATTATCAATTACCCAGTTTTTTCCTCTCTTACGCTTACTTACAGATTAACCGAGTTGGAAGCAGTGGTGGTATTCAGCAGGTTCTGACTAGTTCTGGAGAACCAGTAGTGGAAATATTAAGTAGTTTGGAGAACCGGCAAATGCCACCTCTGACTGGCCCCGCCCCCATCTAGTCTCCGCCTCCCGAGACTCAGCTGATCAGCTGGGTCTTCTTTGGTTGCTCTGCACAGGAGAATGGAGCTGGAAAGCAGGTTAGTGGGGTGGGGAAGGAATGCGGATTTTGCAGTATTCTTCCCCTGCTCTATCCCCCAAGTCACGCCCACAGAACCAGTAGTAAAATTGTTTGAATCCCACCACCGGTTGGAAGGAACCTTGTAGGGCATCTAGTCCAACCCCCTGCCCAAGCAGAAGACCCTACACCATTTCTGACAAATGGCAGTCCAGTCTCTTCTTGAAAGCCTCCAGTGATGAAGCTCCCACAACTTCTGAAGGAAAGTTGTTCCATAGGTTGATTGTTCTCATTGTCAGAAAATTTCTCCTTATTTCCAGGTTGAATTTCGCCTTGTTCATTTCCATCCATAATTCCTTGTCTGGCCTTCGGGTGCCTTGGAAAACAGCTTGATTCCCCTTCTCTCTGTGGCAGCCGCCCAAATATTGGAAATCTGCTATCATGTTTCCCCTGTCCTTCTCTTCAGTAGGCTAGCCATGCCCAGTTTCTCCAACCATTCAACATATGCTTTAGTCTCCAGTCCCCTAATCAGTGGTATGATTCAACTGACTCATATTTATGATGGTTGCAGTGTCCTAGGGTCATGTGATCCCACTTTGTGACCTGACAAGAAAGTCAATGGGGAAGCCAGATTCATTTTTACAAGCCAGATTTCATGTTTACTAACAATTGCACCAATTCACTTAACAACCATGGCAAGAAATTCACAAAATGGGAGTCAGTAAAATGAGGATCCAAATTGTTGGGGGCAATAGGTTGACTCTGTAAACTGCTTAAAGAGGATTGTAAAGAAGTAGGAAGCGGTATATAAGTCTAAGTGCTATTGAGAAGGAAGGAAGGAAGGAAGGAAGGAAGGAAGGAAGGAAGGAAGGAAGGAAGGAAGGAAGGAAGGAAGGAAGGAAGGAAGGAAGGAAGGAAGGAAGGAAGAAGAGCTATGATGGCGCAGTGATTAGAATGCAGTATTGCAGGCTAGCTCTGCCTACAGCTAGGATGTTCAATCCTGACTGCCTCAAAATCAACTCAGCCTTCTATCCTCCCGAGGTCAGTAAAATGAGGACCCAAATTGTTGGGGGGGCAGTAGGCTGACTCTCTAAACTGCTTAAAGAGGATTGTAAAGGACTAGGAAGCGGTATATAAGTCTAAGCGCTATTGTGAAGGAAGGAAGGAAGGAGGAAAGAAGGAAAGAAGGAAAGGAAAGAAGGAAAGAAGGAAAGGAAAGAAGGAAAGAGTTGTGGTGGTGCAGTGATTAGAATGCAGTATTGCAGGCTAGCTCTGCCCACAGCTAAGAAGTTCGATCCTGACTGCCTCAAAGTCAACTCAACCTTACATCCTTCCGAGGTCGGTAAAATGAGGGCCCAAATTATTGGGCAACAGGCTGACTCTGTAAGCTGCTTACAGAGGGTTGTAAAAGACTTAGGAAACCTAAGTACTATTGCTAAAATTAAACAATCCCCACGTGATCGGTTGTTTTCTTAGAGCTCATATCCTACTTTCCCATTTTCTCCTGCTACTTCTCAGAACAGGACATCGTGCTTTCTTTAAAGGACTAGCAAAGACGTCTGTTTTGATTTTATCTTGTAGGAAGACAGACAAACAAATCTCTGAGCCTTAGTTTGCCTTTGCGATTCTCCTTGAAGCACCTTTTGAAATGGGAAGACTGTTGCGTTTGCGAAACCCCTGAGAAGACAAGGGTCTCCTGTGGCTTTTAAATGATCTATAAGGGCAAAGTCAGTTATTACTCAACTGGCAGTGACACATTAAAAAACAAAATCCTGCAAAACAAAACATCCTGAGGTTAAAAAAAAAATAAAACTGGCTGTAAAAAAATAAATAAAAATAAACCCAAACAGAGACATTCCTATAATTGGCAGTTTACAGTCCTTTTCCTGTTTTACCTGAAATTAAGCTATCAGTGGATTGCCAAGGACACCTATATAGGTATTACTGGGTTATTAGCTTACCCTGAAAGTCACCCTACTGTAACCTGTTTCCCAGATGTTCCTTATCACCATTTCTACCCCATCATTTCCAACCTGCACAGCCACTGAAATTTCATAGATCCATTCGTCAACCCTGAAAAATCCACATTTTTTTTGAAATCAAAAAGTAAAGTTGTTTGTTTGTTGACATTTACAAGCATTTCTATGTATACAGAACTATTTTTGTGTGCCAGCATATAGGAAGATGGATTTGCATCGATTGATGCAGATACAGCTATATCCACTTTCTTTCGGTAGTGTGTGCACTGGCTCTAAAATTTCCACAATTATAACTGGAAAAGGCCACTTTTTTTAAAAAAAAAAATCAGAGGTGGTATTCAGTAGGTTCTGACAAGTTCTGTAGAACCGGTAGTGGAAATTTTGTCTAGTTCGGAGAACCGCCAAATACCACCTCTGACTGGAGATTTTACAGATCTTTCCCCTGCCATGCCCACCAAGCCATGCCCACAGAACCGGTAGTAAAAAAAATTGAATCCCACCACTGTTTTAAATGTATATGCATAGTCAATTTTTGGGCTGCAAACTATACTGTAAAATTCAGCAAAGAGCAAAATGTGAAGAGTGGTGCTGTTATGATCTTCATTACTAATTTTAAAAATGCAAACTAGGATGATTCTGTTAAAAATGAAGATTAAAAACAAAACTACATCTCTTTTACAGAAGTGTACCAAAACACCTCCCGACAGTACAATATTCATAATCACTCTGATCTATCTATCTATCTATCTATCTATCTATCTATCTATCTATCTATCTATCTATCATCTATCTATCTATCATCTATCTCTATCATCTATCTATCTGTATCTCTCTCTATCTATGTCTATCTATCTATGTGTATCTGTCTGTCTATCTGTCTGTTCTATCTATCTATCTATCTATCTATCTATCTATCTATCTATCTATCTATCTATCATCTATCTATCTCTATCATCTATCTATCTGTATCTCTCTCTATCTATGTCTATCTATCTATGTGTATCTCTGTCTGTCTGTCTATCTATATCTATCTATCTATCTATCTATCTATCTATCTATCTATCTATCTATCATCTATCTATCTCTATCATCTATCTATCTGTATCTCTCTCTATCTATGTCTATCTATCTATGTGTATCTCTGTCTGTCTATCTATCTATCTATCTATCTATCTATCTATCTATCTATCATCTATCTATCTCTATCATCTATCTATCTGCATCTCTCTCTATCTATGTCTATCTATCTATGTGTATCTGTCTGTCTATCTGTCTGTTCTGTCTGTCTATCTATCTATCTATCTATCTATCTATCTATCTATCTATCTATCTATCTATCTATCATCTATCTATCTCTATCATCTATCTATCTGTATCTCTCTCTATCTATGTCTATCTATCTATGTGTATCTCTGTCTATCTATCTATCTATCTATCTATCTATCTATCTATCTATCTATCTATCATCTATCTATCTCTATCATCTATCTATCTGTATCTCTCTCTATCTCTCTCTATCTACCTATGTGTATCTCTGTCTATCTGTCTGTTCTGTTTATCTATCTATCTATCTATCTATCTATCTATCTATCTATCTATCTATCATCTATCTATCTCTATCATCTATCTATCTGTATCTCTCTCTATCTATGTCTATCCATCTATGTGTATCTCTGTCTATCTGTCTGTTCTGTCTGTCTATCTATCTATCTATCTATCTATCTATCTATCTATCTATCTATCTATCTATCTATCTATCTATCATCTATCTATCTGTATCTCTCTCTATCTATGTCTATATCTATGTGTATCTCTGTCTATCTGTCTGTTCTGTCTGTCTGTCTGTCTGTCTATCTATCTATCTATCTATCTATCTATCTATCTATCTATCTATCTATCTATCTCTATCATCTATCTATCTGTATCTCTCTCTATCTATGTCTATCTATCTATGCGTATCTCTGTCTGTCTATCTATCTATCTATCTATCTATCTATCTATCTATCTATCTATCTATCATCTATCATCTATCTATCTGTATCTCTCTCTATCTATGTCTATCTATCTATGTGTATCTCTGTCTGTCTATCTGTCTGTTCTGTCTATCTATCTATCTATCTATCTATCTATCTATCTATCTATCTATCTATCTATCTATCTATCTATCTATCTATCTATCTATCTTCATCGTTGTCATCATCATCATCATCTCTATTAGATTTCAACATCAAACATTAAAACACAAATTAAAGGAATAGAGAAAGAGAAAAATAAAACAAATGTAAAGTGTCAAAAATTACATCAAGCAAATTGAATAAAAGTGACTTCTGACTTTCTTTCAGTGCAGAGGTATTAATAACAAGTGTACTTGATGGTTCCTTGATTGACTATTGTCTTCTGTTATTTGCCAAGTTCTAGGAGCTCCATAGTTTCACTTTGAACTACAAATATTCTATTGGAACCTAAAATTCTTTGATACCATCCAATCACATCTTTACTCCAGGGAAGGGACACTTTTATACCCCAATCACACAACACCTAAATTTCAAATTTATATTTAAATTAAGGTAAGAAACATTTCTGGGTCCTGCATATATCTTTAGATACTTAATGAATATCTCCAATAAGATCATATCAAGAATGTCAGATACAAGTTTCCATCCATCCATCCATCCATCCATCCATCCATCTGGGGCAATCTAAAATAAATATAGACCATTTAACATAGAATAAGAGAGTTGGAAGGTGCCTTGGAGGTTGTCTAGTCCAACATCCTACTCGAGCAGGAGAGTCTATTCCAAATATTAGCCTCTACCTAGGATCGACCTCACAGCCTCCTGATTACTGAGGCGAGAGCGCCACCTCTAGGCTATTATAAATACAGGACATGTCAATCCTTATTACTTAATTCTCATCTAAACCTGCTTGGATTGTACAGTGCTCCTCTGGACATGTGACCACATGACAACCTGATCCGATTGGACCATTCGAAAGTCACCCTCCAGGCCAGCTCTGGCAAGTGGTCCAGAAGTGTCCATCAGTTTATACATATATATTCACCTCTGGGTGTCACAGCTGTCATGCCGGGTGTTTTACGATTTTGTTTGTTTACCACAGTTCTTTGATATATTTATAGTTTTGCTGGTTCCAGCAACTTTAGCTAGGACTTTAGCTAGGACTAAGAAAGATCCAATCAAACGGGATGCTTTGCCATATAGAAAGGATCTCTATGGGCCAATCTGATTCTAATAGTAATTATTGAAGCAGTTATATATCTACCTATTTAGCTAATGATGGGGCATTTAATGTTCAAAATTTCCCTTCTCTCTGTGGCTGGGATTTTTCTCTCTCTCTCTCTCTCCCTCCCCCTCCCTCCCCCTCCCTGATTCTCATCCTCCCTCCTTCCCTCTGTCTTTCTTTGTCTCTCTCTATCTCTCCCTCTCTCTCAATCTGTCTCTCTCTCCTCCCTCCATTTATCTCCTCCCCTCTCTCTGCCCCTCTCTCTTTCTCTCCCTCCCTCCCTCTGTCTCTCTTTGTCTCTCTCTATCTGTCTCTCCCTCTCCCTTCCTCTCCTTCTCCTGCCTTCCCTCTCCCTCTCTCCCTCTCCCTCCATCTATCTCAGATCCTGACACCTTCCCTCCCTCCCTCTCTCTCCCTCTCTCCCTCACTCTGCCTCTCTCCCTCTCTCTCTATCTGCTGCTCCCTCATCCCTCCCTCCCGCTCTTCCTCGCTCTCCCCCTTCCTCTCCCCCCCTCTCTCTGTCTCTCTCCATCTCTCTCCATCTGTCTCTCTCTCCCTCCCCTCCCCCCCCTCCCTCCATCTCTCTCTGTCTCTCTCTCCCTCCCCCTTCCCCCATCTCTCTCTGCTCACCTTGGAGAAAAGTCCCAGCAATTCTACAATTGATTTGATTTTAATCTACCAGCCATCTTAAAGCAGTTTTAAACTAATCCCCATTTTCTTGGCGTTCGAGCTCAATAAACATGAATTAAATTATTTACACAAGGGATATATGGTTTGGCAATCATAGCACAGGCTGAACAAGCAGCATTTAAAAAATAAAACAGTTTATAGGCACCACTTGGAGGTTAACCTGAGTGAGGAAGAAGATCTCCTGGAATGAAGCTGGAAACATGTAGAGATGTTATCAGTGGTTTCTTGATGGAATCTTCTAATGAGAAACAGGATAATCGGCCCAATCAGGCCCCTGTAATTAAAACTCTTCTGGGAATTGAACCAGCAGCCTCTGGGTTTTCTGTGCTGGTGATCACCGTTGGTTGGGGTGAAGCGGGAGGGAAGAATCAACCCAGACTTAAGGAAAGAAAGAGAAGTTTGAGGCTCACAAGGTAATAATTCTTTGGCCCAACTCGTTTGGAAGAAAACCATCCTTGCAACCACTGTAAAGCCCTGTAGACTGTGCTTTTACAGATGCTTTTGGGAATAAGTTATTTCCACTCAGGAGGTATTTCAGCTGTGCAGGAGGGCCCGCTTGTCAGCTGCGCTGGGTGCCCCAGGCAAAGCTCTTCGTACTCTGCCTGGCATCAGGCAGGGATGGCGACTGGGCGCTTCTCCCAGGACGGGCTGCAGCGCAGGACCGGGAGATTTGCCTCCCCACGTGGGGTTGGGCTGCCCTCTCAGGAAGGGGAGGCTTTGTTGTAGTAGGGTGTCATTTCTAAAAGAACTGGCTTTGCCTTCGAAGGCGAAGGGAAGCCGGCGGCAGGACCTCCTAAAGCCGAATGTCTCCGTCGGGCTCCGGTTGCAGGGAGTAGCCCTGGCTGGCTGCGTGTGGCTGCGTCAAATGCTGGCAGCATGGGAAGAAAGGAAAGCAACGGTGGCGGAAGGTCTCCTGATATGAAGTGCCCCACCAACGCCGAAGTCAACGCAGGGAGCACCATATCTGGGTATGCAACGAAAGTACTTCCTCACGGCAAGGCCCGCCCCGCCATTCCGCCCTATTTCGCATGTTTAATACAGGCCTTAATTTGGGGGGAGGGGCTTAATTTGCTTTTATGCCTATAAAACATGCTGGGACTTCCTATTGGGGGAGGCTGTATTGTTGGAGAAACATGGTATTCCCCAAATCACAAAAGACCACCAGTAAACTGTGCAGGATGAAAATAAATGGTGAAGTTTATGTTGTCAATTAACTATAATCTCAGCAGCAGATTACAGAATTGCATTATCTATGATAACGGATAATGTAATAAAATGCAATGTAATGATAATGTAATAAAATTACGTATATATCTGTACTCTATACAATTGTTTAATGCAACATAATACAATAATAATATAATAATTCTGGGGTGAATCTATCGATGTGGTTGTCAAAAGTCAATATCATCTTGCTGGCAATCAAGTTGATTAGGAAATTAAAATCAATATTAAACTATGAACATATCAAACACATGGGAAAAGAAGTCTGCATTGCAGATAGTAGAAAATAGACCTTTCTCTTTGCTCAACCATTTTCTTCTCCTTTTAGTTTTTGTTGCCATTCATTAATTTGTTGCAAAGTTATTCCCATTATTTTCATCCTGAGGAATGTAATTCCATTCGTTCAGTTTAAGAAGAGATCAAATGTCATGTTAAGTGAAAGAAAGAATATTTTATAAATTAGCTCTATACCCGTGCTCTGCTATGAAACTATGTGATCGGGCTTCGTTCTTTGGGAGGAAAATAAGGGGAAAAAATTGTGCCTCTGCCTACCAGCATCCATCAGTATTCATCTGGCTAGCGTCCTGTCAGTGTGTGAGAGAGTTGAGGGCTGTTTGGAAAGTGAAATAATATTTGCTGTGTGAGCAAGAAGGAGACAGCAAGAAGCCTGGGCATGGCTTAGCTCAACTGTTCTGTACTTAAGCTGTTTGGTGCTGTGAAACTAAAACTGAAACTCCTCTCCTTTGCATATGTTTTATATTTGGAACAGGCTTCTTTTCAGGTGGGGAGGGGGAGTAGAATTCCTTAGCATCAGAGCGTGTTCATAATAATAATATAATAAATACTAATGCTCTGATGGTCATTTTGAAAAATCCTTCCTTAATGAGCACCTAGAAGCCAAGAGGAACGTATGTGCCAAATTTCAAGTTTGTAGGCTTTATGGGTTCTGGGTTATATATTTGTTTTCTGAGGTTCTCACGGGTATTTGTATGTGGATCTTTGGTTATTCGGGTTTTCTCCTGCGTAAGATTGGAAGTATCTAGGCAACGTTTCGATGAAGTCTCATTCATCATCTTCAGGCTTGGTCTTCAACTCTGTGCTTCTCAGAGTGAATGTGAAGATGATGAATGAACTCAGGTTCCCGGCATTTATGGGCCAATGCCAAATGTTTATTTCTCTGAGACCTGAAGACTTTCCAACCGACCGGGCTAAAGTAGGCTTTATTATGAGTTTATTAACTGGGCAGGCTGCCAATTGGGCTACTCCCTTGTTATTTCAAGATAGCCCGTTATTGAACAATTTCCAGGGTTTCCTCCAACAGATGAGGGTAATGTTTGAGGATCCCATTAAAGGACAAACTGTGGACAGACAGCTAATGGATATTAAGCAGGGAAAACGTTTACTACTCCATGTGCATTCACCCTGTTTTTCATCGCTCCCTGTTAATACCTGACACTCCATCGTGTAATCTTTGTTCTCCAGAAGATACCGGTTCTCCATCCAGGCTCAACATTGAACCTATTAAGGATTCTACAGTGATCAGAATTTATGATTCCAGATGGTTAAAGGAACGATTCCAGTATTTTGTAGGAAAACTGGACAATGAAACTGAAATTCGCTCTTGGCAGGATGTATCCAAGGTGCATGCCCCAGATCTTATTCGCATATATCACACACAATTTCCCTCAAAACCACATCCTGGTTGTCAGACTCGGGGGAAGAGCCCTGCGGTGAGGGATAGTGTTGTGACTGAAAGGATCGATCCTGCTGTGAGTTTTGCTTCTGATGACTCTGTGGATGAAAGGCTGGAACCCGCTGAGAATTTGGAGTCTGAATTGTTAGAAGACACAGATGTGAGCCAGGGGGACGAGAGGTTATTGTTATGTATGGAGAATGGGCGAGAAAGAATGGAGACAAGCCTCTGAACGGTGAACTTCAGCTCTTTATTTACAGAGTGACTTCTTCTTCTATAGCAGTTTTAACCCACCTTATATAGGCAAACCCCGTAACTATTAACCAATAACCAACGAGGAGCGCTAGCTCTCATAACCAATAGGAACTCTCTGTTAAGGGCCAATCGGATTCCCCGGAGCGGGCCAATCTGATCCGGCCGTTTAACAACCAATCAGAAGTGCAGGGCCAGAACCCTGTACTTTACTCCAAGCTCATGCTTTATTAAAACTTTATACATTCACAACACCCTTTCCCCCTGGCTTCTGCTTGCAGAGCGCAGTTACATAGTCCTTTAGGTAGGACGGTTGTTTTATTAGTCTCTTTGATTTTCGCTGTGTCATTTGGCTGCAATCACGCTGAGGTAGATCGTTGTTTGGCAGTGGGGCTGTTTCTGGTCCAGAGTTCATTTCCCCGTCGTTACCCATGTTCTCTGTACTTCCCTGAGGTTCAACTCTTTCCCTCTCTGGTTCCACTTCCTGAGTCTCTATTATACCGTTCGAATGGGTTTTCTTCTTCTTGGAATTCATCTTCTTCCGTACCTCCCCCCCCCCTCAGTCTGGTCATAGGGGAGTTCAGGACTGCCCGCCGGAAGCCGCGATCGTAATTGATCGATATGGCGTTTCCATAGTCTATCATCAAGGCATTGTACAAGGTAGGATCTTGGGCCGGTTACACGAACTACTGTCACCCCCACCCACAATGGGTCGCCCGATAGGTTTTTAGCGTATACCAAATCTCCTACCTGGAAGGCACGACAGTGGCCGCTGGATCCTAGTGGTTTCTCTGGTTCGTAAGCTGGGTGTAACCGGTCGAGGTGGGAGCGGAGTTTTTGTCCCATTAGCAGTTCGGCGGGAGTTTTGTTAGTGACGCTATGTGGTGTGATGTGTTGTAAAAAAAGGATTCGATTGATCTTGTCAATGTTGTCGTAGTCTACCTTCTGTAAGGTTTTCTTCACAAATTGTACCATGCGTTCTGCTTTGCCATTGGTTGCAGGGTGCGCAGGCAAGGTGAGCGCATGTCGAATGCCGTGGTCAGTGAGGTACTGCTCGAATGACAGTGCTGTAAATTGGGGCCCGTTATCGGATACCAGGACGTCTGGTAGTCCATGGGTTGCAAATAGTCTTTCCAAGGTTTTGATAACCGCCTCAGAGGTTGTAGTCGTCATGTGATGAATCTCGAGCCAATTTGAATAAGCGTCGACGGTTAGTAGAAAGGTGTGGCCTTTGGTTGTCCCCGCGAAGTCCAAGTGAATTCGGGACCAGGGTCTGCATGGTGTCTCCCATTCAGTAGGAATGGCTTTAGGTGGGGCGTTGCTCACTTCCTGGCATTTTGGACAAACTTTAACCCAATGTTCGATTTGCTTGTCAATGCCCGGCCACCATGCGTAGCTTCGCGCAAGGGCTTTCATTCACACGATGCCAGGGTGGCCATCGTGCAAGGTTCTCAGAAGCTCTTTCTGGAGTCGTTCTGGGATAACGACTCTATCGCCCCAGATGACACAGCCTTTTTGGGAGAACAACTCGGTTTGTCGAGTCTTGAATGGTGTGAAGTCATCTGATAATTGGTCCAATGGCCATCCGCGTTCTACCCAGCTTAGGACTCGCGCTAAGGTGGGGTCACGTTTGATTTCTCTCGCGATATCTCGGGCGGTTAATGGCAGCGAGTTGAGTGCCTCAATTTGCAACGTGGTTACCGTTGGTGCAGGATCGTCGAGAGTCTCTGGAAGCGGTGCTCGGCTCAATGCGTCGGCATGGGGAATGGCTTTCCCCGGGCAGTATTGCAGCCGATAATTATAAGCAGCTAAGAATTCTGACCATCAAGTCATCCTAGGGGATAATATGTAGGGAGTTGGCTTATCTCCAGCTATTATCCCCAATAATGGTTTGTGGTCAGTCATGATAGTAAAAGCCCGGCCATACACATACTCGTGGAATCTTTTAACAGCTGACACAATTGCGAGGGCTTCTTTATTGATTTGATCATAATTTCGCTCAGTTTTTGAAAGTGTCTTTGAAAAATATGCAACAGGGGCTTCGTTCCCATTAGGCAGTACATGGCTCAAAATGGCGTCCACTCCGAAAGGCGAAGCATCACATGTTATATTTAACAGCAAAGTCTCGTTATACTGCATGAGTACAGAGTCAGAAGTGAGCAGTTTTTTTACGATGCAGAACGCCTGTTCTTCTCGGTGACCCCATAACCAATTTGCTTTCTTATCTAACAACCGGTGTAACGGTTCAGCGACCATTGCTTTACGTGGTAAAAATACATTATAAAAGTTGATGAGGCCTAGGAACACCTGGAGATCGGCCTTGTTTCGTGGCCTGGGAGCATTTTTTATCGCCCTTAGTTTACTTTCAGTCGGGTGAATACCCTGGCTATCAATTAGGTACCCTAAAAACTCAACACTGTCAGTACACAATTTACATTTGTTTTTCTTTACTTTAAGACCGGCCTCTTGGAATATTTTTAGGACTAATTTTAACCAGTCCTGTAAGTTTTTTTTGTAGGGGCCGCAATTAATACATCGTCAAAATAGGGGACCATGCCCTTAATCCCTTGTAATAACCTCTCCATAAGGCTCTGAAAAATCCCCGGGGCTACACTAACTCTGCATTGAAGCCGGGTACATTTAAAGGCACCTCAGTGTGTCACAATCGTTTGTGCCAGTGCCGTCTTTTCATCAACAGGTAGTTGTGATATGCCTGAGCTAATTTAGAGAAGACTTTCCCGCCCCCCAGGGAGTGGAGGAGATGCTGCACCACCGGCACTGGATATGCGTTCTGCTGTAGGGTGTGGTTCAAAGTGGCCCGGTAGTCCCCACAAATTTGGATCGACCCATCTGGCTTAATGGGTGTTACGATTGGGGTTTCCCAGGGGGAGTGATCGATGGGCTCTAACACCCCCTGAGCTATCAGCTTGTCGAGTTGTTCGTCGATTTTTGACTTTAAGGAAAACGGAACTCGACGGGGCTTAAGTTGGATGGGAGCTATCTTTGGGTCTAGACTGAATGAAATCGGGGTCCCCTTGTACTCGCCTAAGCTGTCCGTGAAGACGTCCCTGAACTCATGGATGAGGTCTCCCTCCCAGTCACTTCCGCTGACTCGGTTTATGCCGGCCACTTCAATGCCGAGTGGCGCGAACCATTGGAGGCCTAGTAGGCTAGGACTGTCTCTATCGATGACAATTAGTGGTAAGTACACTGTGTGCTTCTTGAAGGAGACTCGGACTCGGCAGGAACCAAAGACGGGGATTCGATTCCCTTGGTAGTCCTTGAGGATGAGTCTTTGGGAGCGGAGATCTTGGCGTTGAATCGTGGGGATGAGTTGCTAAAGGGTCTTCCAGGACACCATTGAGAGGGACGATCCCGAGTTGACTTCCATGTGGCAAGGCTGGTTCTCGATGGCTACTGTGACTCGTATTTTCTTGGTGTTTAAAGCTGAGGCGTGACTGATAGTGATAGTATGGTGAGCCTCTTCTCTCTGAAAAACTCGATTTCTGTAGGAGTGGTTTACTGGCTCTCGCCTTACAGGACGGTTTCCTGTTGATTGGCGATAGTTAGTCCCTTTTGAGGCCTGGCCGGGTCCTGGTAAGCTTCGGCAGACCCGTCCGATGTGGTCTCGCTTCCCGCACTTATGGCAGAGCGCGTCACAGAATTTGCATTCGGACCTGGCATGGTTGGCCCCACAGCTGGCGCAAAGGCGTAAAGGCTTTGGGTGGTGGTCCCGGTCGGACCGCAGTCAATGGACCTCTTCTTCGTCACTGTCTGACGACGAAGTGAGGTCCACGTGGTGCGTCATTGCAAGCTGACCTTCTGACCGGGGTAAGATGTCGCTTGTTGTTGGTGGTACCGGAGCACGGTTTCGGCGTAATTTTGCAGCCGACTTCCTGGTTGCTTCTGCTGCAGTAGCATCGGCGATGGCGTCAGCAAGGCTGATGTCGCCTTTCCCCATCAGCTTGCTTTGAACGACTGGTGCATCTAGTCCCAGAACTATGCGATCTCTTAGTGCTTCTTCTAAATTGGCAAATCCGCAGAAGCCTCCCAAATTTCGGAGATCTGCTATGAAGTCGGCCACGCTTTCTCCCTTTCGCTGGCTCCTCTGATAAAACTCGTGCCATCTCACGAGCGTAGGCACGGTCGGTGCGTAGTGATCTCGTAGGAGAGGTTCGAGGTCGTCCCAATCCATCGCCTTCACTTCTCAGGGTGTTGCTAGTGCTTTAGCCATCTTAAATACGGTTGGACCGCAATGCGTTAAGAACACCACCCGTTTCTTTCCTGGTGTGGCGTCTTTTAAGTTGTTGGTTTCTAAGAACATTTGGAAGCGATCCATGTAGGACTCCCAGTCCTCCTGTACTGGATTGAACGGAGTGGGTGGTACGACACCGCCGGACATGGTTCCGTTGTGTAGCGTCGTCTGTCACGTGCTCGGTGTTCTTCGAAGTTTTGTTGGTTCAGATGTCTCCACACCCCACCTTCGTCGCCAGTGTTATGTTTGAGCATGGGCGAGAAAGAATGGAGACAAGCCTCTGAACTTCAGTTCTTTATTTACAGAGTGACTTCTTCTTCTATAGCAGTTTTAACCCACCTTATATAGGCAAACCCCGTAACTATTAACCAATAACCAACGAGGAGCGCTAGCTCTCATAACCAATAGGAACTCTCTGTTAAGGGCCAATCGGATTCCCCGGAGCGGGCCAATCCGATCCGGTCATTTAACAACCAATCAGAAGTGCAGGGCCAGAACCCTGCACTTTACTCCAAGCTCACGCTTTATTAAAACTTTATACATTCACAACAGTTATCACACAGACATTCTTCGCCTGAACCCTCGACCTCATTCATGTCTGCAGTTGAGCCACAAGATGAGTCAGAGGAGTCAAGCGAGGAAGCTGACAGATCATGGCTAGATGCCAGAACAAGAAGGAGGCTGAAATGTCAAGCTGTGTGGAGGCATCAGGCCAGACGATGATTTAGGGAGATTGACACGCCCATCTAGGTGGTTCATGGAGACAAAGTCAGTTAGAAGGGAGGGCGAGCCAATAATTAATAATTAGCACGTTGCCTCAAGGATTATAAAAGGACACAGCTGTGTGGGGGAAGTTTGTCAGGAACAAAGTGATTGATTACGTGCAGAGGTTTTCAGCAGAGACTCGGAGCTTTGAGAATTTGTGCCAGAACTGTTGTGATAAACAGGGCGTGTGGAATATAATCTTGTAAGATTTATTTCTGTTGTATTTGAGTTTTGGGGTGGCTGCCTTTGGTTTTGTTTTGTTGGAACTTTGAAGGGGGAGCCATAACATATATATATGTGTGTTTTCTTAAGTTTTCGCAGGTACTTACATGTATGGTATTCAGCTTTGTTCGGCTATTTTCCCACGTCATTATAGTTGTGCTTTTAAAGTTGTAGCAACATTTCGGCAGAATCTCATCTGCCATCATCAGGCTTCTGTATAGTGTTCGTCTTCATATATATATAGAAGAAGAAGAAGAAGAAGAAGAAGAAGAAGAAGAAGAAGAAGAAGAAGAAGAAGAAGAAGAAGAAGAAGAAGAAGAAGAAGAAGAAGAAGAAGAAGATATAATCATAGAATCCAAATGTCATAAAGGGAGAGGATAAAGAAATACAGGTGGAAAAACAAGACTGGGGAAACCTTCAGCATCCAGCTTCTGCAATTTTAGGTAGTCTTTGAGTTACAAATGTAATTGAATTTGGCTCAGTTGTAAATTGTAACAGTCATATAATGGTTCACTACATAATGGGAGCCAATTTCACAACCTTTTCTGCAACCATAGTGAAGCAAGCCTCATGGTTGTTAAGGAAACCTGTTTTGTTCACTATAGGTCAGCTTTTGCTGAAAATCAGAAGTAAATTGGGTTTCCAGCAAGATTGTTGCACACTGTGGTCATCTGACTGTAAGGCCTTTCAAATGGTCATAAATGTGGGTGCCCAAAATACAGTCACGTGACTTGGGTGGGTGGGGATCACATCAGAGCTTTGAAACCAGGCCACAAGTCTCTTTTGAGGAGTCCCTTGTATCTTCAAACAGTCACTATGTGGCCATAATCAGGCCGCATCAACAGAGGGATAGAATCAAGATCACGTGATGTGTTAATACCACTTTATAAGGCCTTGGTAAGGCCACACTTGGAATACTGCATCTGGTTTTGGTTGCCATAATACAAAAAAGCTGTTGAGACTTGAGAAAGAGTGCAGAGAAAAGCAAGAAAGATGATTAGGGGACTGGAGGCTAAAACATATAAAAAATGGTAGCAGGAATTGGATATGCCTAGTTTAGGGACAAGAAAGACTAGGGGAGTGGCATGACAGTGGTGTTTCAATATCTCAGGAGCTGCCACAAAGAAGAGGGAGTCAAGGTATTCTTCAAAGCCCCTGAAGGCAGGACAAGGAGCAATGGATGGAAATTAACCAAGGAGAGAAGCAACTGAGAACTAAAGAGAAATTTCTTGACAGTTAGAACAATTAATCAGTGGAACAACTTGCTTCCAGAAGTTGTGGATGATCCAACACTGGAGGCTTTTAAGAAGAGATTGGATAACCATTTGTCTGAAATGGTATAGGGTTTCCTGCCTAAATAGGGAGTTGGACTAGAAGACCTCCAAGGTCCCTTCCAACTCTGTTATTCTATTCTAAATTTGAGGGCTTCTTGTTTGGTACTTGACCGGCTGAGAATGAGATGGAGAATTCCAACTGAGGTCATCTCAAATGTTTTCCTTACAGTCTTTGAATGACATCTGGAAACACCTCAGAATTTCTTCATGATCACCCATTTCAAAGAACATTTGGGCCCCAGATCCAATCATTCTCTCCCTGTTGTTTATTGTCCTGAATCTATGATTCGAGTCCTGTACTCCTGTCAGCATCCCATATTTGACTTTTCTAAAGATAGTATTGACTTTACTACCCCTTCAACCTTCAAAGCAGGGATGCCTGAATGTCACTGTGTGTTTAATCTAGGAGTGCATTTTCTTTTCTTTTTATCTTGGAACATTAATAATTTACCTTTGAAAGTATTAGAATGGCATTAAATTCTCCTCATTTTTACCTGATTTGAATGAGGCTGTCAGGTTTTTCCAAGACTCTCTCATGAACAAGCTTTTTTCGAAAAATCTATGGCTCGCCTATTGGTGATGAATAATGAAGAGGCCTAATCTTGAAAAAAGCAGTAATTTGCATTTATGACAGTTGCCAGCTGATGAAGGCTGTTGAATTAGAATCAATACCTAAAGAACACACACAGTCTCTTTCACACACACATACATACACGTTTGACAAAATGTAACTCTGCCGAAGAATGATTTCACAAGCTCTTTGTACTTTGAATTTTACAGCTGAAAGACTGGTGTTTTTAAGTGGGATTGAATGGTATTGTTGTTGTTGTTTTAAAAAACAACAACCCAGTTCTTTCATTTGAATTAATATTTTTGCCTGGTTCTTTAGAAGGGGTTACAACAGGCCTGTTTCCAGACTTCCGGATGGCCCATTTTCCCCCTTCCCAGAGCATCCACACAGCCCCTGGAGTTACCTGTATCGAAAATGGGCTTCATGGTAACTCCTGAGAAGGGCGGGGCAGGGTGGCTGTGGCCACCAAATCGGTTCAAATACTGGTTTGGTGAACCGGATGCAAATTTAACATCTGGTTTGCTCAAACCGGTCCAAACTGGTAGAATCCCATCCCTGTATACAGCCAACCATCTCACGAAAAGGGATTGCTTACAAATGTTAGTACCAATTAAAAAATTAAAAAAAAAAACATAAATAAAAACCAAAAATTAAAAAAAAAGCCATACACACAAAAGAATCCCAAAAATATAGAAAGAACAATCCTTATTTAATTTCATATGCAGGTAGTTGGAGATCATATTATAGTCCATGGGTCATGGTGTCAAACTCGATCACGTCATGTGATGTATCATGACATATCTTTTTATTTTGATGTTGCATAGATGGGATGGGTGTGGCCTGTGAGTGAGGCATCCAACCTGTGGGCCGCCAGTTTGACAGGCCTGATCAAAGGTGAGGAACGATAGCTCTTTTATGATTGGTGGACTTCAACTCCCATACTGGCCCAGGAATTCTGGGAGTTGAAGTCCACAAGTCATAAAATGGCCGTGGTTCTTCACTTCTGTTCTAATCCAACCTTCTGCTCAGGCAAGAAACCCTATACTATTTCAGACAAATGGCTGTCCAATCTCTTCTCCAGATCTTCTACACTGAAGAGAAAAAGCATCATGCTGTATTTTTCTCTTCAGCTCTTCTGTGAAATTTCCTCTGGATTGACCCAACCAATCCATTCAGCAGTCTTCTCTGGATATGGCCCCTTATTTAACAGTGTAATGCTGCACTGTCATGATTTAGATATATTAGCTGGTGCTACTCTTTCCTGAAATAAGAAATCTTCATTGCCATGTTTTTTTAGCATAACATGGGAGACATCCGAGATTCCTTCCAGCTTTACAATTCTGGGCCTGGCTAGTCTAGTGAAGAGAAGGACCAGGAGAGACAGGAGAGCAGTCTTCAAATATTTGAGGGACTGACACAGAGAAGAGGAGGGGATCAAGCTATTCTCCAAGGAACCTGAAGGCCAGACAAGGAATAATGGATGGAAACTGATCAAGGAGAGATTCAAATTAGAAATAAGGAGAAAATTTCTGGCAGAACAATCAACCAATGGAACAGTTTGCCTTTTGGAAGTTGTGGGACCTTCATCATTGGAAGCTTTCAAGAAGAGATTAGACTGCCATCTGTCAAAAATGGTGTAGGGTCTCCTGCTTGGGTGGGGGAGGAGTTGGACTAAATGACCTCCAAGTCCCTTCCAACTCTGTTAATCTATGTATCTATTTATTTTATTTATTTATTATTTATTTTGATTTGTCAATCACTTACAAGATAATAGGTATAAGTGTATACATAGTTATGAATACATGAAATGGGTACATATAAGAAAAATAAAAGAAACAATAGGGCAGGGACGGTAGGCACATTGGTGCGCTTATGCACGCCCCCTACAGACCTCTTAGGAAGGGGGCGAGGTCAATAGTGGACAGTCTAAGGTTAAAGTTTTTGGGATTTGGGGAAGAAACCACAGAGTCAGGTAGAGTATTCCAGACCTTGACCACTCTGTTGCTGAAGTTGTATTTCCTGCAATCAAGTTTGGTGTGGTTCACCTTGAGTTTGTATCTATTGTGTGCTCTTGTGTTGTTATGGTTGAAGCTGAAGTATTCATTGACAGGTAGGACATTGAAATGTATGATTTTATATACCATACTTAGATCAGACCGAAGGTGGCGTAATTCAAGGTTTTCTAGGTCTAGAATTTCAAGTCTGGTGGCCTAAGGTATTCCACATATTTTATGTATATGTATATGTGACAGATCCATCTTAGGGTCGGCCAGCCACTGCAGTTCCTCCATCAAATTTCTCCCCCCAGTTCTTCTTCCAAGAATTCTTTCTCTTTCGAGTCTTTAATCTCCACTTCTAATTCCAAACTTTCAACCTTTCCTTCTCCAGTGAAAACATCTCCCTATAGAAACTGAACTCACTTCTGATCTCTGTTTCTCTTATCAGCCAGCTAGCACAAAGCAAGGGTGTCTGGATGGCTACTGAATACAGCCAGCAGACTATAACACTGAAGCTTTCTCGCCTTCTAATAGTTGTCTAGATTTTTGCAACCCAGATATGATAGCTTCATTGTAATGAACCCCAGCTTGTCAGGTGCTCATTGAACAGGAGCGATGAATCTAGGAAGACCACTGAGTTGCTCATTATTCTTGAATGGGGAATTGCCATCCAGTTCAAGGTCACATATATCACAGAACAAGACAGTTAACACACCTTTTCAAGCAGGGGAGACTCTATGCCACTTCAGACATCGCTGTCAAATCTCTTCTTAAAAACCTCCAGTTTTGGAGCATTCACAACTTTTGGAGGCGAGTCCTTCCACTTATTAATTGTTCTGACTGTCAGAAAATTTCTCCTTAGTTCTAGGTTGCTTCTCTGCTTGATGAGTTTCCACCCATTGCTTCTCGTCCTGCCTTCAGGTGCTTTGGGGAATAGTCTGACTCCCTCTTCTTTGTGGCAGCCCCGGGATATTGGAAGACTCCTATCAAATCACCCCTAGTCTTTCTTCTCATTAAACTAGACATACCCAATTCAAGCAACTGTTCTTTATGTGGTTTAGTCTCCATTTATTATTTATTTCATTTATTTGATTTGTCAATTGCTTAAACAAGATAATAGGAACAGGTATAAACATGAGTATGAATACAGGAAATACGTACGAATAAATGGGGACAATAGGACAGAGACGGGAGGCACAATTGTATGCTTATGCACGCCCCTTACAGACCTCTTAGGAATGGGGTGAGATCAATAGTGGATAGTTTGAGGTTAAAGGAGTGGGGGTTTGAGGATGTAACAACAGAATCAGGTAGTACATTCCAGGCATTGACCACTCTGTTGCTGAAGTCGTCCTTTCTGCAATCAAGTTTGGAGCTGTTTACATTGAGTTTGTATCTGTTGTGTGCTCTTGTATTGTTGTTGTATTGTTGTGTCCTCCTAATCATCTTGGTTGCTCTTCTCTGTTCTAATCTCAACATCTTTTTTATATTGTGAAGATCAACACTGGATGAAGTATTACAAATGTAGTCCAACCAGGGCATTGTAATATAAATAATGTATTAATATTTGTAAGATGGATGAATTCAGTTGCATTGGTTTGGAGAATAAGGCTGGGGTTTTAGAGGATTTATGGGAAGTTTGGATCGTTTATGGTATATATTTTATTGGTGGATGCGTTCATTGTTTATGTCCCCATTTTGCGTATTAAGATAGGGAGGTGCATAGGGTTCTTAAATCAGTGCAATTTAAAGTCAACGACAAAAGAAAAGAAGCACATAGAAAACTGGTTTTGGGAGAAAGTTAGCATTGGAGAGCCAGATGTTTGTCTCTGTTAGTTTCTGACTGAGAATAAGTCAATTCTCAACCAACAAAGCTGACTGCCTCTTACCTGACACAACTCCATCAGTTAAAGACCATAGCAGCTTCTTGTCTGTAATATGTTAAATGTGGTTTAGAATAGAATAGAATTCTTGGTGCAAATGCTCTCAGTATACATAAAAGAAAAGATACATTCATCAAGAGTAAAGAATTATAAGGTACAACACTTAATAATAGTCATAGGGTACAATAAGCAATCATATCATACTAGGAAACAGTCAATATAAATCATAAAGATACAGGCAACAAAGTTACAGTCACACAGTCACGAGTGGGAAGAGATGGGTGATGAGTGATGAGAAGATTAATAGTAATAGTAGTGAAGACTTTGTAAATAGTTGGACAGTGTTGAGGGAATTATTTGTTTAGCAGAGGGATGGCTTTCGGGGAAAAACTGTCTTCATGTCTAGTTGTTCTGGTGTGCAGTGCTCTATAGTGTCGTTTTGAGGGTAGGAGTTGAAACAGTTTATGTCTGGGGTGTGAGGGGTCTGTAAATATTTTCACAGTCCTTTTTTTGACTTGCGCAGGATACAGGTCCTTGATGGAAGGCAGGTAGGTAGTGATTGTTTTTTCTGCAGTCCTAGTTATTCTCTGAAGTCTGTGCCTGTCTTGTTGGGTTGCAGAACCAAACCAGACAGTTATAGAGGTGCAGATGACAGACTCCATCATTCCTCTGTAGAACTGGATCAGCAGCTCCTTGGGCAGTTTGAGTAGTTTGAGTTGGCGCAGGAAAAAACATTCTTTGTTGTGCTTTTTTGATGACATTTTTGATGTTAGGGGTCGGTTTTAGGTCATGTGATATAATAGAACCTAGAAATTGGAAGGTCTCTGCTGTTGATATCGTGTTGTCTAGTATTGTAAGAGGTGGTAGTATGGGAGGGTTTCTTCTAAAGTCTACCACCATTTCTACAGTTTTGAGTGTGTTCAGTTCCAGGTTGTTCTGGTTACACCACGAGGCAATTTGCACAACCTCCTGTCTGTAGGCAGATTCGTCATTATCTCAAATGAGACCAATCACTGTTGTGTCATCTGCAAACTTCAGTATTTTAACAGATGGATTTTTTTATATCTCAACATTAGATTAGTTGAAGGAATCAGTATACCTTGTGCATAAATATCAGGTACAGGTATGATGACACCCCCTCCCCCAAATTACAAAACATGTACCATATGACAAACCTTTGTAACGATGAAAGTTATTGTTTGGTATCCCAGTGGAACAATTTTGACCTCCTTCTGTTCATTCCCCCTTCCCTGTGCTGTTAATTTTGATGCTATATGAAACTAAGTTAGTTTTTGGATTCTGCCAATGCTAAGTTAATGCCACATTAAATTAAATTAAGTAAGTAGGGATGAAATTCCATTCAGTAGCTAGATTTAGGGGTATTATGTGAATGTGATGAGAGTAGCACAAGGGAAGGGAAGGGAAAGAGAGCAGAGGAGAGGAGAGGAGAAAAGAAAGGAAAGGAAGAAAGGAAAGGAAAGGAAAAGAAAGGAAAGGAAGAAAGGAAAAGAGAGGAGAGGAGAGGGAAGGAAGGAAGGGGAAGGGGAAGGGAAAGGATAGGATAGGAAAGGAAGAAAGGAGAGGAGAGGAGAGGGAAGGAAAGGAAAGGAAAGGAAAGGAAGGGGAAGGGAAAGAGAAAGAGAAAGAGAAAGAGAAAGAAAGGGAAGAGAGGAAAGGATAGGATAGGAAAGGAAGAAAGGAGGAGAGGAGAGGAAAGGAAGGGAAAGGGAAAAGGAACGGGAAGACAGGAAAAGAAAGGATAGGAAAGGAAAGGAAAGGAAGAAAGGAGAGGAGAGGGAAGGAAAGGAAAGGAAAGGAAAGGAGAGGAAGGGGAAGGGAAAGAGAAAGAAAGGGAAGAGAGGAAAGGAAAGGATAGGAAAGGAAGAAAGGAGAGGAGAGGAAAGGAAGGGAAAGGGAAAGGAAAGGGAAGACAGGAAAAGAAAGGATAGGAAAGGAAAGGAAGAAAGGAGAGGAGAGGAGAGAAGAGGGAGGAAAGGAAAGGAAGGAAAAGGGAAAAGGAAAGGGAAGACAGGAAAAGAAAGGATAGGAAAGGGAAGGGAAGACAGGAAAAGAAAGGATAGGAAAGGAAAGGAAGAAAGGAGAGGAGAGGAGAGGAAAGGAAAGGAAAGGAAGGGGAAGGGAAAGAGAAAGAAAGGGAAGAGAGGAAAGGAGAAGAAAGGAAAAGAAGAAAGGAGAGGAGAGGGAAGGGAAGGGAAGGAAGTGGAAGGGAAAGGGAAAGAAAAAAGAGAGGAAAGGAAAGGAAGGGGAAAGGGGAGGGAAAGCAGAGGAGATGAGAGGAAAGGGAAGGGAAGGACCCAAGGAAAAGAAGAGTTCTGTACAATTACAAATAAAATAAAGCAACCATATTAGGCTGCCTATGAATATGTGCATGTGTACACCCAAAGATGCCACACATTTTCACACACACACATAAACACACACCCTCAACAGTATGATACCTATCAGGACTCTTGCTTCTTCACTGGCCCTCATACAATAATATTATATTTTGTTACACGTGACCTCACATTTTAGAAAATGGATAAGCCCAAACCAGAGACATCCCAAAGAGAGAAAAGTGACAGATATTTTTTTTCCCTAGATAATATTAACCTCTTCCAGATGATTTCCCTCTGCCCTGAAACTTTAGTGCTTCTCCCCTCTTCCCCCTCCTGCCCCCACTCAAGAAAACCCTGGATCAACCCCTATTCTCTTTTCCTGTAAATGGGAGAGAAAAAAAATTCTTCCAACTGCCAAACTGACACTTCTCTTCCACTCCTGTGCAAACCAGGTGAGACAAGATCAGACAGAGAGAGAGAGAAAGTGGAAACAAATCAAGTTTTCTTTTTTTTTCTCCCCCCCCCCCCCCCCCCCAAAAAAAAAAAGTCTCTCTAGAAAACTTTTTTGTTTTTAATCTCACTGGCAAGCATCGGCAGTAATAAAAGAAGCAGAATTCAGATACTCACTTATTTATTTTGGGGTGGGTTTTTTTTTCTGCATGCACTAGGTCTCTTGCTATTAATCTCTTTTCAACCCCCCTCTCTCTTTCTCTCTCTCTCTGCTCCTTCCCCACTGACTGACTGAGCTCTTAGCGCTCAGTCACAACAAGGTCAATAGGGTGTAATTAGCAATAGGATTAAAAAAGATGCCCCACTCCAGGAGAGAAGGACTCCTTGTACTAAACAAGGAATGCATTTTGTGAATGCATCGCACATCTCCAGCTTGTGTCTGGCTGAGGAACGTGTGTGTTCTTCCAGCCGGCACATACAGTACAACCTTCCAGGCTTGCTCTGCGAATGGAACAGGAACAAGAAATATCCCTAAAGCCAAGTGTGGGTTGCTTGGCTCAGAGACCCAAATAGCAACAACAACAACAGCAACAAAAAAAAGGCCTCAGAAGACAACTTTTGCAAGGATCCTCACTACACCTCGTGCCAGAAATCTGAAGCAACTTATTTTCTGAGCATCTCTGCAGGTGCCTGCTGAGAAACACCGCAGTTGTCTGGAACGGTGGAGCGAGCCACGTCTTGAGGTACACATCCCAGTCTCATTTGCTTTGCCTTCTTCCTGTTGAGGGTGAGTGGCTGCTTGCTTGCTTGCTTGCTTGTTGCGGAAGGCAATGGTCTCAAGCCCAGCTCTGCTGCAGATGCTGGTGTGGCTTGTGCAGAGAGAAGGTGTATGTGTGTCTGCATTTCACAAGTCATTGAAAACCGAAACTATATTCTCGGTTATCTTTCTTGAGAAAAAAAAAAAATCACAGCGAGTTTGGGGCTGTGAGAGGCGACCAAGGCTACGTCATACGTGGCAGCCTGAAAATGCTTTGCTGATCGAGGTAGCTTAATGAGTTTGCAGGTAGTGCTTGGGAAAAACAGAATAGCAGGTGGACTTCCGATCTGTTGCTAACTTGACGGGCAGGCAGGGTTTCATTCATCATTGCGAAAAGTCTTTCCAATGCGCCGCAACTGGTTGTACGGGAGAGAAATGTTTTTAAAAGTTTCCAATGGACTTGGAGCATATTAAACACTTCCAGGATGCGTTTAATAAGAAGGGGGTAAGGGGAAATACAGGGAGGAAACGGATTCTTCCAGTTCGGGCAAACTCCTTGTTCCAACAATCAGCTGGCTCTGAACCGGTTCACTCTGACGAGCATGTGGGCCTGCTGGCCCGCCGCGCCTCTTTCCTGTGTTTTATGTCTTTTTTGTTAGAGCACAGCTAATTCACGCAGCAAACTGCTCTGCCACACCCCAGCTGTTTTCTTCAGCTGCAGTCGAAGGTAAGTATTAACGTTTTTAAACACGGAGCACATGCACGGAACACGTGTTTGGCATGTGCGCACACAAAGCGAACCAGTTGTTATTGTTGTGGTTAGTCGGCAGCAGGTGTGGACAGCTGAGGAGAGCGAGGACTCAGATGAGGGCTCAGGACCATTAGGGAGTAAACTGCTGCCTTCAGAGATTGTGGGGGCTGCCAGCAGCGATGAGGAGGTTCCCGAGGAGCCTGTGCCAAGTGCACATGCACATAGGATTGCTTGTAGGAAAGAGCAGCTAAAACAGCATGGGTGACTCAGGAGTAAGGCTGCAAGGTAATGGCCCCTCCTTCAAGAAGATAAAAGGCAGCTGTGAAAGGAACATACTTTGCAGAAGGCAAAGATGTTTTGAAACTCCAGCCTCGTGGACATTCCAGTATCCTGAGTTTGTATTTGAAGATTCTTGTACTGCAAATTATTTCTTGTCTGTTATCTTTTGACAAGTCTTGGACAGTTTGGCAAGGCTTGTGCTTATCACAGCTAATTATTTTGTAAAAGGATTACAAGGTTTCTGTTCCCTTTGGATTGTGTTTGATTTGTCGGAAAACGGCGTGGGTCAGAACAGTTATACTAGTTGAATTACACCCATGAATACAGGAAGTTCTTGACTTGCAACCACAATTGAGCCCAAACTTTCTGTTGCTGAGTGAGACATTTGTTAAGCAAATTTTGCCTCCTTTTACCCCTCCCTTTACTGCCATGGTTGTTAAATGAATCAGTGCAGTTGTGAAGTTAGTAATGAAGTCGGTCAGTGAATCCGGCTTCCCCATTGACTTTGCTGGTCAAAAGGTCGCAAAAAGGGGATTATGGAACCCTGGGACAATGTAACCATCATAAATGAGTCAGTTGCCAAGCGTTCTGGATTTTGATTGCGTGACCACAGGGATGTTGCAATGATTGTAAATGTCAAAAATGGTCATAAGCCCCTTTGTTCAGTGATGTTGTAACTTCGAACAGTCGCCAAACTAACTGTTGTAAGTCAAGGACTAGATCTACTGAAATTGAATCAGGATGTGGTGTGAGACCAAGTGAAAACCTCTCGAAGGAAAGTTTTATATAAAGGAAAGGGTGTCCAACCTTGACAACTTTAAGACGGAGTCTTTGATTCCCTAACCAGTCAAGTCCCCTTGGGGACTTCGACTCCCAGAATCCCTGAACCAGTCAAGTCCCCCTGGGGACTTCGACTCCCAGAATCCCTGAACCAGTCAGGTCCCCAGGGCTGGCTGGAGAATTCTGGGAGTCAAAGTTTCCAAATCTTAAAGTTCCCAAGATTGAACACCCGAGGTTTAAATATAAAAAAACTAAATTATTAAAAGTTCAAAATGATCAATACTTTCAAGGAAGCTAACAAAGCACTTTTTTTTTTTTTTTGCATTGTGGTGTGGCAAAACTACAAAGTCTCCTTTTTCATAATTGCAGCTAATTCCTAAATCATTAAAAAAAAAACCTGAGCACCTCGTAGAGGGTTATATGAGGACATCAATTTTTGGAACTTGATGTCTTACAAAAGAATTTGGAACTACAGTTCCCTGATGTCTCCAGCTATAACCCACAGTTGTGGAATCCTAAAATGTCTCGAAGGCAGCCAGTTGACAAGGTCAAAATAATACATCTGTATCCAAACAATACTCTGAGTCAAATTGTGTTTGCTGGCTTGGGGTCACCCAGATGGTAGATATAGGAACCCAGGTACTGTGGCTTGCTGGTCGCTTAATATGTTCCCTGTGCATCCAGCCAATTATGGTTTATTCAGCAACCTGTCAGCAAATAGGAGCTTAGCTTGTTGTGCGAATCCAGCTAATAAATCTGTGTTGACAATTATTGGTACCTCTTTGCTTTCATTCTAATGTAAAATAAAGCCAACTAGAGTCACCAGCCTGCAGCAAAAATTGACTAGGAGAGGATAAAGCAGAGAACTCCATCTATCCTGAAAAATTCCTGAGTCAGATGCTGCCTCAAACTGCCGGGTTTATTCTTTAGTAAAAGGCAGAAAAATGAAGTCATGTTTTGTGCCTTTTCCAGAATTCCACCCACAGCAAATGTGTGTTATTTTTTTTTTTGCTTTGTCTTCTCTGCAAATAAAGGAAAACTCTTTGCAGTTCATATAATCAATCAGTTCATAAAACTCTAAATACCCCAAAGTCAACCCAACAAATTTTGTCCACGGATAGGCCTCTTGGATCCCAGCTGAGCTCAGTGGAATAGGCAGTCAAATGTTGTGGCCTGCCAGTGGCCAGCAGAGTTGATGGCAGACTCAGAGAGTGAGGAGGTTGGGGAGGAACATAGGCCAATCCTGCAGTCTGGGTAAGGCTCTGATGAGTCTGCATTGGAGGCAGAGATGGGGCCAGGGCCGTCTGACAGTTATCAGCTGCCTACTGAGTAGGACAGCAGTGAGGCAGAAGAACAGCTGGAGCCTGTTCCCGAAGTGCACGTGCACAGAGCTGCCAGGAGAAGGGAACAGTTAAGGAAGAAGGGTCGACTTGGGAGTAAAGGCCCAGGTGAATTGTGAATGGCCTCTCCCATAGGGAATAAAGAGGAGCAAAGGGGGAGTGGTGTTTGCAGGAGGAAATAAGTTAATCTAATTAGAGTGAAGATTTGTTCGTGACTCTTAGAGATTCCTTGCCAAGTATTTTCTTGTACAGTGTTGCACTTGAAAGCTATCAGTCTGGCAACTCTCCAAGCCTGATAAGATCTGTGGTTGTAATTCACTCTTGAAAGACTGTTTGCTGGGACTTTGCTGGATGTGAATGATAGGAATTCACATTAGCCTAATTAAAAAGGGTTTTTGTTGGAACAAGGAGTCTGCTTCATGATTTTGGGAAGCCCGGGTCAGAACACTTGAGTTTTATCATGTTTGTTTATTTGTGTCAGAAGCATCACAATTAAAAGCAGGATTCTAATATTTGAGGGGCTACCACAAAAAGAAGGGATCAAAGCACCAGAAGACCAGACAAGAAACAATGGAATGGAAATAAATCAAGGAGAGAAACCATTTGGAATTAAGGAGAAATTTCCTGACGGTGGAACAATTAATCAGTGGAATGACTTGCCTCTAGAAGTTGAAGTTGGAGATTAAAGAAAAAGAGACTGGACAACTATTTGTCTGAAATAGTATAGGGTCACTGACTTGAGCTGGTTGGACTAGAAGACCTCCAAGTCCCCTTCTAGCTCTATTCTGATGGATTGATTGAAAACAAGACATGCTATCTGACATAAAATTCAAAGTATAAAATACAAGACTAATATATATACAAATCTTGCCCAGAAACTAGAAACTTCAATTGTGTTTTGTCGCATTGTCATGAGGTCCTCAAGTATACACTGGACATAAAGGACAGGTATACATATGTGTTGTTATCTGCATGTCATCACAATCGCAAAGAACACAAGCCACCAGAATAGTCCCATTTGTTCAGAGTGTCTCTGCAACTTGATGTACCGAAGTGTTGATGATACTTTTGATGACGAAGAGGAAGATCAACTGAAGGTGCTATGATTGGGGATGTTCTCCAGTGAGAAACCATGCAGAATTATTATGGGATATAGAAGGCTATATAAGGGACATGGAGGCTCAGTGGCTAAGACACTGAGCTTGTCGATCAGAAATGTTGGCAGTTCGGCGGTTCGAATCCCTAGCATGGAGTGAGCTCCCATTCCTTGTCCCAGCTTCTGCCAACCTAGCAGTTTGAAAGCATGTAAAAAATGCAAGTAGAAAAATAGGGACCCCTTTGGTGGGGAGGTAACAGCGTTCTGTGCACCTTTGGCATTTAGTCATGCTGGCCACATGACCGCGGAGACGTCTTTGGTCAGCGCTGGCTCTTTGGCTTTGTAATGGAGGTGAGCACTGCCCCCAAGAGCCGGAAACGACTAGCACGTATGTGTGAGGGGAACCTTTCCCTTTATAGAAAGCTAGACTGAAGTCAGTCATCCTAGACCCACAATGAATAAAATCACTCTCCATTTTAGGTAATTTTGTTTCCCATACATCCACCTTAGAGCTTATAACTATGAGTGTTGTACCTGTACGCGATAGCAACAGTTCAATTCATGCCTGAGTGCCATTTCAAGCCATGGGCTTGAATTGATTTAAGTGCCTTTGAATGGGTGGAGTTCAACATTCAAGCCTGAACGTTGAATGTCCCCAAGTTTAGAGATGATTTGCAAAAAAAAAAAAAAAAAGGAGCAATTTATTGAATATTTCGGGATTCTCTTAAAATATTCCTAGCAAGCTGAATGTCTCCTTGCTAATAATGTGTCTTGAGTAGATTAGGACGATTGCCTAGTTAATCCAAATCATTTATGCTGAATTAGTGTTGAAAGCTTTGGCGTGGCACCTGAGCATTGATTAAATTCCTTTAGTGATACAGCTACACACCGTCAATGGAAGAGTCATTTTGTCTGGGTTTGATCTTATGGATCATGGCTTCCTTTAGATTTATTGTATGCCCTGCATAGCTTTGTCAAAAGAGACAGAGAGCAAAAGAGAGAGGGAGGGAGGGATGGAGGGAGAGAGAGGGAGAGAGATGTTCAGAGAACTATAACAGAAACCATTTGTTATGGGGCATTGTATTCTGGAACATGAAGACCTGTTGTGCCTTTTAGGGGGTAGGAATGCTGACATCATAGCTGAAATTGTTTGCTTCTGAAGGCTGGAGAGGCCACTTATGTCAAAATTCCCCTTCCCGTAGGCTGCAACAGGATCTTCATTTTTGGTGTGATCATTTCAACCATGAAACATGTTTAGTTGATTAAACACTACCAAAAAAGTTGTTGAGACTCTTGGAAGAGTGCAGAGAACAGCAACAGAGATGATTAAGGGACTGGAGGCTAAAACATATGAAGAAGTGTTGCAGCAACTGGGTATGTCTAATTTAATGACAAGAAGGACTAGGGGTGACGTGATAGCAGTCTTCCTTCCACCTTGAGGAGCTGCCCCAAAGAAGAGGGAGTCAAGCTATTCTCCAAAGCACCTGAGGCTATGACAGGAAGCAACAGATGGAAACTAATCAAGGAGAGAAGCAACCTAGAACTAAGAAGAAATTTCCTGACAGTGAGAACAATTAATCAGTGGAACATCTTGTCTCCAGAAATTGTGGATGCTCCAATACTGAAGGTTTTTAAGCCATTTGTCTGAAACGATATGAGTTTCCTGCTTGAGCAGGAGGTTGGACTAGAAGACCTTCGAGGTTCCTTCCAACTATGTTATTTTGAATCCTATATCCCCCCGCCAATTCCACTAAAGACTTCTTTTTTTAAAAAAAAAAGACTGCCACTTTTAGCACAACACAGTCCAAAAATGTTGTGCATTCTTGTCAACATATCTTAGGGTGGCTTATTGATAGTTCGTCCTTAAATGATTTTTTTCCATGCTGCTTTGGGGGTTCTGAACTTCTTTAATGGTATCTTCTGGCAGCTGTGACAGATGTGTCAAACATCTGGATAGCTAAGATATACATTATTTCAGATTATCCCTTGGATTTGATACCTCAAATTTGGCAAGCAAGGGCTCCACTATGCAGAAAGCTGGGTTGATCCTTTGTCAGGAAAACTTGTTCTTCTCTAGAGTGGCCAATTCTGTTCTTATCTGTACTTCCCACTCAGTTTGCTAAAAAAAAAACCCAGATCTGAAATTGTAAACCCATGTTGTTTAAAGGAAGGGGGGAAATCCCAAAAGAAATAGCAAAAGACAAACAGGTGTATCGTTTGAGATAGTTCTCTATTTATAGTCTGCACATATTTTTTCCTAAATAGCCAAAGATTACAAAATATTCTGTAGAATTGGCTTTTGGGTATCCCTGTCTCCCTTTCCTTTGTCCTTCCCCTCCCCCTGCCCTACTCTCCCCTCTCCTCCTTTATCCTCTTCTCTCCCTTCCTTTCCCTTTCCTGTCCCTCTTCTCTCCTCCCCTTCCTCCCCCTCTCCTTTCCTTTCCTCTTCTCATCTTCCTTTCCTCTCCTTTCCTTTCCTCTTCTCATCTTCCTTTCCTTTCCTCTTCTCATCTTCCTGTCCTATCCTCTCCTTTCCTCTCTTCCCCTTCCTCCCCCTCTCCTCTCCCTCTCCTCTCCCTTCCCCTCTCCTTCCCCTCCCCTTCCCTCTCCTTCTTTGAAGTTTCATGTGTACTAGCAATAAAGTTGAGCATTAGATTCCAGATGGTAAATCTTTTTATAGCCACACACAGGATTAGATTGAGTGCTCTGCTCACCATTCTTCACTTTCATTTTTCTTTATTCTGTTTTGTTTTCATGGAAGACATCTGATAGCTCTCTTATGGTATCTCCCCAGCCAATCCACTAATGTCATTACAATAGGGGTGTGTGTGTGATTTTTCTACTTTAGCTGTGTTTCATACCCACTACTATTACTACCTAGGCATTCCAGCTAGTCAGCCAATGCAACTATAGAATCCTGCCCTTCCCCCAACTTTGGACTTAACAGAAATTATAGAATCATGTAGAAAAGTCAGAAAGAATCTTAGAGATTATTCTTCCTTTCCTTTCCTTTCCTTTCCTTTCCTTTCCTTTCCTTTCCTTTCCTTCCCTTCCCTTCCCTTCCCTTCATCCATTCTATTTTCCTTTCCTTTCCCTTCCCTTCCCTTCCCTTCATCCATTCTATTTTCCTTTCCTTTCCCTTCCCTTCCTTTCCCTTCCCTTCCCTTCCCTTCCCTTCCCTTCCCTTCCCTTCCCTTCCCTTCCCTTCCCTTCATCCATTCTATTTTCCTTTCCTTTCCTTTCCTTTCCTTTCCTTTCCTTTCCTTTCCTTTCCTTTCCTTTCCTTTCCTTTCCTTTCCTTTCCTTTCCTTTCCTTCCCTTCCCTTCCCCTCATCCATTCTATTTTCCTTTCCTTTCCTTTCCCTTCCCTTCCTCCACTCTATTTTCCTTTCCTTTCCTTTCCTTTCCTTTCCTTTCCTTTCCTTTCCTTTCCTTTCCTTTCCTTTCCTTTCCTTTCCTTTCCTTTCCTTTCCTTTCCTTTCCTTTCCCTTCCCTTCCCTTCCCTTCCCTTCCCTCCCCTCCCCTTCCTTCCCTTCCTTTCCCTTCCTTCACCCACCCAGCTTTCATACATAAGGGGGAACTGGAACTCATGATCATTTCCTGGTTTCTAGCCTGGTGCCTTTACTCTTTCAGAATTGCCCAAATTCTTTCAGAATTTTTCATTGTTTTTAACTTGAAGAGAGTGAGTACAGTTTCATCTGGTGCAGAAGAAAATGCTATTAAAATAGTCCAAAATCAGTTGTGGTTTTAGCTTCAGAAATGTCTCTATCTTTATCTTTATCTCTGTCTCTCTCTCTCTCCCCCCCCCCTCTGTCTATATCTATCTATCTATCTATCTATCTATCTATCTATCTATCTATCTATCTATCTGTCTGTCTGTCTGTCTGCCTGTCTGTCTGTCTGTCTGTCTGTCTATCTATCTATCTATCTATCTATCTATCTATCTATCTATCTATCTGTCTATCTATCTGTCTATCTATCATTTCTCTCTCTCTCTCTCTCTCTATCCTATCTCTCTCTCTCTCTCTCTCTCTCTCTCTCTCTCTCTCTCTCTCTCTCTCTCTCCTATATCTATCTATCTATCTATCTATCTATCTATCTATCTATCTATCTATCTATATCTAATCTGTCTATCTAATTCGATGGATCAGCCATTTTAAAATTCTGAAACTACTGCAAATTCATAATAAAACAAAATAGGACTAGTAAAGGGTCACTTATAATCATCTCTTAAAGTAATCCCATGTTGTTGGAAAGACTCTAAAATATCTTGATTAATTGAAGAACTGCCCTTTGGAAAAGACAAAATATCTGACATGAGAAGTTTGTGAAGCTCAGGAGCATAGGAATAAATAGGAATTATCAGTCTGTTTGTGTTCATTTCTATGGACAGTCAGCCATATGTCTATTTCTGATTTAATCTGTGATTTACATTTTAGCACAGCCGGAAAAATTTCCCTTTTAAATCTGTTTTTCTAGACATATGTTTATATATAGCTATTTTTCCACTGACTTTTTATATAGAGATATTTATTTGAAAAATGGCCCTCTCTGAAGGGATGATCTTTCAAACTGCACTGTGTTTTTCATATTTTTTTCTAACGGAGATTTCAGACAGAGCATTGAGGATAAGTGAAAATATGTAAATATATTGAAGCTCTGATCTGTCCATTCAGATGGGAGCTAAACCTCATGTCAGTTGATACCAGAATTTACACATATCCTCAAACATTCCCAAATGTAAAATGAATCTGAAAATACCATTAAATCAAAAGTCACAGGTATCAATTGCAGGGAAACTGAGCAAAGTTGTATGTCAAACTGGAGATTTTACAGTATCCTTCCTCTGTCATGCCCACCAAGCCACGCCCACAGAACCGGTAGTAAAAAAATTTGAATCCCACCACTGTTTGAATGGTCACTAAATCAAGGACTACCTGTACTTAACTCCCAGTTCTGGTCTGAAAAGCTGAATAGGAACTCCTTTCCGACTCTTCCTATATGCCTCTACAGCCACTAAATGTTTCTAATCCTTCTTTAAACTAGACTTCCATAGAAATGGACCACGATCTACCATAGCATCTGCAGCAATGAAGGTCTGTTGTCTTTCAACTTCCACAAAGCTTTTTGTTGTTGTTGTTGTTGTTGTTATGCGGTCTCTGTGGAAGGCATTTCAAGATATCTCTCTTAATCCTCTAAATAGCCAACACACTATTGGGTGAGCAGAATTCCGAAATCACAGTGCTTTTCAGACGATAGCAGATGGAGGTGGAAAATCATCTGGCTATCTTCTCCCACAGAGATAACAAGGCTGTGATTCATGGTTTGTTTTTTTCAGCAGCCCAAAGGCAGAGAAGCATCCTTTAATAAACACACACACACACACACACGTACATCCTAATGTAACCACACACACACACACAGAGAACACCACCATCTCCAAAACCAGCCAACTCCGGGGAATGAAATTTCTTTTAGTAGTCTGGTCTCCAGACTCCAAAGGTCGATGTTTTTTCTACAATCCTTACAATTTTCGGCTCCCTTCTTCCGTTTGACGAAATACACAATGGAAAGTCGTGGTTTCATCGGAACAATTATGAAAGCATTTGTGGGATGTTGAAATGCCTGGTGGGGTTAAAAATGGTGATAGCGATCCTTTCCACATGTCTATTGCTTGTCTTGGTTTGAAGATTGTCCATTGGGGCCAATTAAATGTGTCCTCTGGTGGGTGGGTGGAAGATATTGCATTTAAGAGCACCATGGGGGAAAAAAAGTGAATGCTTTTTGTAATGCCAGGGGAAAAAAAGCATTCCAAAGCAAAAAATGTGTCATTACATTTCCAAATTACCAATATTATGAATCTGATAAGTATCATATTGTAACGGTATGAAGGGACTGTAGCTGAATATTTTGATTTAATCCTTCACACTGCCCTACAAAAAGATGACATGGGGAGGTAGAAAAGATTTATGGAATCTCAAAAAAACTATAAGCAGCATCAGTTATAAGTTAGTCCTCTCTTTCGGGCTCTACGATATGCGTAGATGAGTTAAATTTATAACTCACCTTTGGATTGTAAGACCATTAAGCCAGCTTATCGTAGTTTGCAAGAAGAGGCAAATTCATGTAGTTTCCAAATTCTGCATAAATGATGGGTTGGAAAAGTGTATTTTTTTTAGGCTTTCTGGTGGGTTCTGTTTCTAATTTTATTTCTTATGCTAGTGATTCAGTCCCTAAGTTGTGTCTGACTCTTCAAGATTCTGTGGGCCATAGCATGCAATGGAGCTCTGCCCTCCAGTATTTCCCAGAGTTTGCCCAAACTCACATTCATTGTGTTGACACTATCTAACCATCTCATCCTCTGCCTTCCTCTTCTCATTTTTTCTAACATCAGGGTCTTTTCCAAGGAGTCCTCTCTTCTAATTTGTTGACCAAATTGTTTGAATTTCAGTTTCATGATCTGTTCTTCCATTTCCCCTCCCCAAATTTTATTTAGAACTGCCAAAATATTTCACTTTAGGGGGGAAAAAAGGCTAAAGAACAGATAGCAATGGCACTTAGACTTGTATACTGCTTCACAGTGCCCTCTCTAAGTGGTTTACAGAATCAGCATATTACCCCCAACAATCTGGCTCACCATTTTACCGACCTTGGAAGGATGGAAGGCTGAGTCAACCTTCAGCCGGTCAGGATTGAACTGCTGACAGTTGACAGAGTCAGCCTGCAATACTGCACTATGCCACCACAGCTCTTTCCTTCTTTCCTTCCTTCCTTCCTTCTTTCCTTCCTCTGCAATAGCCCTTAGACTTATATACCACTTCACAGTGCTTTTACAGCCTTCTCTAAGTGGTTTACAGAGTCAGCCTCTTGCCCCCAACAACCTGGGTACTCATTTTACTGACCTCAGAAGAATGGAAGGCTAAGTCAACCTTAAGCTGGTTGGGACTGAACTCTTGGAAGTGAGCAGAATCAGCCTGCAATATTAACCACTGTGCCACCATGGCCCCTACTTATAGTAATATCACTTATTATCCCCAATAATCTGGGTCTTCATTTTACTGACTTTGGAAGGATGAGTCAACTTTGAGCCCAATGAGATTTGAACTGCCAAATTGCAGTCAGCAGAAGTAGCCTGCAGTATCGCATTCTAACCACTGCACCACCACGATTTTAGGCTGAGTATCACTTGAGTATCATGACTATCACTTCCATGGTTTGGTTGTAGCCTTCTAAACTCAAAGGCAGTTCCTAATTCTATAAAAACATAACTGTTTTCCCCCCATTTATTTAACCAAATTTAAGTATCACCCATTTCACACTCAGAGATGGTGAGATAGCTTTGAATTTGATTTGGCTTACTGAGACATTTCTGAACTTAATTTTTAGTTTCTTGTACCAAAATTCAGATCAGGCTTCGGTGATGAATGATCTCATTATTAATTTGATCTTTGACAAAAGCCTGGAATTACATTATTCCACCCTAATTCTATTCCTTGACAAGATCTGTCATCCCATCAATCTGTAATAATTTTTTTTAAAAAATGAAAAAGGAAGAAAGAAGAAAAAATAGGAATTTAACAAGTGGTATATGATATCTTTTGATGGTGGGCTTTATTATTTAACTACAGGTTCTTATATTTCCAGTCTGCCTTTCTAGTCAAAATATGGCTACTGGGGCTACAAAGACCAGATTGCAAAACTTCTACTTAGCTATTTGACAAGAATATATTCTATTTGTCAAGAAAAAACAAAATGCACAGGTATAGAATAGACAATACCTGGTTCCACAGCAATAGTTTTTATCTAGGACAGCTTAAATATGAGCCAGCAGTGTGCTGCAGCTGCCAAAAAATACAGTTCTGGGTTTGCATCAACAGACGGATAGTATCAAGATCACATAAAGTGTTAGTACGGCTTTATACTGCACTGGTGAGACCACACTTGGAATATTGTGTCCAGTTTTGGTTGTCATAATACCAAAAAAGATGTTGAGACTCTAGAAAAAGTGCAGAAAAGAGCAACCAGGATGATTAGGGGACTGGAGACTAAAGAATATGAAGAATGGTTACAGGAACTGGGCTTGGCTAGTCTAGGGAAGAGAAGGACCAGTGGAGACAGGATGGCAGTCTTCCAATATTTGAGGGGCTGCCACAGAGAAGAGGAAGGGGTCAAGTTATTTTCTAAAGCACCTGAGGGCAGGACAAATAAGTAACTTATGGAAGGTTATCAAAGATAGATCCAACCAAGAACTAAGGGAAACAATGTGAGTGCTCCATCACTGGAGGCTTTTAAGAAGAGATTGGACAGCCATTTGTTTTAGTGCATGGTCTCTTGCTCGAGCAGGGGGTTGAACTAGAAGACCTCCAAGGTCCTTTGTTTTTCTGTATTCTTGCCAAAAGTGGGTTATCATTGCTTTCTTGCTAGAAGTTTTTTCCCCTAAACTTCCCAAAAGGTTTTTTATTATTATTATTCAGAAGCAGACTGCTCCATTCCTCCTTTGCCAAACCCTTTTATGTAAAAAAGGAGACTGTGTTTAAAAAAAATGCATTTTAAGGAATAGGGGAGGTTGTAACTCACAGCGAAAACCTTTGCTTTTCTTACTGAAGGCTTCTGTTCCGTCTCTGGCATCTTCGTGTAGTACCAGGAAAGACTCCTGTCTGAATCTTTGCACTCAGCCAGAAGGATCAAAGAACTCTCTTGCAGATGAATGGGTGCTCTCTGCCTTTAAAAGCAAAGAGCTGGCACGGATAGACAAAGGTGCTTTGTTCTTTCTTTGACTTGCCAGTTCAACTCAGCCAAATGTGATGCCTTATAGTGTATTGCAGCCAGGCAAATGGTTAGGAATAAGATGGCATGGCAAAGGCTCAAATTTCAAAGGCAAGGGTCATTCATCAAGTGTCCTTCTTTCCCAGAATTTGCTGCAAATGATGTCTTCCAAAACTGATTTGTGGCTCAGGAAGAACATTTTCATTGAACACACACACACATACACATTTTGCAAAATCATACATCTGCTCTTATGAGTGGTACAGTAGCCTAGAGGTGGAGTTTTGGCCTCACCATCAGGAGGCTGTGAGCTCGATCCCCGGTAGAGGCAGATATTTCTCTCTCTGGGCACAATGAGAATATATCTACAGAACAAAACTCCTCATCGGAGACAGGAAGGGTATCCGGCCAGTATACACTCAGCTCTGTTCAGTTGCCCAGATTCCACCTCGCAGGGATTACAGGGTCATTAAACAATAAAAAAAAAATCAATATGGCTGCTCTTACTCAAATGCTTTGCCCTGAGAAGGAAAAGAATAGGGAGTGGAAGAAAGGAAGGTGAGCAGGCAGGTTGCTATGCTACTCTTGAATGATGAGTCAAAGGAAGAAGGGAAAGTCATGATCGAAATTGCAATAACACAGGGAAAAAAAGTTATGACAAAATGAGCAAAGTCCTTACTAGAATGGGCTCTTGAATAAATCAGATAGGAACAAAAGGCAGATGAGAACACTCTGTTAGCTGTCATCCCTTTGTATGGTGTACAGTGGAAACGATGGGAATTTTTTCTTAACTCTTTAACAAAAGTTAAACTGACGTTAATAGTCATTTGTCAATCCTACATCTAAAGAACTTCAGCTTCCTGATCACATGATCCTGGGACAATTCAACTGTCATAAATACATACCTGTTCCAAAATGCCTAATTTTTGATCATGAGGATGTTGTGAAAATCCTAAGTGTGAAAACTGGTCATAAACCACTTTTTTCAGTGCCGTTGCAACTGTGATGTCTCCCTTGGACAACTCCTCTGATTCTTCCTTGGAGGACAGCTCAAGGGAGGATGAATTCATTTCTGGCATATCAGGACCTGGGTTAATTAATGACTCTGAACTGCTGGCTGAAAGCTTTATGTGGAGGACAGTTTGCAAGTCAGTGAAGAGGAGGAGGAGCTGCCTTCGGTGGTGGATCCGAGAGCACACAGGGCAGAGAAAAGACAAAAGCAAAGGAGATCTGCCAGATTACTCAGGAGAAGGCCCCATCTGCCTTGATGTGCTTCCCCGGAAAGCTAGATATCACGGCAGGCAGAAGGAGGTGTTGCTGAGAACAACGTGTTTCTGCCTTTGTGTTTGTTCCTCGTGCTTTCTGTTTGATCTGGTGTCTTGGAGTCTCTGAACTTCTCTTGCCAAGGTGTAATTTCAGTTTGTCTGCTGGATTTAAGTTTGCTTGCTGAACTTACTTGTTGGAGCAACTTTGTATTGTTTTATGGATTATTGGTCATTGCCTCGTGGAGTAATCTTGGACTGCTTGTGATTGGATAATAAACTCTCTAAAACACACTTTATTTATTTGTTTATTTATTTTATTTATTTATTTTGTCAAGCAATTATAAGATAACAGGTATACATATAAGAAAAAGAACAGTTGGACAGGGACAGTAGGCACGTTGGTGCGTTTATACACGCCCCCTACAGACCTCTTAGGAAAGGGGCGAGGTCAATAGTAGACAGTCTAAGGTTAAAGTTTTTGGGGTTTGGGGAAGAAACCATAGAGTCAGGTAGAGTATTCCAGACATTGACCACTCTGTTGCTGAAGTCGTATTTCCTGCAATCAAGTTCGGTGCGATTAATCTTGAGCGTTTATCTATTGTTTGCTCTTGTATTGTTATGGTTGAAGCTGAAGTAGTCATTGACAGGTAGGACATTGCAATGTATGATTTTATATACTATACTAAGATCGAACCGAAGGCGGCGTAGTTCTAGATTTTCTAGGTCTAGAATTTCAAGTCTTGTGGCATAAGGTATTCTGCAATGAGTAGAGGAGTGGAGAACTCTTCTTGTGAAATATTTGTGGACTTTCTTCACTGTATTAATATCAGATACATAATGCAGGTTCCAGACTGATGAGTGTATTCAAGTATTGGTCTAACAAAAGTTTTGTATGCTCTAGTGCTTAGTTGCATGTGTGTGTGAGTGTGTGGGGCAGCACAGTAACTTTGAAGACTCACTAAACAAATTGTTGTAAGTCAAGGGCTGCCTGTGTCATCTCTGTATTTGTGAGTCTATGTGGATGGTGCTGTGGTCCCTCTGCAAGAACTTGATGTGTTTGGTGTATGAATTGTCCGCATTTCTTTGATAAACTGGGGACAAATTGTTTTGCCTTTTGTCAGAATTGAGGGCAATCAGCAATTATGCTTCACAGACGAAATCAAACACGACACACTCCTGCTGGCAGTGAGAACAGTTTTAATTTATTAAAATGCTCAAAAACTCAATATGAGCTCATATTACTGTACATGAGTAGTAATAATAATAATAATCCTCTAAAGGTGGATGAAAATGCCAAAACTAGTTTAAACATTTGGCTGACTGTGCAACAGATCATCATAATAATAAGACATAATGACAATGAATCATGCCCTTCATCCACATAGCCATGTTTGACAGATTCTATTTACCAAGGAAAATAGGTGGGCATGGAATGTTGCCAGTGTACCAGACAGCTGAACAAGAAAAAAAGGACATTGGAAGAATAAAGGAACAAGACCTTTTGTAAACTATTGTAAACTGACAGTTCACAACAGAAATTTTTAATTTTCTAGCTAACAAAAAGAACAGTCACAGAAAAAGAGACTGACATTCAGATTAACAGAGTTGGAAGGGACCTTGTAGGTCATCTAGTCCAATCCCCTGCCCAAGCAGGAGACCTTATACCATTTCTGGCAGTCCAATCTCTTCTTGAAAGTCTCAAGTGGTGAAGATCCCACAACTTCTGAAGGGATTGGTTGATTGTTCTCACTGTCAGAAAATTTATCCTTATTTCCAGGTTGAATCTCTCTTTGTTCAATTTCCATCCATTATTCCATGTCTGGCCTTTGGGTGCCTTGGAAAATAGCTTGACCCCTTCCTCCCTATGGCAGCCCCTCAAATATTGGAAGACTGCTGTCATATGTCTCCCCTGGTCTTTCTCTTCACTAGACCAGCCATGCCCAGTTCCTGTAACCATTCTTCATATGTTTTAGTTTCCAGTCGCCTCATCATCCTGGTTGCTCTTCTCTGCACTTTATAGTCCAGACATTATAGTGACTTGTGAAATATGGGAAGCAGCTTGGTAGCCAGGCCAGGCGCTTGGGGCAAGTGGGGCAAGTTCCCCCCCTCTGTCCTTTCCCCCCTCCCCTTACTACCTCATGTTTTTTGCAATGCAAGTGACACAAGCCTTGTGTTCCCATGGGCCACATGGGTGGCACAGCCTTGTGTTCCCACGCAGCCTGGATTAATTGCTTTGGGGGTGACATTTCTCTCCGGACCACCAAAACTTTCTCATGGACCACCAGTGGTCCCCAGCCCACTGGTTGGCGACCACTGGACTGGAATACCTCCAAGGTCCCTTCCAATTCTGTTACTCTGTTATTGTGCTTCCCAAGATCATTTTCAGAAGTGTGATAACAAAGCCAAATGTTTCCCATGCTACTGTATATCTTGTGAAAAACTTTGCATTTTGTCTACTAAGTTTAGACCCTGCTATATTTTCAGCCTATTTTTTTTTGCCTGTTCAAGACCTTGCTGGATTTTATTTCTGCCTTCAAGAATAACAGCCATGAGGCCTGGGCAAAAGTTGAAAGACATTTATGATTTGAGAAAGATGTGATTGAAGATGCCATTCAACGCTGTAACAGTGCAACAGTCCTCTTAGGAAAGTCAAGTGAAGCAGTGGTATTCCATCACTTTGCTTCCCTCTGAAGCTTCTTCTTATGTTCTCTAGCATTTGTACAAAAACTTCTGTGCAAAAGTCTTTTTAAAAAAACTTTTGCAACTAGGGTTGGAAGCTAAGAGAAGAATGCAGTAGTGCCAGTGCAGACAGAAATTATCTAAAATTATAACGGCATTTCAAATGAGTGTTGGAAACATGAACCACATGAAGGAATGTTTTATCATGTTCCGTGGACATGTAAAAAAGCTGAAAAAGTAGATTTACATACATACATGCATACATATATACATATATACATACATACATAGACACACACACACATACACACACACATACATATGTGAAACAACTTGCCTCCAGAAGTTGTGAATGCTCCAACACTGGAAGTTTTTAAAAAGATGTTGAGATAACCATTGTCTGAAGTGGTGTAGTAGGGTTTCTTGCCTAAGCAGGGGGTTGGACTAGACGACCTCCAAGGTCCCTTCCAACTCTGTTTTTCTATTCTATTCTATTTTATACCTTGATACAGTTTTTTAAATTGCTTATTTATAATGTGTAGGCTGTCTACCTTAGAACATAGAACATCATCAGAGTTGGAAGGGTTCTTAGAGGACTGTTAACCCCTTGTTCAAGCAAGAGACCTCCTATAGTTTGGAGAAATGGCCATTCAGTCTCTTCTGGAAACCCTCCATTGATGGAACAGCCATAACTTTTGGAGGCAAGTTATTCCACTGGTTAATTGTTCTCACTCCCACATCATTTCTCTTTAGTTATATGTTGGATCTCTCTTTAACTGTCTTCCACCTGTTACTTCTTACCTTAAATACTTTGGAAAATAGTCCAAACCGCTCTTCTCTGTGACAGCCCTTCAAATATTTGAAGAAGGCTATCATGTCACCCCCTAGTCCTTCTCTTTATTACATTTGATATATCCAGTTCGTGCAACTGTTCATCATATGCTTTAGCCTCCAGATCCCTAATCATATTTGTTGCTCTTCTCTGAATTTTTCTAGAGTCTCAACATCTTTGTACTACAGTGATACCTTGGCACTCATCATTAATTCGTTCTGGGAGGTGCAATGAGTACCAAAAACAATGAGTACCAAACACAATTTTCCAACAAAGAATCACAAGGCAGCTGACACAAAGTTTTATCCTGTGTGTCAATTACCAAACAAATGACAAGTACCAGGACAAAATGTTTGCAAAAAAATGTGTTGAGTACCAAATTCAATGAGTTTCGAAGCAGTTGAGTACAAGGCACCATTATATGTTGCTTTGTGGACTGTATTCCTTTAATCTGTCCAACATGTGGAAAAGACTAGATGTTAAATATGGAAAAGGAACAGGCCCAGAACTGAGCTCTTGGGAGCTGTGGGGTTCTAGAGTAGGGGTCTCCAACCTCTGGTCCATGGACTAACATTAGTCTGTGGCATGTCAATAACTGGGTCATGCAAGCAAGTGAAACCAAATTCCCTCTGGCTATGGAAAAGCCTCTTCCGCCCCAACAGAGTTGGTCCCTGGTACCCAAAAAGTTGGAGGGATGTTGTTTTAGAGGAAAGGAACTACTGCTACTGATATTTCAGATTTTAGATGAAGAAATTCAGATTCATGTTTTAAACCATGTACTTGAGAATTATCGTGCTGAGTTTGGAAAGCTTAAGATCATAGGACTCTGCATTCAAATGCTATTTTGCTGTGCTTTTTAAAGCAAAGAGAAATAATTGTGCCACATAATAAAAGGGGGGAAAAATGCAAGACACAGCTTCACATTTCATTGTTGTAAGACTATTAACCAGTCATATAATTGATTAAGTTATTATTTTTATGACATCATCCCATGAAAAAAACATTACATTAAACTTGAAGGGGAAAAAGACAGGGCAACAAAAAAAAAAATTAGAATAAAGAAAACAACTCCTGTAACAGAATAACAGAATTGGAAGAGACCCTAGAGGTCTTCCAGTCCAGCTCAAGCAGGAAACCTATATTATTTCGGACAAATGGCTGTCCAATCTCTTCTCTTAAAAACTTTCAAAGTTGGACCATCCACAACTTTTGGAGGCAAGTAGTTCCACTCAGGGGTGGGATTCAATTTTTTTTTTTTTTACTACTGGTTCTGTGGGTGTGGCTTGGTTGGCATGGCATGGCTTGGTGGATGTGGCAGAGGAAGGATACTGTAAAATCTCCATTTCTTTTCCATGCCACTAACCTGCTTTCCAGGTCCGTTCTCCTGTGCAGGGCAACCAAAGGAGACCCAGCCAATCAGCGGGGACTCGGGAGGCAGAGAATAGATGGGGGCAGGGCCAGTCAGAGGTGGCATTTGCCGGTTCTCCGAACTACTCAAAAGTTCAGCTACCGGTTCTCCAGAACTGGTCAGAACCGGCTGAATACCACCTTTGGTTCCACTGATTAATTGTTCTAACTGTCAGAAAAATTCTCCTTAGTTCTAGGTTGTTTCTCTCCTTCATTAGTTTCCATCCATTGCTTCTTGTCCTGCCTTCAGGGGCTTTGGAAAATAGATTGACACCCTCTTCTTTGTGGCAGCCCCTGAGATATTGGAATCCTGCTGTCATGACATTTGATTTGATCAAATTGCCTAAACATCCAATTTTTATTTCTTTTGGGGTCTGTAGAATGCTAATTCAGTAGTTGACAAGCGATTCATATCAACAATGTACTGCTGTGTAGGAAGTGTCGATTTATCCTTCCAATGTTGTGCAATAATTTCTTTGGCTCTTTCCCACATGTGGAAAAACCCATCATGGTTGTTTATCTTTGACAACCTCCAAATATTCAGGGATGCGGCCAGAATGAGCATATGCATCCTTGACAAGTAGCAATGACTTTAAAGTCATACAGACAATCCTGTGAATTTTCAGACACAAATGTGACAATTATAAGCTACATCCAAATCCCAAGTTCTGTTTCCAACTCTTGAATGGCATTTCTGAATGATCAGAAAATGCTGCTATATGTCAACTGTAAAATTCTAGACAGCTTCTTTGGAATCTGATCAACAGCTCCATCATAAGGGGGCCCAGTAATGATTATATAGTATCATCCAAAAACAATCCGTCAAATTCTGATCTCTGTTTCCAATAAATATTTCCAAGATTCGAAAGAGGCACGGTCTATTTGCACAGTTGATAATGACTGATTCAAAGAGGCCACATTGCTCTGTTTAAGATAATGAAGCATTGTTATTTAAATAAAAGTAGTTCTCGATTTACAACTGGTTGATTAGCAACCGTTCAAAGTTACCACTGACACTCCAAAATGGTAGCTTTGTCCCAATTTTAGTTTAGTTTAGTTTACTTTATTGTCATTGCTCCTTGTACAACAAAATTAAATGCCATCTTCATTGCACATCATGACCATGAAAATAAACACAAACACACCTCCTTCACACTCCACACATTGAATTGAAACCCCCGACACCACAACAACACTGCACTATACAGCAGAATTCAAAAGAGCTACTGCCCTGGGATAGAAGCTGTTTTTCAGCCTATTTGTCCTTGTTTTTATTATCCTGTACCATCTGCCAGGTGGTAATAGTTCCAAAAAAAAAGGGTGCCCAGGATGAGATCTTTGAGAATGTTTTGAAATTTCTTAAGGCAGCAGGAGCTATAAAGCTCTTCCAAAGAGGGGAGAGGGCAACCAATGATCTTCTGGGCAATGACATTAACCCTCTGGAGTGCTTTCCTATCTGCCCCTGTGCAATTGGCAAACCCTACACAGGTGCAGGAAGTTAAAATACTCTCTATGGTGCAGCGATAGAAGGTCACCAGCAGTTCAGAAGTCCTCACAGCTAGCCCTTTCTGGTTAGAAACATGACTGCATTTTAGGTGCTTGATCACCAGGTTGTATTTATGACCATAAACCAGGGGTGTCAAATTCAAGGCCTCCGGGTCAGATCCGGCCTATGAGATGCTTAGATCTGGCTCATGGGGCTGTCCTAGAAACAGTCAAGGACTGGCCCTCGGTGCCTCTGCCAGGGAAAAGGGATCTCGGGAGGGTCGTGTGTGGCCCTCCTGTGCTTTGTTTTCACTGGCAGAGGGTTGAAGGAAGCCGTTGCTGCTGGAAATGGAGTTCGGAAGCCTATTTTCTCTGGCAGAGTGCTCCGGCCCCCATGGGTGCCCTCAACACAAGTGACATCAGATAACAGAGAACAGATAATCAGAGTTGGAAGGTGTTAAGTACTGAACATGGGTCGAAATAATTGGAGACAGCCTCTGAACAGTAAACTCTCAGCTCTTTAATTACATAGTGACTTCTCAAACCAACAACAGTGAACTCTGCCTTATATAGGCAACTCTTGTGAGAATTGTCCAATAATGAGCTATGAACGCTAGCTCTTTTAACCAATAAGAATTCTCTGTTAAAGGCCAATCGGATTCTTCAGAACTAACCAATCTGATCTGGCTGCCTAACAGCCAATCAGAAGTGCAGGGCCAGAACCCTGCACTTTACCTCAAGCTCATACTTTATTAATTATGGTACATACACAACAGAAGGGACCTTGTAGGTCATCTAGTCCAACCCCCACCCCACCCAAGCAGGAGACCCTACACCATGTCTGACAAATGGCAGTCCAATCTCTTTTTGAAAGTCTCAAGTGATGGCGCTCCCACAACTTCCGAGGGCAAGTTGTTCCATGGGTTGATTGTTCTCACTGTCAGAAAGTTTCTCCTTATTTCCAGGTTGAATCTCTCCTTGTTCAGTTTCCATCCATTATACCTTCTGGCTAGAGAAAAAACTCCCCCAAGAAAACCCTTTGGCTCCAGAGAATCAAGTCCAAAAAGTGGTCAACAAAAACTGTAACTATAAGTCCAATCAAGGACTTCAATCAATGAGGTAACTAGTCCGGCAGGGCAAGAGAAGGAATTCCAGACGTGAAGGAATGGCAACAATTCAACATGGTTGGGAAGATACCAGGAACGCAGATAACCAAAGTCAACACAAGATAAACTCAGGTTTGTTCCCAGAAGACACTGCACTCAGCATGCGTTTCTTTTAAACTCTCATTCCCGGGTGTGGCTAATGAAGGGAATCAGGGCCCTTTCCTCCCCCGTAAGCCATGCAACCCACATTGCTCTCTTCTCCGTTCTTTCCTGCGTGCCCTAGAATGAAGAAAGGGTGTGCCTGAGTCTTCCTCTGAACTCCCTCTCCCTTATTCTACCTCTCTCCTGCTGTGCCCAGTTGGACTTTGCCCTTCCCCAGTTTCCTCTACAGCCAACGGAACCACACTTCCACTCCCTATCAGCTGTTGGTCTTCCTCCTCGGATTCAGACTCTGACAGGGGCATGACACCCCTGGGACACTGCAACCATCATAAATATGAATCAGTTGCCAAGTTTCTAAATTTTGATCACATAACCATGAGGAAGCTACACTGATCATGTGAATAATGGCAATAAGTCACCTTTTTCAGTGCCATAATTTTGAATGGTTACTCAATGAACTGCTGTAAGTCAAGGACTATCTTTAGTCATAAGCCATTCACATAGACAGTGAACAAAATGCAATGATCAAATAGTTTAACAGGGAGGTAGGCAATGTTCTTCTAGTTGTGAGGATCTAGGTAAAATGAAAGAATTTCATTTTTACTGCAGATTTTATTCTGCTAGCCGTTGCTGACTCTAGACCCATGATGGCAAACATATGGCATGCCTGCTGGAAGTGGCATGCAGAGGCATTTCTGCTGGCATGCAAGCCATCACCCGAAACTGATCCACTGTGCATGCGTGCGCACCCCTGCCAGCCACCTGATTGTCAGGTATCTGCCACATGTGCGTGGGAGAAGCGCATGCATGCACAGAGGCAAGGTGCATGCGCGGGGTTGTGTGCACATGTGCAGAGGTGTGTGGTGTGGAGGGGACGTGTATGCATTGCATTATGTGTGCAGGTGTGCATATTCACACTTTTGGCATGCGATGATGAAAAAGTTAGCCATCACTGCTCTAGACAGTGGTGCTCATTTCATTTCATCTCCATTTCATGGTCATTGAGCCAGCGCTGTCCAAAAATATTTCTGTAATCATCTGACCAGGAAAACCATCCCGGAGCACTTTTACCTTCTGGCCAAAGTGGTACCTATTTATCTACTTGCATTGTATGCTTTTGAACTGTTGGGTTAGCAGAATGGGAGCTCACCCTGTCTCATGGCACTCGGGTCTCGAACCTGGGCTGCCAGTTTTCCAGCCAACAAGCCCAGTATCTTTATCGCTGAGCCACTGTGTCTCACCCTGATATGATCTAGCAAGCTGGTTAATTTCCACCCATTCTTCCCCACACCAAAGCTAACCAAGTTTAAACATTGGGTATGTCTTAATTCTGCTTCCAAATTATATGGCACAATCTTGTGAAGGAGATGCTGAAGTTCCCACTATTGGTTTGTTGGCTGCAAGGCCTGTTTCTACATTAAAACAAAACAGGGTTTAAAGCAGAGACCATAGCCACTGAATAGAATGTTTTACAAAACAATAATTAAGCCAGTGGGTAAAAACCAGAGGCATTAAAATGCATCGAGAACTGAGGATTTCAAACTGAAAGGAGGTACAACTGAATTTATGTTTTGAGAATAAAAGTTAATGAGATGCAGCTTGTTCCAGTTTGATATTCACTTCTGAAAAGTATTTAGCAGTATGAATACAGAGAGAGAGAGAGAGAGAGAGAGAGAGGCACACACACACACACACACACACCATGTTTCCCCAAAAATAAGACCGGGTCTTATATTAATTTTTGCTCCAAAAGATGCATTAGGGCTTATTCTCCAGTTAGGTCTAATTTGGGGGGAAATACGGTTCCAAATGTGCCCCTTAACTGGGTCTTATTTTCAGAGTAGGCCTTATATTACGAGCATCCTGAAAAATCACACTAGGGATGATTTTCCAGTTGGGTCTTATTTTAAGGTAAACATGTGTATGTATGTGTATGTATATATATGTGTGTGTGTATGTATGTGTGTATGTATGAATGCATTGATGGGAGGCATTAAAATCTCACAACTTCCTTTTGGGGGGGCAGAAGAGAATGAAATAGAACAGAATAGAATAGAATAGAATAGAATAGAATACTTTATTGGCCAAGTGTGATTGGACACACAAGAAATTTGTCTTGGTGTAAATACTCTCAGTATACATAAAGAAAAGATACATTCATTAAGAATCAAGAATCATAACATACTTAATGATAGTCATAGGGTATAATCAACAATTAAATCATACTAGGAAACAGTCAAATGGGAGGGGATGGGAGAAAAGGAGTGGTGAGAAGATTAACAGTAATAGTAGTGTACACTTTGTAAATAGTTGGACAGTGTTGAGGGAATTATTTGTTAAGCAGTATGATGACTTTTGGGAAAAAACTGTTCTTGTATCTAGTTGTTCTGGTGTGCAGGTTCTAGTGTCATTTTGAGGGAAGGAGTTGAAACAGTTTATGTCCGGGATGCGAGGGGGTCTCTAAATATTTTCACAGCCCTCTTTTTGACTCGTGCAGTATACAGGTCCTCAATTGAAGGCAGGTGGGTAGTGATTGTTTTTTCTGCAGTCCTAATTACCCTCTGAAGTCTGTGTCTGTCCTGTTAGGTTGCAGAACCAAACCAGACAATGATAGAGGTGCAGATGATAGACTCAATAATTTCTCTGTAGAACTGGATCAGCAGCTCCTTGGGCAGTTTGAGCTTTCTGAGTTGGTGCAGAAAAACATCCTTTGTTGCGCTTTTTTGATTATGTTTTTGATGTTAGGTGTCCATTTTAGGTAATGTGATATCGTAGAACCTAGAAATTTGAAGATCTCTACTGTTGATGTCGTGTTGTCTAGTATAGTAAGAGGTGGTAGTATGGGAGGGTTTCTTCTAAAGTCTACCACCATTTCTACGGTTTTGAGTGTGTTCAGTTCCAGATTGTTCCGGTTACACCACGAGGAAAGTTGTATAACCTCCTGTCTGTATGCAGATTCATCGTTGTCTCAAATGAGACCAATCATTGTTGTGTCATCAACAAACTTCAGTATTTTAATAGATGGATCATTTGAGATGCAGTCATTGGAATATAGGGAGAAGAGAAATGGAGATAGTACACAGCCTTGGAGGACCCCTGTGCTGATTGTACAGGTATCAAATGTGATTCCGCCTAGCTTCACCTGCTGCTTCCTGTCTGTTGGGAAACATTTTTAGTGACATTAATGCTATGAAATTTTAGCCAGATAATTACAAGGGCTTTTCTCTGATAATGTGAATATCATTGTGATGTCTTTAAAGGAAGAGATAGTAAGATAAACAAGAGACAGCATGGCAGTTTTCCAAACTGTCTTTAGAAACTTTCTGTTAAATCAATTTTCTCAAGCCAAAAGGGCCTAACTAGGACAAACCTTCCAAAAACATCTTGAGTTTATTTCATTTTATTTTTACTGAAGATCAAAGAGCTTGTTAACCTGTGATTGATTATGCTTGTCAGAATGGGCAGATTTGTCAGAATATCTTATTGGGATCATTAGTCTCTTCTTGAAATGATGTGTTATGGGTTTTATGCTTTTTTTTAAAAAAAAGATATCTCTGAGAGGTACATGGTTCAAAAAACTTTCCCAGACAAGACAGGTAGTGCTTGACTTACGACCACAACTGAGCCCAAAGTTTCTGTTGCTAAATGAGACATTTGTTAAGTGAATTTTGCCCCGTTTTACAATCTTTCTTGCCACATATCTTGAGTAAATCACTGCAGTTGTTAAGTTAGTAACAGGGCTGTTAAGGGAATCTGACTTTTCTCGTCAGGTCACAAAAGGAGATCATGTGATCCCGTAACACACCAACCATCATAAATATGAATCAGCTGCCAAGCGTCTGAATTTTCATTACATGACCATAAGGACTCTGCAATGGTCTTACGCAGGGGTCTCCAACCTTGGCTCCTGGAAGCCTGGCGGACTTCAACTCCCAGAGTTCCACAGCCAGCAAAGCTGGCTGTGGAATTCTGGGAGTTGAAGTCCGCCAGGCTTCCAGGAGCCAAGGTTGGAGACCCCTGGGACTCTTACGTGTGAAAAATGATGACAAGTCACTTTTTTTTTCAAGGCTGTTCTAACTTAAAACTGTCACTACACGAACAGTTACAAGTCAAGGATCATCTTTGTGTGCAAGTCTTTCACAACAAGCATTCGAATTCAGAATCATCCATCCAGTTAGTTAATTTAAATTTTCTCTCCTATGTTCCTCTCTCTTGAAGCAGAACTGCCAAAGCAAATTCTAGGCAAAAGAGTGAGACATGAATGCAATAGAAAACGCTTCCTTACATGCACTGAAAAATACATTTCGATGTAGGGATGTCAAAATAATTGAGTGTTTATTTAAGTAGTGGGATAACAGAGTTATCGACTTGCATAGAACATACTTTTGAATTATTAGGTGGACACAGGGGTGGGATTCTACCGGTTCGGACTGGTTCTATAGAACTGGTTGTTATGATTCTGTGCAATCCAAAGAACTGGCAAATGGTGCCCCTGGCTGGCCCCGCCCATCTCCACCCACCCCTCCTTGCCCAGTCAGTCTTTACCACGCATGCGTGACATTGCTGACTCCGTTCTCCACCGCTCAGTCACTCCTTAAAGTATTTTTCCCATCCCGACGATCAGCTGTTGCGATGATCAGCTGTGCCAGGATCCCCCTCACTGTCTTACTGTTTCACCCAGGAGGCTTCCCTGAGGCCCAGGAGGCCCAAAAACAGAGTGTGTGTGTGGGGGGGAAGGTGTTGCGCACCCCCAGGCTCCCTTTTTTGCCTTCGTGCGCTCCACAGAAGCATTCTGGGAGCAAAAACACTCCCCTCCAGGAGGTTTCCAGGAAAAGGGGGAGCATGTGCTACAAAAAAGAAGAAGCAGCAGCCACGCCCATCTAGTCACACCCACAGAACCTGTTGTTAAAAAATTAGAATCCCATCCCGGGAAGGGTCCTTGGAGGTCTTCTAGTCCAGCCCCCTATACCAGGGGTGGGATTCAAATTTCTTAACAACCGGTTCTGTGGGTGTGGCCTAATTTGTGGGTGTGTCTTGGTGGTCATGTGACTGGGTGGGTGTGGCTTGCTGACTGGGCATGGCTTGGTAGTCACATGCCTGGCCAGGCATGGCTTGTATGTAAATATTGTAAATATTTATATAAATATTGATTTTTAAAAAAATAAATAAAAAAGAGCAACTTTAATCCAAAATCAGGCAAAAAAGGCAGGCAGATTGAGTTGCTTGCAGAATCACAGGTTCACTCACAGAGCTACCTTTCTGCAATCTGCTGCCTGTGTCTGTTACATAAAATTTCTCTCCTTGATTAGTTTCCATCTATTGTTTCTTGTCTTGCTTTCTGGTGTTTTGGAAAATAGGTTGACCCTTCTTCTTTGTGGCAGCCCCTCAAATAGTGGAACAAAGCTATGATGTCACCCCTCGTCTTTTTTTTTTTTTTTCGTTTGAAGTCTTCTATTTCAGTCCATGTTAGAAAGCCTCTGTGTTTCTCCCTCATTGAGATTCAGATACAGGTCGATGTGTAATCATGTATGAACTTCTATAGAGCCAGCAAGTCCACTATTACTATCATTATTATGATTATTATGACTCTGTCGTTTTGCCTATTTATTGAGAGATTCTGTGCTGGAGGCAAATTCCTTGTGGGTCTAATCACACTTGGTCAAATAAAGCACCACTCTATTCCAAATTTCCCAATCTCTTTGAAACTTCTTAGGGGCATCTGATCTGATGTCTTGAGTCAGGGGTGCCCAGAGAGGGTGATTCAAAAAAGTCAAGATGGTGACTGTAATTGTGTAACATCCCTTTTCTACATTCATAAAAACGAGGGAAGGACTTTAATCATGTGCTTTTGGAGCCATCTGCATTTTTCCCCCTTTGTCATGGATGTCCCCCCAGCCTGAAAACGAATGAGCAAAGTGTTACACCAAAACTCCTCAAAACCAAGCCTAATATAGAGGGGATGAAATAGAAACTAGTGAAAGGAAAGGAAAGGAAAGGAAGAAAGAAAGGGAAGAATAAATGAATGAATGAATAAGTAAGTAAGTAAGTAAGTCAGTAAGTAAGCAAGCACTTAAAGAAAAATCAGAAAGTCCAATTGCCTCTTGAAAAAAGCATCTTTGGAGTAAGTAAGTAAGTAAGTTAGGAAGAATAATATTTGTCTCCCATGATCATCCGCAGTCAAAAATACAAAAAAAACCTTTTGTATACAGTGGTGAAAAGGTTGATCGCTAATGTTTCTGAGGTAAAGACATCCTTTGGAAACTTGTCATTTTTTGCTTTTATTTTCTTTGCATACGTTTGGGAGTTTTCAGAGAAAAAATAATCAATCCCATTGTAAATTGTAATAAGTCTCTTGAGGCCTCACAGGTAAAAATTCTTGATTCTGGGCAAACACTGTGATTAAATGAAAGAGATGCAAAATGGTGCTAATTAGGAAAGACAGAACATAAAACAGTCGAGGACCTATTTAAATTGAAGCATATCACTTGAAGTAGAACAATTATCCTATTTTATCAATAGAATATTATTTGTGTGTGTGTTTGTGTGTCACTGCTTCTACATAAGAAGAACATCTGCATTGAAAATCAAGGGGTAAATCTTTTCCTTTCCCTTCTGTGAGAGAAAATATGTTATTATCTACTTGACCCAAGACAGAGCAATTATGGATCCAGAGCTGGAAACTCTGTAGAGATTATAAGAAAATCAGTCAGTCAGCAGGAAACATTTAATTAACATCCATATCTTCAAATGTCCAGTAGACAGGTAGGTGACATTCCAGTATGGTCTCAGTAGAGCAAAGAATAAAAGATCTTTTCTCCTCATTCCCTCTATTATCTCTCTGGTTGCATTCACACAACATCTTAATTCGAATATTGATTGTTCTGTTTTTTGGTGTTCTGTGCAGATTCTCAGTCATCTTAGTTAGGGTTGTCCCAAAAGTGCTTTTTTCAAGAGGCAACTTAAACTTATATTTTTTGGGAAGAAGTTTTGCTTCTCATTCTAGAAGCTTCTTCAACTCTGACTGGATGGTGGGGAATGGAAGTCTTTATACTCCTTGCAGACAGCTGGTCATTTGCATCCTTTTTAGAAGGTCATTGAGGCCACTTGGAGGTTTATCATCTGAGTGGTGCAAATGGGTGTGGAGCCTTCTTGGAACCGCTGAAAGGACTGTGTTGTAGACTGGAGATAGATGATGTCATATTTCTCCTTCTCTGTTGAGAGAGCACTGTTCAATTTTGACCTAGATGGCTTCTTCGGACCCTCTTTCAAACCAGCAGTTTGAAAACAGCTCTGGTTTTTGGGTTCACATAATCCTAGAACTGGAAGGGCTTATGTAGGCCATTAAATTTGACCTCTGTTCAATGAAGAAATCCAGCTTCAAACATCTCTAGGGAAAATCTGTCTAGCTTGGGGCCTTTTGACTTGAGGGATGGAGCCTTTCAGAGTTAAGGTGGGGATTGAGGATTGTGGAGACTGTAAAGGGGAAAAGACGGAGTGGTGACACACCCAGAAAAAGCTGGAACTATCAGGAATTCATTCATTCATTCATTTCCCGCCATTATTATTATTATTATTATTATTATTATTATTATTATTATTATTATTTGTAAATTTTATTTGAGTTTTCACAAAGAGAAAAAAATACAAATAAAACATCTTTTTTGAAAGTAGCGTAATCCCGGGTTAAATTTCTTTGTACAGACACAAATTCAGGTTCATGCTCATTTTTATATTCTATTCCATATCTTATTACTATTTTATATTTTCTGCATAGCTTCTCCCTTCTTTTAATTTTCTCAATTTTATTTTAATTATCTCATCTCAATTCAAATCATTGTATTTATATATTTTTTTTGTCCTGTTTCAATTATCTATTATCTTTTCTCATTAAACAAAATTTCTCCTATAGTTACTGATTGGAGTATGACGCCTTTATATCTTTTCCCTAAACTTGTAACATTCAATACAATACATAACTTCCATTCGGATTCTACTTGGTACATTCTTAAAATACACACTATATTCTTAAAAAAAGAAAAAAATTATAAATGTATATAATTAAAACAACATTCCATTCCAATTCAATTGTATCATTAATATTAATATTCATTAAAGTCTTAACATCTTTAACATTACTTTTCAATTAAATATCATACTTCTATGGGAACAATTATAAGCTTTCTATAGTTAATTTCCCCCCCCCTTCACTTATATTTTATAAAACATTAACTAATTAAAATGTTCCCATTCCTTCCTAATTCAATTTTCTCATTTATTTTATTTCACTTATTTTATTCGCCTTTAATATTATTAATGTTGTTGGTTTTATAAACAACTCAAGGCAGTAAACAAGTCAAATACTACTTCCTCCTCCCATTTTTCCTATAATGGTATGAGGTAAGTTGGACTGGAAGAGTGACTGGATCATTCATCCGGCTTTCACACCTAAGGTGAGATTACAACTCACAGTCTCATGGTGATTGGCCCAAAGTCACCCAGATGGCTTCCATGTGTAAACAGAGACTAGAACTCATTCTCTCCTGGTATCTAACCTGGTGTCTTCACCACTAGACCAAATTGGCTCAGTTTAGTGGCCTTTCTGGTCAGTTTCCAACAACAACAACAACAAAAAACACACCCATAGGATTCACTTTCTTGCATTTTTTTTGAAGATGTTTCGTTTCTCATCCAAGAAGCTTCTTCAGCTTTGACTGGATGGTGGGGAATGGAAGGATTTATACTCCTTGCAGATGGCTGGTCATTTGCATCCTTTTCAAAGAGTCCTTGAGGCCACTTGGAGTTTTGTCTGTGTCCTTGGGGTCACCTGAGTAGTGCAAATAGGTGCGGAGCCTTCTTGGAACTGCTTGGAATTCACAGGCTCCCGGTGAGTTTCCAGCAAAAAAACAAAACAAAACACCCATAGGATTTACTTAATGACCACTGTATTCACCTATGACATGACTTGATTTAGGATGGTCAAGACTTATGATAGAATAGCTGGGCCCCATAAGAAGAGGACTCCCTAAATTGCTATTGCATCAAGAGATTGGACTGCTGAAATGATATAGGGTCTTCTGCTTGAGCAGGGGGGTGGACTAGAAGACCTCCAAGGTCCCTTCCAATTCTGCTATTTTGTTATGATACAGTCTTTATTCAATGAGTGTTCCATTTTAGTTAGATATGCAAGTTTGCTAATACGATAGTACAAAGATCACGGTGGCTTATATGCCATCAAATTTAAATGACATGGCACAAATTTGGAATTTATCATTCTAGGTGGAACTTTGTTTCATACATGGCAAACAGCCAAGAAGATAATTATTCAATATTAGAAGTAGAGTAATTCTGAATTTACAACGTTAGATTATAGATACACGTTCATTTTTCATTTATGAGCTGACACTCTATGGCAGGAGAAAGATTGATGGCTATTATTTTACATGGTCAAGGTTTAATGAGCTACGTAATAATTCATCTGAAATGTATATTTGTAAGGGATATAATAGAATATATTTTCTTTCTGGGGTTTCTTCCCCACTGTTCATTTTTTTGCTTCTTGATATATAAAGAGGGGAAAGGTTTTTCAAAGACGTGTAACAGTATTGTTCCATAAATATACTGATTTTTTCAGGATTATTTTTTTTTTTCAAAACGATGTAGCTTTTGCTTGTTCTGAGTTGGAGAACTAACCCCTCTCAAGAATCTCCCAAAAGTTTCCTTTTAACTCCTATAAAATTTATTTTCATCAAACCTGCTTTGAAACATCTACCAGCAGGAGGGACTGGGTCAATTTCCCTTCTTCCTTTTACATCCAATCAGGAAGCAGATATCCTCACCTCTAGCTGTGAACTCTGTCCTGTGAGAAGTCTTCTTCCAAACTTGTTTTTTCTTTCACACCTCGATCTCTTTGAAGATGCAGTTCATTTCAAAAGCAAAGTATTTATTTACCTATTCAGTGTAGTTGGTTGCCCCTTTGCCCACTCTGGAGGGCTAAGAGAAAGGCGAGTCAAATTTGTATTCTTGTTTCTCCTAAATCCTAATGTTTTAACTCTCCTAGGCTTTTGCCAACTTTTCTGTGACCAAAGATATTAGGTTCAAGAGGGAGAAAAAAAGAGGGAGAAAGAGAGAGGAAGGGGTGAGGAGACAGACAAGTAGAAGCAGAGGGAGAAAGAGCGGGGAGAGGGAGGGAAGGAGGGAGAGAGGGAGAGAAAGAAACAGAGACAGAGAAAGAGACAGAGAGGAGGAGAAGGAGAGAGAGAAAGAAAAGTGAGAGAGATGGGGAAGAGACAGAAAGCAAGGAAGAGAGACACAGAAAGGGGGGAAAGGGGGGAGGGAAAGGGAGAGAGGAAAGAAGAGGGAGAAAAGGGGAGGGAGAGAGAGAGAAGAGAAAAGGGAGATGTGGAGAGAGAGAAAGTGCGAAGGGAGAGAGAGAGGAAAAAGAGAGGAAGAGAGGGAGGAAGAGAGACACAGATAAAAGGAGAGAAAGGGGAGGGAGAGGGAGGGAGGGGAGAAGAGGGAGTGAAAAGGAGAGAGGGAGAAGAAAGAGAGAAGGAGGAAGAGGGAGACAGAGAAAGAGGAAAGAGAAAAGAGAAAAGAGAAAGAGAGGTGGAGGGAGGGAGGGAAAGAAAGAGGCAGAGAAAGAGAAGGCAGGAGAGAGGAAGAAGCAGAGAGAGGGACAGAGTTATAGAGGGAGAGTTGCTAAGGGAATCACTGTGGTTGTTAAATCAGTAGGCTGGTTGTTAAGTGAATCTGGCTTCTGCATTGACTTTGCTTGTCAGCGGGACGCAAATAGGGACAGGATGCTGCAATCGCCATAAATATGAGTCAGTTGCCAAGCGTCTGATTTTGGTCATGTGACCACGGGGATGCCGTAACAGTCCTGAGGGTGAAAAACAGTCATAAAACACTTTTTTTCATTTAGTGACTTTGAATGGTCACTAAATGAACCATGCTAAGTCGAGGACTACTTGTTCACATTGTGTCTTTGGTGCCCTTGTTCCTTCACACAGATCTTTGTGCCTATTCAATTGTGCTCTTGTATGTTCCTGTGTATCATGAAGAATTAAAAGTATGAAAGAAATTGTTCTGTACCTTCATTTGAATTCTTGAGATCCCCGCGCTTTGATTGGCCAAAGCGCGGGGCGATCAGATTGGCTAGGCGAGCCGTGCCAATTGGCTCGCTGAGAATCTCCCGCGATTGGTAGATTTGAATCGTGGGAGATTCAAAGCGGTGCCATTGGCCGCAGCCGCGGCGGCTTGGGAATAAAAAGCCGCAAAGATTTTCTACGAGCCAGTTCGGTTCCTGACTGCAATAAAGAGCTTGATACAAAGTCACCGACTCCTGGCTTCCTTCCACGCGGACTTAACACTGGTGATGAGGGTGGGATTCTTATCCTGAACCAAAGCAGGTGTCCGATGGAAGCCAGCCAACTGACGAGATGGCCAGCATCGCGCCACCAACCCCCTTCAACCCCGCCAGCAAGGACTGGGAATCTTACACGGACAGATTCCACATGTTCCTCGAATGCAACGATCTGAAGGATGCCACGGGACCGAAGAAATGAGCCATCTGCCTAACGCACTGCGGGCCTGCAGTATTTAAGATGGCAAAAGCGCTAGCCAAGCCCGCCGATGTTACCGCGGTGGATTGGGTGGACCTCGAGCCATTACTCCGGAAACACTACACTCCAGCCGTACCCATTCTCATCTGACAACACGAATTTTATCGGCGGGACCAGCGGTCGGGCGAGAGTTTCAGTGATTTCGTTGCAGAGCTGCGGCGCCTTGGAGGACTATGCGAGTTCTCCAATATGAACGAGGCCCTGCGGGACCGAATCATGCTCGGCCTTTGGGACCCCGTTCTCTATCTCCGAAGCCGCGGCAGCCAAAGCAACCTGACAATCAGCAGACCGCATATGGAGACCGAACGCCGGTGACCGCACCGCAAACAACAACCCTGCAAGGTCGACCGAGGCCACACCTGAAACTACCACCCACCAGGGCGAACTCCACTCCACCTCGGGCACGTCAGACGAGGAGGAAGACATCCACCATCTCCAGGCAGGCCGCGACCAGTGCAGCCGGCGGAGTCGTAAGTCGAGGACCGCGTGTGCCGGTTGCAGAGGCGACCACCCCAGATCCGAATGCTGGTTCTTCGACTCCGTTTGCTGGCACTGCAACAAAAAAGGCCACATAGCCCACGTCTGCCGCCTCAAAAAAACCCACAGCCCCAGATGATGGGACCCGAGCGAGCGGAAATGAGAGAGCCCAACCCCCAGGACCAGAGACCGCCCAGCAGACAACCATTGGGAACAGAACCGACGAGCCCAACGAGGGGGCGAGAGCCAGCGGAGAGAAGAGACACATCAAACGGTCACCATCGGCCACGCAACTACCACAGATGCCAGAAAGGTCTACGTGGAGGTAGGCATCGAAGGCGAACCCTGTAAAATGGAGGTGGACTCCGGGTCCTACCTCTCAATGGTAGCATGGCAAGAAATTAAACACTTGGTGCCTACCATCCAGAGGAGGAAACTAGAAAACCAGAGACTAATCCTCAAAGACTACCAGGGAAACCGCATCCCTGTAGTCGGAACAGGAAAATTCACCGTGACATACAAGGGGCACACCGAAAGACTTCCCCTGACCATCGTCGATCGAGACCGACCTAGCCTGCTGGGACTTCAATGGTTCGCACCGCTCGGCATCGCAGTCACGGGCATCGACCACATCACCGAATCCGACTGGGAGCAGCAACTGGCCCGGGATTTACAAGAAGTGTTCGACGGCACCCTAGGCAAGAACCAAGGGCCCCCTATATCCTTCAGCCTAGACCCAAACGTTCCCCCGAAACGCCTAAAACCAAGGCGGGTACCTTTTGCACTCAAACCAAAAATCGATGAGCAAATTGACAAGCTAGTCAAGCAAGGGGTCTTACAACCCATAGACCACGCCTGATGGGAGACCCCCATAGTCACCCCAATCAAGCCTGATGGGTCAGTGAGAATCTGCGGGGACTATAAGGCCACCCTAAATGGCGACTTGCAGCAAAGCGCTTACCCCGTCTCCTTAGTGCAGCATCTCCTACACTCACTGGGAGGGGGCAAAGTTTTCGCGAAACTCAACCTGGCCCAAGCATACCAGCAACTGCCGGTCGACGAGGAAACTGCAGAGGTGCAAACCATAGTCACCCACCGGGGAGCCTTTAGATGCAACCGCCTCCAATTTGGAGTCAGCGTGGCACCTGGAATTTTCCAGAGCCTCATGGAAAGACTCTTACAAGGCATCAAGGGGGTGGTACCATACTTCGACAATGTACTAGTATCGGCAACCAACCAGGCCGAACTAGAGAGTTGCCTAAGGGAGGTGCTAACGAGATTCAAAGAAACCAGGCTTAAAATGAAGAGGGAAAAATGCCAGCTGTACACAGAGCGGGTCGAATTCCTAGGATACCTCCTAGACCGACACGGCATTCACCCCACCGACAAAAAAATTAAAGCCATCAAAGAAGCTCCCACACCCAGGTCAAAAACAGAACTGCAGGCATTTCTGGGGCTACTTAACTTTTATAACGTCTTCCTGCCCCAAAAGGCGACCACGGCGGAGCCTTTGCATAGGCTTTTGGACAAGGCGGCTACCTGGACTTGGGGGAAATGTGAGGAAACCGCCTTCAGGAAAACCAAGGACCTGCTCACTTCGGATGCCGTCCTCATCCAGTACAACGAGACCCTACCACTAGCCATCACATGCAATGCATCACCCTTCGGCGTCGGCGCTCTCCTCAGCCACACTGTCCCCGACGGAAAGGAAGCACCCATTACATTCTTTTCAAGGACCCTCACCAAATCGGAGTGAAACTACAGCCAGCTGGACAAAGAGGCTTTGGCTATCGTCACCGCAGTAAAAAGGTTTCACGAGTACCTCTATGGCCGGACGTTTACCATCATCACCGACCACAAACCGCTGCTGGGAATACTCGCAGGGAACAGGGCCACCCCGAACATTCTGTCTCTCTGAATGACAAGGTGGTCTGAATTCCTGGCCGCCTACAACTACGGGCTCACACACCGACCCGGTAAGACTGTCTCCCATGCGGATGCCTTAAGCCACTCACCGTTACCCGAACCAGACACTGACCCAGCAGCCACGATGACCACCCTCAGCATAGAGACTCTACCCAACCTACCCATAACCGCGTCAGACATTGCCCGAGAAACTAATAAAGACAAACGTCTGGCGCGGGTTTTGCATTGGGTAGAGAAAGGGTGGCCGGAAAAGGACAACGACGAGACCTTCAGGACATTCCGGAACCGGCAAACAGAACTCTCGTTACTAAAAGGGTGTATACTATGGGGGGATAGGGTGGTCATCCCGGAAAAACTACAAGGGAAGGTTTTGGAACTGTTACACGAGGGGCACCCGGGCATCGTTAGAACGAAAGCCCTGGCCAGAAGTTACGCTTGGTGGCCAGGGATGGACAAACAGATCGAGGCCTGGGTAGCAAGGTGTCAACGATGCCAGGAAACTAGACCAAGCCCACCCACAGCACCCATCCTAGAGTGGGAAACCCCCAGGGGACCTTGGTCTAGAATCCACATAAATTTCGCCGGGCCCACAAAAGGACACACTTTCTTAATAACCGTAGATGCTTACTCCAACTGGCTGGAGGTAAGCAACATGAGAACAACCACCACGGAAGCCGTGACCAAAGAATTCTGCAAACTCTTCGCAACACACAGCCTCCCGGACGTCCTCGTGTCCGACAACGGGCCTCAATTCACCTCGCTAGATTTCGAAAAATTCCTAGCAGAAAGGGGCATATGACACGCACTGACAGCCCCGGCACATCCGGCGGCGAATGGTAGGGTGGAACGGATGGTTCAATTCACAAAAAAAACCATCCAGAAAATAGACCACGGGGAGATCCAGGACAAAATAAATAAATTACTTTTCATATAGCACATAACCCCAAACACCACAACAAATAAAAGCCCAGCAGAACTGCTAATGGGGAGGAAAATAAGGTCCCCACTCGATAGACTACACCCCACTTACAACCCAGAGAAACCCCCAGACTCTACCAGCAAACACCGAACCTTCGCACCAGGCAATGCCGTCTACGCGAAGAACCTAAACGGAGACCCATTATGGATACCAGCAATCATAACACAGCTAACAGGCCCACACTCGTACCGGCTACAAACAACCGACGGACGAGTGTGGAAACGCCACATTGATCAGTTAAGATCGAGAACTAGCATGCAAGACACCACTGACACGCAACCAAACAAAACCAACCCCCTCAACACAAACCAAGAGGGGAGGGGATACCCCGGGAACCAAAACCCAGAAAAAAGAAACCAGCCATACTCACCTGCAAGCAGCCAGCATGAAACCTCGCCAGGAAGAGACAGCCAGGCCAGCTCAACCAACCTGGGAAGACCGGGCGGGAGCGGCGAAACCCGCAGCTCAACCAACCCGGGTAGCCCAGGAGGGAGCTGCGGAGAGCGGCCCGGCCAGCCAGACCAGGCGGTTTCCACGACGGAGTCCGGAGAAACAGAAACCCCGACCGAACCAGCCAGGATCCAACCTACGACTGACTTGCGCAGGTCCAGAAGGCAAAGACGGAGCCCCGCCTACCTACGGGACTACGCTACATAAGACTGAACCAAGAGGGGAGGGGTGTTCTGTACCTTCATTTGAATTGAGATCCCCACGCTTTGATTGGCCAAAGCGCGGGGCGATCGGATTGGCTAGGCGAGCTGCGCCAATTGGCTCGCTGAGAATCTCCCGCGATTGGTAGATTCGAATTGCAGGAGATTCAAAGTGGTGCCATTGGCCGCGGCCGTCGCGGCTTGGGAATAAAAAGCTGCAAAGTTTTTCTAAGAGCCAGTTCGGTTCCTGACTGCAATAAAGAGCTTGATACAAAGTCACCGACTCCTGGCTTCCTTCCACGCGGACTTAACAGAAATCAGCCATAGTTTTCTATGGGGATGGATTATTAGCAGACATTGAATGGATCCCTCAGTCCATTAGTGTATTCTCTGCTCCCAAATCTGTACAAATATATTTGTGAGATACAGCCCAAAAGGAGAAAAAAAAAAAAACATACAAATTTTTACAGGGTAAGTTGCATTTAAAAAAAAAAAAAAAATAGCAGGTTCACTGTATACATTTAAACACCAAAGAAAGGATCATGGAAAATTTGCACTAAACATAGCAACTCTAGGAATTTGGTTCCGCTCAAATATTTATTTAGGTTGCTTGTTTACTCTTTGAATATTTTATGAAGATCAAATTAATGATGTTTAAAACACTGGATGAATTTGCACAGCAAGAGTTGAAAAACAGCCAAGGAAGGAAGGAAGGAAGGAAGGAAGGAAGGAAGGAAGGAAGGAAGGAAGGAAGGAAGGAAGGAAGGAAGGAAGGAAGGAAGGAAGGAAGGAAGGAAGGAAGGAAAATGGAAGAGAAAGAAAGAAAGGAAAAAATGAAAGATGGAAGGGAAAGAGAGAGAGAGGAGGAAGGAAGATGGAAGGGAAAGAAAGTGAGAGACAGAGAAGGGAGGAAAGAAAAGAAGGAAGGAAGGAAGGAAGGAAGGAAGGAAGGAAGGAAGGAAGGAAGGAAGGAAGGAAGGAAAAGAAAGAAAATTAGTTAATGTTAATATGCCCACATCAGTCTACTTGTGAATGCATTTTTTTGAACTGATAGATTGGCAAGAGCTGGAGCAAGTGACAGGAGCTCACCCAAACTTCAGCAGCACTGGGATCTCAAACGCAGACTTGCTGCTTGTCAACCCAGCCACCTAACTGTGAGTCACCGTGCTCCTGTATTCTATAATTTCCTTGCAAGAATACTAGCTTACCGCTAAATATCGAATATGACAGGATTCATGAGGCTCTTGGCTTCTTACACTTGAACTATTTCAGCAAAGGCTGACTTTTTTGCGCGAAGGCTTTTGAAACATTGAAGGAATTGAACACTGCGGGGGCACCTCTCTCTTGCGAGGCTTGAAAAGTTTCTTTTGAACAAAAAGCAAAGTTCCAAAGTCTTAGCAGACTGCTCTCACATAATAAGTGAATTGTAAGTTAGTCTACATGAATGGTGGGGACGCGGTGGCTCAGTGGCTTGTCGATCAGAGACATCAGCAGTTCAGCGGTTCGAAACCCTAGTGACATGTCATGGAGTGAGCTCCAGTTCCTTGTCCCAGCTTCTGCCAACCTAGCAATTCGAAAGCATGTAAACGTGCAAGTAGAAAAATAGGAACCACTTTGATTGGGAAGGTAACAGCGTTCTGTGCGCCTTCAGCGTTTATAGTCATGCTGGCCATATGACCACGGAGACGTCTTCGGACACCGCTGGCTCTTCAGCTTTGTAACAGAAATGAGCACTGACCCCTAGAGCCGGAAATGACTGGCACATATGTGCGAGCGGAACCTTTACCTACATGAATGTAGGGGGGGTGTATACAGTAGCTTGTCTATTGTTCAAAACATTATGTTTTTGAGGGACTGCCAAAAAGAAGAGGGGATTGTCAGGGTAATGATGATTTAATAGCTGAACAGCTGCTGTAATGTTGTAATACTGCAATGCTGTAAGGATGGTGCAGGGTTATGTGACTGCTACCGCTTTAAGAGATCCTCACAGGGCCTCTCTGTAATATAAGAGAGGCCCTGTGGGGGGTGTATCTCTTTCTCCATGTGTGCTTCTGTGCTGTAAATTACCGATTGCTGTTTGTTCAAGGCCTGTCTCAAAGTACTTGTATGTAGATATGCTTTGGTTGAGAAAAAAAACCACTATATTATTACAAACCTTCGCATGTTGTATTTGCTCCTGGGTTGTCTCACCTAATCGCACTGGGGCAGGGATCAACTTATTTTCCAAAAAGCTCCTGAAGGCAGGACAAGAAACAATGGATGGAAACTAATCAAGGAGAGAAGCAACCTGGATTTAAGGAGAAACTTTCTAACAGCGAGGACACAGCTTGCCTTCAGAAACTGGTAGGCGCTTCATCACTAGAAGTTTAAAGAAAATCCCACACAGACGCCTGTCTGAAAGGATGTAGGGCAGGAGCAGGGTTCAAAAATCCCAGCAACCAATTTGCTGCCCAGGTGCTGGGTGGGCGTGGCCATGGTGGGTGTGGCCTACCAGAACTTCTGAGAGGGCCATTTTTCGCTCTCCCAAGGTTTCCCTCAGGCCTCGGGGAGGGTGAAAATGGCCTCCCCAGGCTCTGGAGGCCCTCCTGAAGCCAGAAAGAGCACCATTTTGTGACGTCTGTTACTTCTGGCCATTTCCCCCCTTCCAGAGCCTCTGCGCAGACCCTGAACTTTCCTGCATCGAAAATGGGCTGCGTGGAGATTCCTGAGAGCAGCAAGGCAGGTTGGGCTGGGCTATCCAGTTGGTTCAAATACCAGTCCAGTGAACCAGATGCAAATTTAACATCTGGTTTGCCCGAACCAGTTCCGAACTGGTAGAATCCCACCCCTGGTATAGGGCAGTGTTAGAGAACCTTTCCAGTACTGAGTGCTGAAACAGGAGCAAGCGCAAACATGTGCGTGAGCGCTGGAAACCAGAAGGGCAGTTCCCCAGTGTGCATGCAGAGTGCCGGAAACCAGAAGAATAGCTCCCTGGTGCGCATGTGCATGCCAAGAAGCTGAGTCTCTGGTTTCCAGTGTGTACCTGCACACTGGCCACCTGATCTTCTGGTTTCTGGCATGCATGCATGCATGAAGACTAGCTGGCCAGCGTGCATTGGAACCTGAAAGAGCAACAGGTGACAGCTGGCATGCCCAGAGAGATGACTCTGCATGCCACTTCCTGCACGCATGCCATAGGTTCGCCATCACAGGCACAGAATCTCCTACTTGAGAAGGGGGGTGGACTAGAAGACCTCTGTTAAGTCCTGAGCATGGGCGCAAGGAACGGAGATGAGGCATCGAACTGTGACTTCAACTCTTTATTAGTAACTTCAGAACAGAGCAAAATACTTGGGCAGCAGCAGCTCTTTTAAAGAGCAGGACATCTGGCAATCCGTGGGTAGTGAATAGCTTATTCAGTTTTTTAATGACCGCCTCCATGGTGGTGCTTTTCATTTTGTGGATCTCGAGCCAGTTAGAATAGGCATCCACAGTTAGAAGGAAAGTGTGTCCTCTTGTGGGTCCCGCAAAATTGATGTGGATACGGGACCAGGGACCTCGAGGTGTTTCCCACTGAGTTGGGGGTGTTTTTGGAGGAGTGCAGCGAGTCTCCTGGCACTTGCTGCCCGTAGCCACCCAGGCCTCTATCTGCTTATCTATGCCTGGCCACCACTCATAACTCCTTGCCAATGCCTTCATCCGCACAAAGCCTGGATGTCCATCGTGCAACATTTTCAAAACTTTATGTTGCAATTTCTCTGGGATGACGACTCTGTCTCCCCACAAGATGCAGCCCTTTTGAGAGAATAGTTCTGTCTGCAGATTTCTGAACAGCCTGAAAGTATCATTGGGTTTGTTGTCCGACCAACCTCGTTTCACCCTGCTGAGGACTCATGCCAAAAAAAGGGTCCTTTTTCGTTTCTGAGGCGATGTCCCAAGCGGTCAGCAGTGGTGATTTAAGAGTCTCGATTTGCAATAAAGCTAGGGTTGGAGCTGGGTCATCTATGACATCTGGTAACGGAGAACAGCTCAAAACATCAGTGTGGGGAATGGCTTTCCCCGAGCGGTGTTGCAGTTGGTAATCGTATGCGGCTAAAAACTCCAACCAACATGTCATTCATGGTGATAAGATGTGGGGAGTTGGTTTGTTTCCCGCGAAAATGCCAAGTAGCGGCTTGTGGTCTGTAATTATGGCAAAGGGTCTCCCATAAACATACTCGTGGAAACGTTTAATTGCGGATAAAATGGCGAGAGCCTCTTTATCAAGTTGGCTATAGTTCCTTTCAGTTTTAGACAAAGTTCTCGAAAAGAACGCAATAGGTGCCTCATTACCATTTGGCAGGACGTGGCTTAAAATGGCTCCCACTCCAAATGGTGAGGCGTCACAGGTAACCGTTAAGGGTAGAGTCTCGTTGTATTGTATTAATACAGCATCAGAATTTAGGAGGTCTTTTACTTGCTGAAATGCTCGTTCTTCACGCCGTCCCCAGACCCAGGAAGCCTTTTTGTCGAGAAGTCTATGAGGGGCTCAGCTACAGTCACCTTCTGGGCCAAGAAGATGTTATAAAACTTAATGAGTCCCAGGAAGGTTTGGAGGTCTGTCTTATTTCTAGGTCTTGGGGCGTTTTTGATTGCAGTTAGTTTTTTTTGGGTGGGGTGGATTCCCTGTCTGTCGAGAAGGTATCCCAGGAACTCCACTCTCTCTGTACAAAGTTGACACTTGTCCCTTTTTACCTTCAGGCCAGCGTCTTTAAAATTTTGGAGAACCATTCTGAGTCGTTGTTCTAATAATTCTTTAGTAGGGGCAGCTATTAAGACGTCGTCAAAATAAGGCACGACACCTTTTATGCCTTGTAATAGTCTCTCCATCAGACTTTGGGAAATGCCCGGTGCCACGCTTACTCCGAATTGGAGTCTATTGCATTTGAAGGCACCTCTGTGTGTGACTATAGTCTGGGCTTCTGCAGTCGTCGCATCTACGGATAGCTGTTGGTACGCCTGAGCTAAGTCCAATTTCGCAAATATTTTTCCACCACCCAGGGAGTGAAGAAGGTGTTGGACCACTGGTACCGGGTAAGCGCTCTGCTGAAGCGTGTGATTTAGGGTGGCCCGGTATTCCCCACAAATTCTTCACGATCCATCTGGCTTTATGGGTATTACTATTGGGGTCTCCCATCGGGCATGGTCAATTGGTTCTAACACACTCTGGGCTATTAATTTGTCCAGTTGCTCGTCGATCTTTGGCTTGAGTGCAAAAGGCACCCGACGAGGCTTAAGGCGAATGGGAGCTACATTGGGGCTGAGATTAAACAATATAGGGGTCCCCTTGTACTTGCCTAATTTCCCTGTGAAAACGTCCTGGAATTCCTGGATGAGGGCGTCTTCCCAGTCATCGCTTCCGGTTTGGTGGATGCCAGCTAGTTCAATTCCGAGTGGGGCGAACCACTGTAACCCTAACAAACTGGGCCGGTCATGATCGACGACAGTCAGGGGTAGCATTGCGGTGCAGTCTTTGAAGGATACTTGGACATGGCTGGAACCGACAACCGGAATTCTGTTCCCTTGGTAGTCCTTTAGGATGATTCTTTGAGTGCTGAGGTCCTGGCAACAGATGGCAGGGATCAGCTGTTTGAGGGTTTTCCAGGAGACCATCGATAGGGATGACCCCGAGTCGACTTCCATCACACAAGGTCGATTCTCAATAGCGACCTTTACTCGGATCTTCCTTGCATCTAGCGATGAAGCGTGGCCTATAGTGATAGTTTGGTGTGCCACTTCTCGTCTCGTTGAAGCGGCAGGTGCTCAATTTCTGTAGTAGTGGTTGTTCCATTGGTGGTTCAGGTGGTCCTGATTTACAGGTGGGTTGCCTGTATCCCGGCAGAGATTATTCTCCCTCCGGCTTGGACTGGACCCTCGCTTGCTTCTGCAGACCTTTGCGATGTGGCCTCTTTCCACAGGAATGGCAGAGTGCGTCGAGGAATTTGCAGTCTGATCGCGGGTGGTTTGCCCCTCAACCAGCACATTGGCGCGGAAGTCTCTGGTTCCTTTGATCTCGTTCTGAGCGGAGCCAGTTGACCTCCTCTTCCTCACTGTCTGAGGATGATTCGAGGTCTTCATGATGGGCAGTAATAGTGTGCCTCTCAGAGGAAGGCATACTATCACTAGTGAGTTTCCGGTGCGGTGCGTTCGCTCGGCGCATTCGAGCGGCTGACTTCCTGGTTGCTTCTGCAGCAGTAGCGTCAGCGATGACATCTGTGAGGCTGATGTCTTTCTTCGCCATGATCTTGCTCTGTACCGTGTGGTCATCTAATCCCAGAACTATTCGGTCTCTCATGGCTTCCTCAAGGTTTGTGAAACCACAGAGTCCTCCCAGGTTCCGGAGGTCGGCTACGAAGTCTCCAACACTCTTGTTCTTCCATTAGTCCCTCTGGTAAAACTCATGTCTTCGTATCAGCGTAGGTACTGGGGGTGCATAATGGGCCCGGAGGATTGGCACGAGGTTATTCCAATCCATGGTCTTCACTTCCGCCGGCTTGGCAAGTGCCTTAGCCATTTTAAAAATGGCCGGCCCGCCATGGGGCAGGAACACCACTCGTTTCTTGCCAGGTGTAGCATCTTTCAGATTGTTGATCTCCAGGAACATCTGGAACCGGTCCATAAACGAGTCCCAGTCTTTGTTTGCTGGGTCAAATGGAGCGGGTGGTATGGCGCCGCTGGTCATCCTGCCGTTTGTTGTGTGCGCTCTCAGCCACGTGCTCTGTCTTGTTCGATGAGTGTTCAGTCAGCTCTATCGTCTCCATATTCCACCCTCGTCGCCAGTGTTAAGTCCTGAGCATGGGCGCAAGGAATGGAGATGAGGCATCGAACTGTGACTTCAATTCTTTATTAGTAACTTCAGAACAGAGCAAAATACTTGGGCAGCAGCAGCTCTTTTATAGAGCTGGTTGCTGTCACAATAACCAATGGTTTGAGTTTACTGCTCTAACAAGCATCCAATCAGAGAGAGTCGCTGTCAGCCAATCGGATTGGCCAGAAACGACCAATCACGATTCGCTATTTGCAGGCCAATGAGAAGTGCAGGATTACGAGCCTGCTGTTAAAGTAAAGCTATTAGGGTTGTTACTGAACGCGTTAGCTTAGTCCTTAACAACCTCCAAGGTCCCTTTCAACTCTGTTATTCTGTTATGATCACTGTGGACCATCCTTTTTTTCCCCCCAGCAGCCAGTTATCTTCTTTTAGGCAGCATATTTTAATCCAGGATAGCTTCAAAAGAACAGTGCAGCAGTTGAAAAGGGTTTCCTGCCTCTAATATGAGTTCCAGTAATGAAACTGGCATGGGAGAATTAAAGAGAAATGAACTTTCCTGTGAAGTTCTAGTTACAATCACTAGTCTCCCTTGGAGTATCTGATAGTATGTCTGAGGATCAATCTCTTCGGTGATTTATCTTCTATCTTTAAAGTCCTGTTTCCCTAAATGGAAGATTTAGAGAGATCAACTCCATAAAGCTCTAGCAGCGATTAGCTTAAGATTCAGTGTGCAAAGATAGGACAGTTAAAAGTCCCTAGCGAAGCGAGACATCCAAAGTGCTTTTTTTTGACACAGTTCTCCAGTTTTTAGACTCAGATGAAACTGTTTCTTCACCAGACTCACTCATTAGCTTTTGCTAATTTCACTCTCAACTCTCCCCGAGAATTTATCGGGCTGCTAAAAAAAGAAAGAAAGAAATTCATTTTCATGCATTTAATCTTTACGCATAGATGGCTTTCTCATTAAGATCAGCAAGATCACTTTTCCATGGCTATTCAGTGAAAGAGATGATGATGATGATAATGATGATGATGATAAGAAGAAAGTCATGCCCCTGTTGGAGTCTGAATCCGAGGAGGAAGGCGAACAGCTGACAGAGAGTGGGAATGTGACTCCGTTGGCTGTGGAGGAAACTGGGGAAGGGTAAAGTCCAGCTGGGCAGAGCAGAGGAGAGGTAGAACAAGGGAGAGGGAGTTCAGAAGAAGATCCAGGCCCCTCTTCATTCTAGGGCATGCAGGGAGGAAATGAGAAACATAGATTGCATGGCTTACAGGAGAGGAAAGGCAGGGGTGGGATTCTACATGGTCGGACCTGTTATGTCCTGAGCATGGGCGCAAGGAACGGAGACAAGGCATCGAACTGTGACTTCAACTCTTTATTAGTAACTTCAGAACAGAGCAAAATACTTGGGCGGCAGCAGCTCTTTTATAGAGCTGGCTGCTGTCACAACAACCAATGATTTGAGTTTACCACTCTAACAAGCATCCAATCAGAGAGACCCGCTGTCAGCCAATCAGATCAGCCAGAAACAACCAATCACGACTCGCTATTCGCGGGCCAATGAGAAGTGCAGGATTATGAGCCTGCTGTTAACGTAAAGCTATTAGGGTTGTTACTGAACGCGTTAGCTTAGTCCTTAACAACCTTCCCCCCTAGGTTCTGTCTGAGGGGTGGGGTGACGTATTCTCGTAAGTAGGCAGGTCGCTTCACCTGTCTGCTTGATTTGCGCTGTTCCACCGGTTTCTGTCCTGGCTCTGGTTCCGGTGGGCTGCTTGCCGATCTGGGTGGTGAAGACGGTCCCTCTGTTTCGTTGAATGGCTCTGGGCTGTCCTCTCTGCTCTCGCCAATGCTGTCATCCGGGTTCCCTGGATCTGTTTCCATCGCGGTGCTGCTATGCAGTGAGGCAATTTCCCGGCTTGGTTCTCCTTCTGGTGGTGAGTATCTCATGTTGGATGTGTAGACTGCTGGGTTCCGATTGTCAGGTCATCTGCTATTTCTTTTTCAGCCCTCTCAATGTCCCTCCCCCCCCCCCCGGTTTGAGATTCAGGGGATGAGATGGGAGTAGGTGCTAGTCTGGATCGAAGCTGCTCTATGTGGCACTTCCACATTTTTCCATCTGCAGTTTGTAGACGGTAGGATCGGGCCCCGTAAGTTGCGTTATGGTAGCAGGGACCCACAATGGGTCACCCGAGAAGTTTTTCGCAAAAACAGGGTGGCCCTCCTGGAATGAACGACACTTGCTGTTGGATCCCAGGGATTGTTCTGGTGTGTAAGCAGGATGGAGGCGATCAAGATGTGAGCGAAGTTTTCTGCCCATCAGGAGTTCGGCTGGGGTTCTGTTTGTGGTACTGCTTGGAGTAATATGTTGGAGGAGAAGCATCCTGGTTATCTTGTCGTCAATGTCTCCCTGGTCCATCTTGTGTAAGGTCTTCTTTACAAACTGAACCATTCGCTCAGCCCTACCATTGGCCGCAGGATGAGCTGGCGATGTTAAGGCATGGCGGATGCCCCGGTCTGCTAGATACTGTTCGAATGCCAGGGCAGTGAATTGAGGGTCATTATCGGAGACCAGGACATCTGGCAATCCGTGGGTAGTGAATAGCTTATTCAGTTTTTTAATGACCGCCTCCATGGTGGTGCTTTTCATTTTGTGGACCTCGAGCCAGTTAGAATAGGCATCCACGGTTAGAAGGAAAGTGTGTCCTCTGGTGGGTCCCGCAAAATTGATGTGGATATGGGACCAGGGACCTCGAGGTGTTTCCCACTGAGTTGAGGGTGTTTTTAGAGGAGTGGAGTGAGTCTCTTGGCACTTGCTGCATGTAGCCACCCAGGCCTCTATCTGCTTATCTATGCCTGGCCACCACTCATAACTCCTTGCCAATGCCTTCATCCGCACGAAGCCTGGATGTCCATCGTGCAACATTTTCAAAATTTTATGTTGCAATTTCTCCGGGATGACGACTCTGTCTCCCCACAAAATGCAGCCCTTTTAAGAGAATAGTTCTGTCTGTCGATTTCTGAACGGCCTGAAAGTATCATTGGGTTTGTTGTCTGGCCAACCTCGTTCCACCCAGCTGAGTCCTCATGCCAAAGAAGGGTCCTTTTTCGTTTCTGAGGCGATGTCCCAAGCGGTCAGCAGTGGTGATTTAAGAGTCTCGATTTGCAATACGGCTAGGGTTGGAGCTGGGTCATCTATGACATCTGGTAGCGGAGAACGGCTCAAAGCGTCAGCGTGGGGAATGGCTTTCCCCGGGCGGTGTTGCAGTTGGTAAATGTATGCGGCTAAAAACTCCGACCAACGTGTCATTCTTGGTGATAAGATGTGGGGAATTGGTTTGTTTCCCGCTAAAATGCCAAGTAGCGGCTTGTGGTCTGTAATTATGGCAAAGAGTCTCCCATAAACATACTCGTGGAAACGTTTAATTGCGGATACAATGGCGAGAGCCTCTTTATCAAGTTGGCTATAGTTCCTTTCAGTTTTAGACAAAGTTCTCGAAAAAAAACGCAATAGGTGCCTCATTACCGTTTGGCAGGATGTGGCTTTAAATGGCTCCCACTCCAAATGATGAGGCGTCACAGGTAACCGTTAAGGGTAGAGTCTCGTTGTATTGTATTAATACAGCATCAGAAGTTAGGAGGTCTTTTACTTGTTGAAATGCTCGTACTTCACGCCGTCCCCAGACCCAGGAAGCCTTTTTGTCGAGAAGTCTATGTAGGGGCTCAGCTACCGTCACCTTCTGGGCCAAGAAGATGTTATAAAACTTAATGAGTCCCAGGAAGGCTTGGAGGTCTGTCTTATTTCTAGGTCTTGGGGCATTTTTGATTGCAGTTAGTTTTTTTTGGGTGGGGTGGATTCCCTGTCTGTCGAGAAGGTATCCCAGGAACTCCACTCTCTCTGTACAAAGTTGACACTTGCCCCTTTTTACCTTCAGACCAGCGTCTTTAAATTTTTGGAGAAGCATTCGGAGTCGTTGTTCTAATAATTCTTTAGTAGGGGCAGCTATTAAGACGTCGTCAAAATAAGGCACGACACCTTTTATGCCTTGTAATAGTCTCTCCATCAGACTTTGGGAAATGCCCGGTGCCACGCTTACTCCGAATTGGAGTCTATTGCATTTGAAGGCACCTCTGTGTGTGACTATAGTCTGGGCTTCTGCAGTCGTCGCATCTACGGGTAGCTGTTGGTACGCCTGAGCTAAGTCCAATTTCGCAAATATTTTTCTACCACCCAGGGAGTGAAGAAGGTGTTGGACCACCGGTACCGGATAAGCGCTCTGCTGAAGTGCGTGATTTAGGGTGGCCCGGTAATCCCCACAAATTCTTAATGATCCATCTGGCTTTATGGGTGTTACTATTGGGATCTCCCATCGGGCATGGTCAATCGGTTCCAACACACCCTGGGCTATTAATTTTTCCAGTTGCTCGTCGATCTTTGGCTTGAGTGCAAAAGGCATTCAAGGCTTAAAGCGAATGGGAGCTACATTGGGGCTGAAATTAAACGATATAGGGGTCCCCTTGTACTTGCCTAACTTCCCTGTGAAAATGTCCTGGAATTCCTGGATGAGGGCCTCTTCCCAGTCATCGCTTCCAGTTTGGTGGATGCCAGCTAGTTCAATTCTGAGTGGGGCGAACCACTGTAACCCTAACAAACTGGGCCGGTCACGATCGACGAGGGTCAGAGGTAGCGGTGCGGTGCGGTCTTTGTAGGATACTTGGACATGGCTGGAACCGACAAGCAGAATTCTGTTCCCTTGGTAGTCCTTTAGGATGATTCTTTGAGTGCTGAGATCCTGGCGACAGATGGCAGGAATCAGCTGTTTGAGGGTTTTCCAAGAGACCATTGATAGGGATGACCTCGAGTCGACTTCCATCACGCAAGGTCGATTCTCAATAGCGACCTTTACTCGGATCTTCCTTGCATCTAGTGATGAAGCATGGCCTATAGTGATAGTTTGGTGTGCCTCTTCTCATCTCATTGAAGCGGCAGGTGCTCGATTTCTGTAGTAGTGGTTGTTCCATTGGTGGTTCAGGCGGTCCCGATTTAGAGGTGGGTTGCCTTTATCCTGGTGGAGATTATTCCCCTCCGGCTTGGACTGGACCCTCGCTTGCTTCTGCAGACCTTTGTGATGTGGCCTCTCTTTCCACAGGAACGGCAGAATGCGTCGAGGAATTTGCAGTCTGATCACGGGTGGTTTGCCCCGCAACCAGCACATTGGCGCAGAGGTCTCTGGTTCCTTTGATCTCGTTCTGAGCGGAGCCAGTTGACCTCCTCTTCCTCGCTGTCTGAGGAGGATTCGAGGTCTTCATGATGGGCGGTAGTAGTGTGCCTCTCAGAGGAAGGCGTACTATCACTAGCGAGTTGGCGGTGCAGTGCGTTCGCTCGGCACATTCGAGCGGCTGACTTCCTGGTTGCTTCTGTGGCAGTAGTGTCAGCGATGACATCTGCGAGGCTGATGTCTCCCTTCACTATGATCTTGCTCTGCACGTTGTGGTCATCTAATCCCAGAACTATTCAGTATCTCATGGCTTCCTCGAGGTTTGCGAAACCACAGAGTCCTCCCAGGTTCCGGAGGTCGGCTACGAAGTCTCCAACGCTCTCGTTCTTCCGTTGGTCCCTCTGGTAAAACTCGTGTCTTTGTATCAGTGTAGGTACTGCGGGGGCATAATGGGCCTGGAGGCTCGGTGTAAAGTTATCCCAATATAGAAAAACTTTTATTTCAAAAAATCAATATTTACACACATGGTGTGTTGTGAGTTAATTTTGTGAGTTTGCTTGCTAGCAAATTTTATGTGACAGACTCAGCTAGCAGATTGCAGAATGGTAGATCTCTAAGTGAATCTGTGATTCTGTGAGCAACTCAATCTGCCTGCCTGCTTTGCCTGATTTTGGGTAAAAGTTGCTTTTTTATATACAAAAATTCAATATTTACATAAACATTTATAATAGCTGCATACAAGCCAAGCCCAGCCAGTCACATGACCACCAAGCCACACCCACAAATTAGGCCATGCCCACAGAACCGGTTGTTAAGAAATTTGAATCCACCCCTGAGGAAAGGGCTCTGATTCCCTTCATTAGTTACACCTGGGAATGAGAGTTTAAAAGCGATGCAAACTGAGTGCGGCATGTGCTGAGAACAAACGTGTGTTTTTCTTATGTTGACTTTGGTTATCTGCATTCCTGGCATCCTTCCAACCAGGTTGAATTACTGCCGTTCCTTCTGGAATTCCTTCTCTTGCCCTGCCAGATTAATTACCTCATTTTGCCTTGATTGGACTTATAGTTACAGCTTTTATTGACCACGTTTTGGGCTTGATTCTCTGCAGCCCAAGACTGTTCCTGGGAGAGTTTTTCTCCAGCCAGAAGGTAACCAGGACATTGGGAACAGTTGGAGCCAATAAAGGGACTCCTACTGATTATCTGACTGTGTTGCCTTTGTGCCACGCCCCGGGTCATCACAAAGAAAAAGAAGAAGAAGAAGAAGAAGAAGAAGAAAAAGAAGAAGAAGAAGAAGAAGAAGAAGAAGAAGAAGAAGAAGAAGAAGAAGAAGAAGAAGAAGAAGAAGAAGAAGAAGAAGAAGAAGAAGAAGAAGAAGAAGAAGAAGAAGAAGAAGAAGAGGAGGAGGAGGAGGAGGAAGAGGAAGAGGACAAGGAGGACCAAATGTGACTCAGCCTAACAAAATTTATTTATTTTAATTTATGGACCTATCCAACTCCAATGGACTTTGATTCAACGATTTAATACCTGATGGAATTGCATTTTGACTCTAACAGTGTCACTTTTTCTGATTCTCTGGAAGGGGAAGAACCAATAGGAATTCCTCATTATTGTGTCATCACTCTCTCCACCTTTCCTTGATTAAAGGGAGAAATTTATACCAGCAGGGAAGTTGGTGTCTTGATTATAATTTCACTTTGACTCTGTTCCTAGGCTTCGCTGTCCCCTGGCAGCTCCAATGGGCGCTGAAATAAAATTTGTATAATGGACTCAAGGTCCCTGATGGGTCAAGGACAAAGTGATTGTGAACTGGGGAGTTCAAATATATAATATCTCCTGCCTGTGATAGGCAGTTAGATAGTAAGGCAAACAATGTATGTTTTCACAGCTCAGGAAGTTCTTGACTGAGCAACCATTCGTAGTGGGAAAGGGGGTTTATAACCCAGATCTGGGCTTCTGACAGTTTCCCCCTTCCCCAAGTCACATAAGTGCATTGTGCACTCAGCAACCCAGCTGTATTTATGGCCATTTGCAGGATCCCATGGTCACGTGACCATGTTTTATGATGGTTTTGCCGAAAACAGGCATTTACTTCTACTTTTTTTTCGGGGGGGGGTTAAAAATATGCCAATAGAACACAATAGGCTTGCACTTACGACCGCCTCAAAAAAAAATTGTAAAATTGGATCCATCACTTGACCAGCCCAATTTACAACTGTTTACAATTTACCAGCCAAATGGGCAGGCTCCATTATGGTCATATCTCAAGGACTACCACTAAGAGGTCCAGCTAGGGCTGGAGAAGACATCTACCTGAAAATTTAGAGGATAGCACCAGGTTGGATGGACTAAAGGTCCAAGTTATTATAACAGGAACATCTGTAGGAGATGAGCAGACTGAGCTGGAAGGTGGAGTTAAACATGTCATCAGTTTGGAATCGCTGTGCAGCAAGATGAAGAAGAAGAAGAAGAAGAAGAAGAAGAAGAAGAAGAAGAAGAAGAAGAAGAAGAAGAAGAAGAAGAAGAGAGGAGGAGGAGGAGGAGGAGGAGGAGGAGGAGGAGGAGGAGGAGGAGGAGGAGGAGGAGGAGGAGGAGGAAGGGGAAGAAGAAGAAGAAGGGGAAAAGAAGAAGAAGGAGGAGGAATGTGTAGCCTGCATCATATTCTCTTTAAATGAAACCCCCTGGACGACCAGATGCTTATTATTTTCCTGTAAGCAAACAGCCATCTGGTCTGAGCTAATGATGAACCAGCGAATTGGAGAAACATGGCATTTTATGCAAAGTATTTTACAGCATATCACAAACATTAAAACACTGGATGGTGAACTAGTCACTGGAGGGGTAGCTGGATAAAAAAAGGGGGGAGCGTTCCATGCTTTTGGTCAAAGCCACTGGCATGGATACCTCAAGATGTTCTATGAGGTTTGAGTGGTTTATTGATTAGGAAGCCAGAATGAAATGCTGGTTCAGATCCAACGCACCACAGATGGGGTAGGTGAGCAGCTGCCTCTGGAGAATTTCCATCCTGGGCCTGGAAGCTTGGAGTCTTTTATACTTTACTATACTCCAGTTTGAAGCAAATCATAGAAATAGCACTTAGCAGTAGCACTGCTCCATAGTGCTTCAAAGCACATTCTCTGGGTAGTTTACCACTTCAGCATATTTCCCCCAACAATCTTGGTCCTCATTTTACTGACTTCAGAAGGATGGGAGTTTGAATTAATCTTGAGACGGGCAGGATCGAACTCCTAGCTGTGGTCAGAGTCAGTCTGTGATGCTGCATTCTAATTGCTGTGCCATGAGATATAGAACAAGTGATGACAGACAGACTGACAGACCGACAGAGAAAGGGAAGGAAGGAAGGAGGGAGGGAGGGAGGGAGGGAGGGAAGGAAGGAAGGAAGGAAGGAAGGAAGGAAGGAAGGAAGGAAGGAAGGAAGGAAGGAAGGAAGGAATAGAGCAATAGCGCTTAGACTTATATACTGCTTCATAGTATTTTACAGCCCTCTCTGAGCAGTTTACAGAGTCAGTTGCCTTTTTGGATGAGAAATGAAACGTCTTCAAAGAAAAACCAGAAAGTCTAGTTGTCTCTTGAAAAAAGCCCTTTTGGGACAACCATGACCTGGATGATAGAGAACCTCAATAGACAAAAGGATCAAAACATTTCTTTGCAAGCAGTCAACACCCAGGTAAGCAGAGATTAATGCCAAGTTTAATAATACTAAACTGACAATCAAAAGGAACTACACTTTCAGACAAAAAATCGTTAGCCTAATCAAGGAGTCACCAAGAACATGCCCATCAACACTGACAGGGCAAGCCACTGGTATATAAATAGCAAGAAAGCCCCACTTCCTTCCAGCACTGATAATGTTACCTAGTTGGGTGATAAAACGTCTGCAAGAAACCAAGGGTCAGAAAGCACCAACGATCCCACAGTTCAGCCCTGAGCTACAGTAAATGCCTTTTTCCCTTGTCAGTAATAGGCTGTATGTTCCATTTGGCCTGTATCTGGCCTCCTCCAAATTTGGATGGGTTTAACTTGTATTTGCCAAGCCAACAATTTCTGACTCTGCATGCAAATCTCTAAAAACAATTTGACCATGCTCTATTGTACCTTCAGGGGAAATACGGAGGATGAAGCCTTCTGTTTAAAACTCACTGATGGGAAGAGTTTCTAAGTCTCCCTAATGTCTTTTTAATTTTGATCCAAATTGGTCTGTAATAAAAATGGTTGAGGTTTATTGGCTAAGACTTGTGAAATTTCTCATTCAAAGGCTTCCTCTGTTTATTTTCATGGGAGCAGCTTTAGAGATAGGAAAAAAAAAAAACAATGAGTCCATTTGAATTACAAGTAATCTTTGACTTACAATTGCCTGTGTAGTGACCATTCGAAGTTACAATGAATTGAATAGAATTGTAGAATAACAGAAGGGACCTTGGAGGTCATCTAGTCCAACCCTCTGCTTGAGCAGGAGAGTCTTTTCCAAACATTAGCCTCTACCTAGGATCAAACCCACAGCCTCCTGATTGTGAGGTGAGATCTCCACCTCTAGGCCACTGGAGCTGAGATATATGAATAAAGTGACTTATGACCATTTTTCACAATTACGACTATTGCAGCATCTCAAATTCAGATGCTTGGCAACTGACTCATATTTACTCAGTTGTAGTGTCCTAAGACCATTGGATCCCCTTTTTCAAACTTATGACAAGCAAAGTCAAGATTCACTTTACAACCATTTTGCTAACTTCACAACTCCACTTAAAACAGTGGCAAGAAAGGGCATAAAACAGGCAAAACTCACTTTAACTGTCTTGCTAGCAAACAAATATTTGATATATGATTGTAAGTTCTGGATGAACTGCGACTTAAACCCCAGGAGACCAAAGCCAATGCTGTGAGAGAATGGCAAGGATGAAATTCTGGATGGAATTGAACTCGGTGCCTCCAGAGTTAAAATGAAAGATGGGATCATAGTTTACTTCCAGTGTCAGCATGGATTGGACACAAGCATCCAGATTTTATAGGGCAGAGCTCAACTATGTTTCGTTCAATTTGACGAAAGACAATAAACCTTCTTTCCAAGGTGGTGGGATTCAAATTATTTTTATTACTGATTCCATGGGGGGTGTGGCAGGAGAAGGATACTGCAAAATTTCCATTCCTTCCTCATCCCACTAACCTGCTTTCCAGCTCCATTCTCCTATGCAGGGCAACCAAAGAAGACCCAGCCGATCAGCTGGGACTCAGGAGGCAGAGAATAGATGGGGGCGGGGCCAGTCAGAGGTGGGATTTGCCGGTTCTCTGAACTACTCAAAATTTCCACTACCGGATCTCCAGAACTGGTCAGTACCTGCTGAAGACCAACCTCTGAAGAGATGGCACAGGAAGCAGCTGTGTAGACTAGAGTTCTAGGGTCTTGCAAGGTGGCCCATGTCACACCAATTGATGGTTTGCTTCTGAGTCCAACTCAAGTTGTTGGTTATGTCCTTTACAGCAAGGGTCACCAACCTTTTGGACTTCAGGGACCACCAAACTCATAATTTTAAATCTCGTGGACCAGAGACCCTGGGAAAATCCCAAAAAAATTCTGCACAAAAATTCCACACCCCATTTTCTTACCGATCGATCATTCTTTATTTGGGATCGCAGAATACCGTCTCCAGCTCTGTTCTCAGGGGCAGAGAGAGAGAGACTTTTGGCTTCATGCAAGGAAAGCAGCGGAAGCAGCAGAAGTCTTTCTTTCTCTCCCCCAAATTCCACCAGAAATGAGTCTTTGCCAACACAACCCCTTAGAGCAGGAGGCCTTGCAGGGTCCCAAAGACTAATTTCTGGTGGAATTTGGGGGAGAGAAAGAAAGACTTTTGCTGGTTTCCTGACATGCAGCCAAAAGCAGAAGAAGAAAGGAGTGGAAAGAAGCAGCCTGACGGCCAGGCCAGGTGTGTGGGGCACATAAGGCAAGTTCCCCCCTCCCCTCTTTCCCCCCTCCCCTCACTTCCTTGTGTTGTTCGCGATGCAAGCGATGCAAGCTTTGTGTTCCTGTGGGCCATGTGGGGTTGTCACAGAGAAGAGGTAGTCAAGCTATTCTCCAAGGCACCTGAGGGCAGGACAAGAAGCAACAGATGAAAACCTATCAAGGAGAGAAGTAACCATAAACTTTGGAGGAATTTCCTGACAGTGACTACAATTAATCAGTGGAACAACTTGCCTCCAAAAGTTGTCAATGCTCCAACATTGGAAGTTTTTAAGAAGAGATTGGACAACCATTGGTCTGGAATGTTCTGGGTTTTCCTGCTGGAGCAGAAGGTTGGTCTAGAAGCCCTCCAAGGTCCCTTCTAATTCTGTTATTGCATATTCTGAAATTAATTTCCCAGCCGTCGGCCCATTTGCACAGTTGCAGGGTTTATGGTACCTGCTTAACAACTGTTAAGACTCTGTGCAATGCTATGCAGATGTACAGTAACATGGATTAATGATCAAAGGGATACCATAGAATCCTTTTGGATGCTGCTAAGGCCTATAGCATTTCTTGGGAATATGTTCTTCTTTGTATATTATGTCAGTGGTAGCCAAAACATTTTCTCTATGCTCAAAGATTGAGGGGATGGGAGTGAAAAATCAGACAATGTCAAACTTATAGGTTCATTTCCCTGTTAGGGTGTCATACGGGTTTGAAAAAGTGTTGTTTTTAATTATTTCTACTTCATATAATATTCTTAATAATTTTCTATGGTTGGATATGGCTACGTCTTAGTCCTAAGAGAGAATAAGATACCACTTGATTACCTAACTCTGTTACTTATAGTAGAGAGAGTAAAATATCTGCAGAGTCAAAATCAACATCAGTTACTTGGATAATTTTAAGCAAATCATAAGCTCTATTAAGTCATTGAGTATTTAAGAACTCTTTCCAGATCGATTGATATATGTAAATAGCTCAGGAGGACTTCAGCTATAAATGTGCCCCAAAGATAGTGGCACTTTTAAACAACACTGTTATTCAATTCAATCAGAACAGAGATGGAAGGTGTTGTGTATGTTCCATAGTTAATAAAGTATGAGCTTGAGGTAAAGTGCAGGGTTCTGGCCTGCACTTCTGATTGGCTGTTAGGCGGCCAGATCGGATTGGTTAGTTCTCAGGAATCCTATTGGCCCTTAACAGAGGATTCTTATTGGTTAAAAGAGCTAGCGTTCATAGCTCACTATTGGACAATTCTCACAAGGTTGCCTATATAAAGCAGAGTTCACTGTTGTTGTTTTGAGAAGTCACTATGCAAATAAAGAGCTGAAAGTTCACTATTCAGAGGCTGTCTCCATTTACTTCAACCCATGTCCAGGTACTTAACAGAAGGGACCTTGGAGGTCTTCTAGTCCAACCCCCTGCTCAAGCAGGAGACCCTATACCCATGATGGTGAACCTATGACACACCTGCTGTCATGACTCCAATAAAGAACGGACTGGAGCTGAGACAGCCAGGATGTGATACGACCATATTCTTTCACTTGCCTAGTGTTACCAGGTGGACGCTATAATGAATATTCATCAAATAACTAACATCGGCTTCCTGACAAGGAGTGGTGTAATAATAATGATTCATGGCTGGATGTCAAGGGGGTGATGTTGTAATAATGATAAGAAATAAATGAGGGTACATGGGCTCATCGAGCAGGGGAAAGATGCAGTTACCATGTTTCTTTAATTTAAGGATGCTGGATGTTAGGCAGTGAAGCTAGACGGAAGGTGGTTATAGTAATTATATTGTTATTCAAAGTATAACATGTATAAATACAGCTCTGGGTTTCATTGCAACCCAGAGCTGATTTTAAACATAATTTGATCGCTGTTGCCTGTTGTTGTGGTGTGGAAGACGGATAAAAAACTTCACTAAAGCTACAGGAGTGAGTTGATATCTTATTGTTCACCCCCTCAATCTCGGACGAACAGCTGACACGTGCCAGAAGTGGCATGCACAGCCATTTCTCTGGGCATGCCAGCCATTGCCTGTTGCTCTTCTGGCGCATGCCAGAAACTGGAAGAACAGCTCCCAGCACACACATGCATGCTAACTACCTGGTCTTCCGGTTTCTAACGGACATGCATGTGTGAAGACCAGCTGGCTGGCCATGCATGCACATTAGAAGCCAGTTGGCCAGCCGGTCGGCCAGCGTGTACGCTTCCATTTCGGCACTCAGCGCGAAAAAGGTCAGCCAACACTGCTCTAGGTTAAATTTCAGACAACTTTAAGTGAATTCAATTTGAATTCCCTTAAAATTGTTCAAGGGAACATTTTAAGTGAATTCAAATGGAATTCTTTGTCAGGGTTTTCAGGGGTCAGAATCATGACTTTTAAAGAAATTCATACAAACAGCGGCACTTTGAGAAGGAAAAAAAAATTCCTTTTCTTGAGAGCCTTTGGAAAATTTAAATTCCCTCTTTTTAGCAGCTGATTCTTTAACATTTCGTTCTGCGGGTATTTTTCTCATTGCCATTCAATCAGCCCTCCAAAGTTTGTCCAGACTAATTTTATGCTAATTAGGATAATGATTGCAACAAGAGGGCTCCCTAAGCCTTTAAAACTTGATCCATATTTACTGAGCTTAGAGACAGCTCGTTATTATTTGTCAGTTTGATGCAAAGAACCCTTTTCCATTTTGGTTCTTTGCATACTTCCCCCTGGATAATTCAGATGCTTTTGGGGTGAAAAAGCCTCATTCTTATAGGTCAGAAGGAGAAGTAAACAGATGACGCTACTCTTATTTTTCTCTTTCTCCCATTCCTTGGTAATTGAATTTTTTTAAAAAAAACATTCAAGCTTCTTCTTTCAAGTTAAGGAGCACATTTCAATGACAAAGGATGCAAAAGCATTAGATTGAAAACACTGATGGGGAATTCAGAAGATTGATTGGAACTAATAGCAGGATTTTTCAATGATTATTATTATTAGAAAAGTGGATTATAGCCACACCATCTGGAAAACAGCCAACTATATTAAAATGTAAATTTAGCTTAGCAAAAAATAAAAATGAACAGACGTGTTGTGGGATCATCCCTCCCTATATTTATTTACAAATTGTCAATCCTATTGGCATCATTAAAAGTCATCCCAAAGTGGGATGACGAAGAAGCAACAAATTGAAGTTGGCTCAACTGTAGAGCAGAGCAAAGCAAAGCATCAATCTTACAGATTAATTTTACAGATTAACAGAGTTGGAAGGGACCTTGTAGACCATCTAGTCCAACCCCCTGCCCAAGTTGGAGACCCTGCATCATTTCTGACAAATGGCAGTCCGTCCCTTCTGGAAAGCCTCCAGTGATGAAGCTCCCATAACTTCTGAAAAGCATTGGTTGATTGTTCTCACAGTCAGAAAATCAATTGAAGAATCTTGATATTAAAGGTCATTTTAGATATGATTTTGGTGGACCTTTGCAATACCCATCCCCAGGGCCACGTAATCAAAATTCAGATGCTTGGCAACTGGCATGTACTTAATGATGGTTACAGGGTCCTGGGTCATGTTTTACAACCTTCTGACAAAGCCAAGTCAATCGGGAAGCCAGATTTCACTTAATGACCAGGTTACTAGCTTATCAACTGCAGCGATTCACTTAGCCACAGTGGCCAGAATGGTGGTAAAATTGTAGGTCGAGGACTACCTGTATAACGGTACAGAAGAAAGGCCAACAATCTGCAAGTAGGTTTAAAAATTTTTTGGGAGGACCTGTTTTGCAAGGGACAGGAACTAATGTTGTAGTAATATATTCATTGTCAACTCATAAAATATTTCTATGGTCTTTTCTTTTTAGAGTTGCTAACAGAAAGGGAGGGGGGAGCAGTGTAGCAGCTTGCAAACCGAAACTGCATTTCATAAATGTTTTCAAAGATGCTAACTAGGCGACTGAAGTTTCTGCAGCACAAAATTCTAACTGGAGAGCATGATTGATAACTCTTGGCTATGGAGGTGTTCCATTGGAGAATATGAATTATGATACACCCAGAGGGTGGGGAAAAACCAGAGTCAAGGGTGACCATGAGTTATGTGCCTCAGAGTCGGCTACACCCAGGCAATGCTGGCATGTTAACTCCCAATAAATCCTTCTTAAGTTTTGGAAGTTTGGCTCAAGACTCATGATTTGAATGGGGATAACTGCCGGAATCCTGACATTCATCAATATTTAACTTGAGGAGATAATATGTGTATATGTGGATGTTTGGGCTTTTTTGATCCACCTTTTTAAATGTTTTGAATGTTTTTTAAGTTTAAATTTTGGGGAGAATTTTTTCTTGAGTTTTGTATTTCAACCTTGCCCTGAAACAAAATAAATATAGATAGAAAAGAGGAAGAAGAAGATGTTTAATATACAAATATAGGAAAGAGTGTAGGGCAAATTATAAGTAGCTCCAGAAACTGCAACTAGAATAATATTTCACAAAACTGGAAAAGTGAAGAGATTCTGACTGATGAGAATGTGATTAGGAAAATATTAGAACATGCAGAAATGAATAGGCTAACACTGGCAATTAAAGAGAAGGAACACACTGAATAATATATACTATGGGAATAATTTTATAAATGGCTGGAGAATAAATATGGAGGTTAGAAATAAAAGAAGATTAGTGAAAAATAGCAAACATGTGAATAGAATCAAATAAGTGAAGAAGGGGATTCTTACAGTAATTAGATATGTATATCAGTATTAAGTAAGAATAGAGTATTAATACTAAAGTAATGAATGTTTATAAATTGTAATTGTTATTGTGCAAAATATTTGTACCCAGACAACACATGCTTTTGAGCAACTGAACAACAAGAAGTTCACTCTTGGATTAGCAATCACCATTTCATAAAAGGCACCAAAATTCTGAATGCACTCAGCATTCAGAAGCTGGACTTTGCATTTCAGAAGCTTGTCATTCTTCTCTCGTTCTTGACATTTAAATCTACAGACAGTATATTTCCATGATCATAAAAGCATCCTACAGCATATGTCCTGTGTGTATCCCGTTATCTCCTGAAAAATAAATGCAAATATACAATAAATGGATGGGATTTTGCTTCTTCCCGTGCTCCCCTACCGGAGAGATATTGCTCTCATAAACTTCAAGTTTCTCAATTTATAGCAAGCCATCTTTCCTTTGATATTTTTACTATTGCCACTAAAAATGGCTACACAGCTTTCCAACACTGGAGCTAGGATGTAAATCATCTGATTTTTCCCTCCACATTTTGCTTCTGCTGAAAACTTCTAGAGTTTCACAGGCACCCAGCTGAAGATTTATCCTTGGGAATTTGAAAAGAGGCACGATAAAATTCCAAGGGATTTAACTACATTCTTATGGTGTTTTTTTTTTTTTAATTGGATATTTGACACCGGTAAGCCAAGGTCTCAGTCTGTAAATTTATACTTCCTAAAACAAATCCAATATTTCCTCAATGTACTGTAGACAGCTGGGAGTGGATCTAGTGGTTAATGCACCTGACTAAAAGACAGGAATCTGTGAGTTCTAGTTCCACATTAGGCATGAAAGTCAGCTGTTGACTTTTGGCCAATCACCAAGAGACTGTGATTTTCAGTCCTGCCTTAAGCATGAGAGCTGGTTGAGTGATCGCAAGAAATGTGATTGGCATGAAAGATGGCTGGGTGTCTTTAGGCCAGTTCCTCTTTCTCAGTTCAACCCACTCACAGGGTGGTTGTTGTGGAGAAAATGAGAGGAGGAAGGCGTATTGGAAATGTTCTGTCCTCTCATTAGCATTCTTGAGATCCCCGCGCTTTGATTGGCCAAAGCGCGGGGCACTCTGATTGGTCAGGCGAGCCGCACCGATTGGCTCGCTAAGAATCTCCCGCGATTGGTCTATTCGAATCGCGGGAGATTCAAAGTGGTGCCATTGGCCGCGGCCGCCGCGGCTAAAAGAATAAAAGCCGCGAACCTTTTGCAAAGCGCCAGTTCGGTTCCTACTTTAATAAAAGAGCATGATTTGAAGTCACCGACTCCTGGCGGATCATTTTCGAGGACACGACACTGGCGACGAAGGTGGGATCCAGACCCTGAACCGAACCACGTGTCCGACGGAAGCCAGACGAATCTCCACGATGGCGAAAATCGCACCCCCCGCACCCTTCAACCCCGCCACCGAGGACTGGGAATCGTACTCCAGCCGATTCTGCATGTTCCTCGAGTGCAGCGATCTGAAGGACGCCACCGGCCTCATGAAGCGCGCCGTCTTCCTGACCCACTGCGGGACCGAGGTATTCAAGATGGCCAAGGCACTTGCCAAACCCGCCGATGCGACCGCGATGGACTGGGACGTCCTCGAGCCAATACTTCAGCGGCACTACACTCCAGAGGTACCCATCCTGATCCGACGCAACGAATTCTACCGTCGGGACCAATGGTCGGGTGAGAGTTTCAGCGACTTCGTCGCCGAACTACAGCGCCTAGGGGAGCTGTGCGAATTCGATAACCTGAACGACAACCTGCGAGACAGAATCGTGCTCGGCTTATGGGACCCTGTCCTCCAGAGCCGGCTGATGGCCAAGGGCAACATCAGCCTAACAGACACCCTCACCGCAGCCGCAGCCGCCGAAGCAACCCGAACATCCGCCGACCGCATGCGCCGACCAAATGCTGGGGACCGCAGCGGGAACAACAACCCTGCAAGGTCGGCCGAGGCCCAACCCGAGACGACCACCCACCAGGGCGATTTCCACTCAGCATCGGGCACTTCCGATGACGAGGAGGAAATTCATCGTCTCCAGACAGGCCGCGACCCACGGAACCGGCGGGGTCGTAAGTCGAGGACCAACTGTGCCGGTTGCGGAGGCGACCACCCCAGGTCCGAATGCCGGTTTTTCGAGTCTATCTGCCAGCATTGTGACAAGAAGGGTCACATTGCCCGCGTCTGCTGCCTTAAAAAGAACCGCAGCCTGCCCCGATGGGACCAGAGCGAACGGAGGAGAGAGAGCACACCACCCCGGACCAGAGATCGCCCCTCGGACAACAGATGGGACCGGAATGGACGATCCCTACGAGGTGGCAATAACCGGCGAAGAGAGGAGACCCATCAGACGGTCACCACAACCAATGACGCCCGGAAGGTCCACGTGGAGGTAGGCATCGAGGGCGAGCCATGCAAAATGGAGGTGGACTCCGGGTCCTACCTCTCCATGATAGCATGGCATGAAATAAAGTGCTTGGTGCCTACCATCCAAAGGAGGAACCTAGACAGCCAGAGACTCATCGTAAAGGACTACCAGGGAAATCGCATCCCGGTAGTCAGAACCAGACACTTCAACGTCACATATAAAGGGCACACCGAAAGGCTTCCCCTGACATTCGTCGACCGCAACCGCCCAAGCCTACTGGGACTGCAATGGTTCGCCCCGCTCGGCATCGCAGTCACGGGAGTCGACCACGTCACCAACGACAGCTGGGAGCAACAACTGGCCCGGGAATTCCAAGAGGTCTTCGACGGAAACCTAGGCAAGTACCGAGAGCCCCTTATATCATTCAGCCTAGACCCAAACGTCCCCCCAAAATGCCTGAAACCAAGGCGGGTGCCATTCGCACTTAAACCCAAGATAGACGAGCAAATTGACAAGCTCGTCAAGCAAGGGGTCCTACAGCCAATAGACCACGCCTGGTGGTAGACTCCCATAGTCACCCCGATCAAGCCCGATGGGTCGGTGAGGATCTGTGGGGACTATAAGGCCACTCTAAATGGCGCGTTGCAACAAAGCACCTACCCTGTCCCAGTAGTGCAGCACCTACTGCACTCACTGGGAGGGGGCAAGGTTTTCGCCAAGCTCGACCTCACCCAGGCATACCAACAGTTGCCAGTCGACGAGCAAACGGCAGAAGCGCAAACCATAGTCACCCACCGGGGAGCATTGAAATGCAACCGACTCCAATTCGGAGTCAGCGTGGCACCGGGAATATTCCAAAGCCTAATGGAAAGACTATTGCAAGGCATCAAGGGGATGGTACCTTACTTTGACGATGTCCTAGTGTCGGCAACCAACCAAGCCGAACTAGAGGGTCGCTTTAGGGAGGTCCTTACCAAATTCAAAGAGACCGGGCTCAAAGTAAAGAGGGAGAAATGCCAATTATACACAGAATGGGTTGAATTCCTAGGATACCTCCTAGACCGTCACGGCATTCACCCCACAAACCAAAAAATCAAGGCCATCAAAGAAGCCCCCACACCCAAGTCGAAGACGGAACTACAGGCATTCCTGGGGCTACTTAACTTTTACAATGTTTTCCTGCCCCAAAAGGCGACGGTGGCGGAGCCCTTGCATAGGCTCCTGGACAAGGCGGCGACTTGGACTTGGGGGAAACGCGAGCAAGCCGCCTTCCAAAGAACAAAGGACCTCCTCACTTCGGACGCCATCCTTATACAGTATAACGAGACCCTACCTCTGGCCGTCACATGCGACGCATCACCCTTCGGCGTCTGCGCTGTCCTCAGCCATACCCTCCCCGATGGAAAAGAAGCACCCATCGCGTTCTTTTCAAGGACCCTCACCAAACCAGAGCGGAACTATAGCCAGCTGGACAAAGAGGCTCTGGCTATCGTTGCCGCCGTAAAAAGATTCCACGAGTACCTCTACGGCTGGACATTCACCATCATAACCGACCACAAGCCGCTGCTGGGAATCTTTGCAGGAAACCGGGCCACCCTGAACATTCTGTCTCCCCGAATGACAAGGTGGTCCGAGTTCCTGGCGGCCTACAACTACGGACTCATACACAGACCGGGTAAGACGATCTCCCATGCAGATGCCTTAAGCCGCTCGCCACTACCGGAACCTGACACCGACCCAGCACCCATGACGACCACCCTCAGCATAGAGACTCTACCCAACCTACCCATAACCGCGTCAGACATTGCCGGAGAAACTAATAAAGACAAACGTCTGGCGCGGGTGTTGCATTGGGTAGAGAAAGGGTGGACGGAAAGGGACAACGACGAGTCCGTCAAAACATTCCGAAACCGGCAAACGGAACTCTCATTATTAAAAGAGTGCATACTATGGGGGGATAGGGTGGTCATTCCAGAAAAACTACAAGGGAAGGTTCTGGAACCTTCTGGAACACGAGGGGCACCCTGGCATCGTTAGGACTAAAGCCCTGGCCAGAAGTTACGCTTGATGGCCAGGGATGGACAAACAAATTGAGACCTGGGTAGCAAAGTGCCAACGATGCCAGGAAACTAGGCCAAGCCCACCCACAGCACCCGTCCTAGAGTGGGAAACCCCAAAGGGACCTTGGTCTAGGATCCACATAGACTTCGCCGGGCCCACAAAAGGACACACCTTCTTTATAACAGTAGATGCTTACTCCAACTGGCTGGAGGTAAGCAACATGAAAACAACAACCACGGAGGCCGTGATCAAGGAACTCTGCAAACTCTTTGCAACGCACGGCCTCCCAGATGTCGTCGTTTCCGACAACGGGCCCCAATTCACCTCACTGGAATTCGAAAAATTCCTAGCGGAAAGTGGTATCCGCCACGCGCTGACAGCACCGGCGCACCCGGCGGCGAACGGTAGGGCGGAACGGATGGTGCAATTCACTAAGAAAACCATCCGGAAAATAGACCACGGGGAGATCCAGGAGAAAATAAACAAACTACTCTTCACCCAACACATAACCCCAAATACCACAACGAATAAGAGCCCAGCTGAACTATTAATGGGGAGGAAATTAAGGTTCCCACTCGACAGGTTACACCCCATGTATAACCTGGAGAAGCCCCCAGACTCAAACAGCAAACAACGAACTTTCACACCAGGCGACCCCGTATACGCAAGAAACCTGACGGGAGACCCATTATGGGTACCAGCCGTCATCACACAAATAACAGGCCCACACTCGTACCGGCTACAAACAGCAGACGGACGAGCATGGAAACGCCACATCGACCAATTAAGGTCGAGGACGACAAACCAAGAGACCACCGATGCACAAACAGGTGAAACCAACCCCCACAACACAAACCAAGGGGGGAGGGAATACCCAGGGGACCAAAACCAAAGAAGAATAAACCAGCCATACTTACCGGAAAGCAGCCAGCACGACCCCTCGCCAGGAAGAGACAGCCAGGCCAGCTCGACCGACCCGGGGAGACCGAGCGGGAGCAGCGAAACCCGCAGCTCAACCAACCCGGGAGGCCCAGGAGGGAGCTACAGAGAGCAGCCCGGCCCGACCGACCAGCCGGTTCCCACGATGGCATCAGGAGAAACAGAGATCCCGACCGAACCGGCTGGGATCCAACCTACGACTGAGCTGCGCAGGTCCAATAGGCTCAGACGGAGCCCCGTCTACCTACGTGACTACGAGACGTAAGGACTAAACCAAGAGGGGAGGGGTGTTCTGTCCCCTCATTAGCATTCTTGAGATCCCCGCGCTTTGATTGGCCAAAGCGCGGGGCACTCTGATTGGTCAGGCGAGCCGCGCCGATTGGCTTGCTAAGAATCTCCCGCGATTGGTCTATTCGAATCGCGGGAGATTCAAAGCGGTGCCATTGGCTGCGGCCGCCACGGCTAAAGGAATAAAAGCCGCGAACCTTTTGCATAGCGCCAGTTCGGTTCCTACTTTTTAAAAATCCAACTTTCACCATGATAGGTACACTAGCAAGTGAAATTAGATCAGGATGATTCTCTTTGGAGTATTTTGTTTTGGGGGGGAGGGGGGGTAAAACAATACATTTCTTGATATTTATGCCCGTTGGTCAATATTACAAGCTAAAAGCTCAGAAGGGTCTTTTAAAGCATGTGTTATCGCATTCTTAAAAGGACATTTCAGACAGACTACAATAGGCCATCCACAACATATACAAACGAAAGTCAGGCTGGCTGGTTCCTAAGGGAAAGCTATAATTATCCAAAGTGAAAGAAGGCAAATAGGAAGATATTGATGGAGCAAGACTTATTGAGTTTCGGCTGCATACCCGACTTGGCAAATGGAATTGATTCTCAATGAAGGCTTTATTCCAAGACACAATTTAATTGGGGACTTGAACAGTGGAGGAAAGCGTTGAAGGGTGAAGTATATGATTCAACTGTTGGACTAAGAGTGCAGAATACATGAATAACAGAGTTGGAAGGGAACTTGGAGGTCTTCTAGTGTAACCCCCTGCTCAGGCAGGAACCCCTATAGCATTTCAGACAAATGGCTGTCCAATCTTGGAAATAAGGAGAAACTTTCTGACAGTGAGAACAATCAACCCATGGAACAGAAGTTGCCCTTAGAAGTTGTGGGAGTGCTATCACTTGAGACTTTCAAGAAGAGATTGGACTGCCATTTATCAGAAATGGTGCAGGGTCTCCCGCTTGAGGGGGGGTTGGACTAGATGACCTACAAGGTCCCTTCCAACTCTGATTATCCGTTATCTGTTATCCCTTCTTAAAATCAGTGATGAAGCACCCACAACCTCTGAAGACCACTGATGTTCATCCCAAATTATATAGCTAAAAGTCTGTAGAGATTCTCAGTCATCCAGGTCATGATTGTCCATCCTAAAAGTGCTTTTTCAGGAAAAAACTGAACTTCCTTGTTTTTTCTTCTTTTGAAGCTTGTCATCCAAGAGGCTCCTTCAGCTCTTACAGGACAGTGGGGAATGGAAGGATTTATATTCCTTGCAGACAGCTGGTCCTTTGCATCCTTTTAGAAGGCCATGGAAGAATATAAATCCTTCTATTCCCCACTATCCTGCCAGAGCTGAAGAAGCTTCTTGGATAAGAAGCAAAACCTGTATTAAAAACTATCTTTTCCCAGACAGACCATATATTGTGTTTCCTCCAGAGTTCAAGTATTTTGTCTGGTAACTGATCTCATTTATTACTTGTATACTGGATCTTTATACTGCACGAGTCAAAAATAGGGCTGTGAAAATATCTACAGACCCTTCACATCCTGGACATAAACTGTTTCAACTCCTACCCTCAAAACGACGCTATAGAGCCCTGCACATCAGAACAACTAGACACAATGACAGTTTTTCCCCAAAGGCCATCACTCTGCAAAACAAATATTTCCCTCAACACTGTCCAACTATTTACTAAGTCTGCACTACTATTACTATTAATCTTCTCATCATTCCTATCACCCATCTCCTCCCACTTGTGACTGTATGACTGTAACTTTGTTGCTAGTATCCTTACGATTTGTATTGACTGTTTCCCAGTATGATCTGATTGCTTATTTGTACCCTATGACTATCATTAAGTGTTGTACCTGATGATTCTTGACTCTTGACAAATGTATCTTTTCTTTTTATATACACTGAAGCACCAAAGACAAATTCCTTGTGTGTCCAATCACACTAGAATTATTCTATTCTATTCTATTCTATTCTATTCTATTCTATTCTATTCTATTCTATTCTATTCTATTCTATTCCCTCCAAGGATAGTTTTTCAGTTGTGGGTTTTAACCTTTAAATCTTACTAGATTTTTCTCTCTTAACCTAATCTGTGTTATTGTGAAGACTTTCTTATGAATGCAAAAATGAATAATCCATGTACCGTATGTCAAACTGAACTAATTAGAAGAAAGGTAGGCAATAAATATGAATAATAATGATCTATTTCCATTGTCTGCTTTTTGAAAATGATGTTCTTAATTAAATAGAAAAAAAGGAAGCATCTAAAGAGTTGGCTAGAATCCATTCCTGAATAAGTCTGAAACTTGGCAAGGCTAATTTACAAACAGCCCCCTCCCCCGTGTTATAGTGCCTATGTGATGTGCAAATTAAAAGCTTGTTATATGAATCTGTAGGAAGAAAAATCCAGATCCAGTTCCAATCCGGGAATAAAATGGAGGCTGCTTAAGAGAAAGTTTATTTATTGACTGGGGCAGCTGACAAAATGGTTGAGTGAATGGATGGATCTTTATAAGTTTCTGTAATTTATGAATTTTGAACTGTTCTGGGGATTGTGCAATGAAGGGGCTTGTATTTTTTGTTAAACTGTAGTGGGTTAATTCTATTATGTCCTATAATAGTGGTGGCTAGTGCCGAAACGGGCTGGTTTTTCAGCCTCCAAAGGCTGCAGAAGCTTTCCCTCGAGCCCCCAGGAGGGTGAAAATGGCCTCCTCCAGACTCTAGAGGCCCTCCAGAGGTTGAAAATGGGCACTTCTGGTATTTCTGGAAGGCCCGTTTTTCGGCCTCCCGAGGCTGCAGAGGCTTTCCGTGAGCCTTAAGGGAGGCTGAAAAAGGCCTCAAACAGGCCGAAAATTAGCTGGGAGTCATGCACATGCACAGTGCAGGTAAGTTTGGCTGGGGCTCGCATGCCCGCACAAATGGCTCTGCGTGACACCTGTGGCATGCATGCCATAGGTTCGCCATCATGATCCTATAAGGTCATGCCCTGTTCTTAGAATTTGGGCGGAGGAGACTGTAAATTTTAACCCCATCGCTGGAGATGAAGGTCTTTTGGTTGTGAAGAGATTGGCCCAGTTCTTCTTAATGGGCCATTAAAAAAGACTTGGGCTGCTTTTTGTCTCTAAGAACATGTTTCTCCATTTCTCCTTTGAGGAAATATAATATTCCGCCTCTTTTAACATCCCCCAAAATATTTCATTCTTCTAGGAGGTGCGTGGGGGCTTCCTGCAGATCAAATTATTGACAAGAGTGAATATTTGTAGCTCAAGTTTGGACTATGAGGTCTTTGGTGCTCCCCGATCTTGGTTGTTTTCCTGCAGATGTTTTGTTACCAAACTAGGTAACATTATCAGTGCTAGAAGGAGTGGGGGTTTGGTCTCTGTTTGTGGCTTGCCTTGTTAGTGTTGGTAAGAGTGGTCTTGGTGGTTCCTTCATTAGGCCGTTGTTTACTATTAGCTTTTTTGTCTGAGTTGATTGTTCCTTCATTCGGGTATTGTTTAGTACTTGACTGTTGGTCTAGTGTTAAGTTCTGCTCTATTGAGTATTGATTTCTGATAAGAGGTTTTGATTTTTTTGTTCCCTTGTTTGGCTTTTTCATTGTCTCTTTTGAATGGCATGTAGATGTGGTTTAACTCTATGTTTATTTATTTATTTTTTTGATTGATTTGTCAATCGCTTACAAGATAATAGGTATAAGTATATACATAATTGTGAATACATGAAATGGGTACATATAAGAAAAATAAAAGAAACAATAGGACAGGGACGGTAGGCACATTGGTGCGCTTATGCATGCCCCCTACAGACCTCTTAGAAAGGGGGTGAGGTCCATAGTAGATAGTAGTTACAGTGAGCTCTAGTAGTTAGATCATTAGAGATGAGTATTCCAAGGTCCTTTACAGAGCTTGGATCATCAACAAGGTCTTGACTATTGCATTTTATTTTCTGATTTTGTTTGCCAATATGTAAGACAGAGCATTTATTTGTTGAGATTTGAAGTTGCCATTTGTTTGACTATTCTGATACATAGTCAAGATCTTTTTGAAGGGTAGCATTATTGTCTGTGGTGTTGAATAGCTTTACATCATCAGCGAAGAGAACGCAGTTGCTCTTGATATGATCACAGAGGTCATTTATGTAGAGTATGAAGAGAGTTGGTCCTAGAACACTGCCTTGCGGGACACCACTGTTGACAGGTACAGAATTTGATAGGACGCTCCCAATTTTGACCATTTGTTGTCTGTTTGACAGGAATGCTTCTATCCAGTTATGCAGCTGTCCAGAGATACCATAAGATTTTAGTTTTAGGAGCAGTTTGTTGTGTACCACTGAATCAAAGGCTTTACAGAAGTCTATGTAGATTGTGTCTATTGCTTTGCCCTGATTGAGTTGTGTAGTCCATATGTTTTTGCAGTGTAAGAGTTGCAGATTACAGGATAGTTTTTTTCTGAAACCAAATTGCTTATTGGAGAGCAGGTTGTTTGTCTCTAAGTGGAGGATGATAGATTGGTTAATAATTGATTCCGTGACTTTACAGGTGACATAACATTAGAGATTGGTCTGTAATTTTCAACTAGGCTGGGGTCTCCCTTTTTAAAGATGGGGATGACCATGGCAACTTGACGTAGGCATGTGTCTATGGATGGCAGATATGTCTGGGTGCCAGGATTCCAGGAATTCACTACTGGTTTTGGTTTGGCTTCAACAATTTCCCAGTTGAAATGATGGTTAAATCTGCCCATGTGTTGTGAAATTAAGGTGTTTTCATCATGCTTTCTCATAGCTCGTTGGTGTAGATGAATGCAATCTGCTACTCTTATATCTTTTTATCCTATATAGAGGCTGTTATACCGTATGTTATATAGATCATTCCTGTTTTTAATTCTGGGGCTGATGAGTCTTTTGATTTGAAGGACTTTGGAGGCAAATTTTTTTCTAGCAAAAAGGGGAAACCTTATTCTAAAATGTAAGAACTGAAAATGACTTTTTAGTGCTTCATTGATGGGCTGGGAAGAACATTAATTTAACAGAATAACCAAGTTGGAAGAGACCTTGTGGAGGTCTTCCAATTCAACCCCCAGCTCAAGCAGGAGATCATTTCAGACAAATGGCTGCCCAATCTCAAAAACCTCCAGTGTTGGATCACCCACAATTTCTGAAGGCAGGTCATTCCATTCATTAATTGTTCAGGAAATGTCTCCTTAGTTCTAGGTTTCTTCTCTCCTTGATGAGTTTCCATCCGTTGCTTCTTGTCCTGCTTTCAGGTGCTTTGGAGAATAGCTTGACTCCCTCTTCTTTGGGACAGCCCCTGAGATATTGGAAGACTGCTATCATGTCACCTCTAGTCCTTCTTTTCACTAGAACTAGACCAGTGGTGGGATTCAAAATGTTTTACTGTCAGTTCTGTGGGCATGGCTTGCTGGGAGTGTGGCAGGGGAAGGATGCTGAAAAATCTCCATTCCCACCCCACTCCAGGGGGAAGGTAACTGCAAAATCCCCATTCCCTCCCCACCCCACTAACCTGCTTTCCAGCTCCGTTCTCCTGTGCAGGGCAACCAAAGAAGACCCAGCCAATCAGCTGGGACTTGGGAGGCAGAGAATAGATGGAGGTGAGGCCAGTCAGAAGTGGGATTGCTGGTTCTCCGAACTACTCAAAATTTCCGCTACTGGTTCTCCAGAACTGGTCAGAACCTCCTGAATACCACCTCTGGACTAGACCTACCCAATTCCTGCAACTATTCTTCATATGTTTTAGCCTCCAGTCCCCTGATCATCTTGTTATTCTTCTCTGTACTCTTTCCAGAATCTCAACGTCTTCTTGATATCATGGTAGCCAAAACTGGATGTAATATTCCAAGTGTGGCCTTGTAAAGTGTTACTAACACTTCACCTGGTTTTGATTCTATCCTTCTATTAATGCAGCCTAGGATTGAATTGGCATTTTTGGCAGCGGCAGCACACGGCTGGCTCATAGTTAAGTGATTAGATTCTAGGACTCCAAGACTCCTCTCACAATTACAGCTATTTAAAAGCAGTTAGTAGGGCATGTTGAAACCAGGTTAAGAAGAGGTAATAATTAGCTCACAATCATCTATGATGGACATATATTGTTGAACTTGCTGTGGTTTCAACTTTTTTCCTCCTTCTCTTTGCTCCCAGAGTGCTTGCCTAGATTTTAATCATTACAATTGAGTGGGAGGTCAATAAATCTTCTTTTCCCTCTTGACCACAATTTGGGTCACCCCTTAAGGGTATCAGTCATTCATTCAGAATTAACTATTTTGCAAGATGCCTTAGAAGGTGCAGTGGAGATGCAATAGGAAATTTAAAAAAAAAAAAAAAAACCCAGACCACATGCAATCAAATAATGATGAAAATGAACAATGGGACAATGAAGAAAAAAATAAAAACCCCACGGATGATTAATGGAAGCCTACTCACTGGTTTTTTTTCATGCTTGATGACAAGTACCGCAAGAATATTTTTAAACAATTCCTTCCCCTTCTTCAAACGATTTCAAACACATGACGTGAGTAAAAATGGGAAAGGGAAACAGAGGTATGAAAGGTTCATGCAACTGAGTTTAAAAAAAGGGCATTTTAGAAACACCTCATTTCTCAACGCAAACCTTGTTGTCCAAGCCTTGTAAATATATTTTTTGTTGATATTGTACAAAATCTCCCAGGGGCATTCTCCTTTATTATGTAGGCAGTTTGAAGAACAATCCCGCTGAATCAAGCTATAGTGGTCTATCCAATGCTACTCGATATATTTTCATTTGAGTTTCATTTGTAAAAAAAATGCCATGGATTGCTTTAAAAAAATAAATAAATAAATTTGTATGCCACCCATCTCGCTACCCAAATGAAACAAACAAAACTTTAAAAAGGTATGTTGTTTATGTAGTTCTTGGTGTTATGGACTAAGCCAACGCAGTGATACAACCCTAAACAGCTTTACTTTACAGCAGGCTTGTAATCCTGCACTTCTCATTGGCCCGCAAATAGCGAGTCGTGATTGGTCATTTTTGGCCAGTCTGATTGGCTGTTAACGGGCCCCTCTGATTGGACGCTTGTGAGAGCGGTAAACTCAAATCATTGGTTGTTTTGACAGCAGCCAGCTCTATAAAAGAGTATTTGCTCTGTTCTTAGTTTACAAACAGAGTTGAAGTCACCGTATAATGTCTCATCTCCGTTCCTTGCGCCCATGCTCAGGACTTAACACTTACCAAACACACCCACATTATATTAAAGCAACTAAAGTATTTTCACAATCCCCAAGGCATTCACAACTTTTGAGTACCCCCTCAAGTTTGGAAATTGAAAGTTGAAAATGTTGACACAGCCTAACAAATGACCCCTTCGTCCCTGCTTTCCCCACCCACCTACCCCAAAATGCAACATTCCATTCAGACTCTTGTTAGGTTTTTTTTCTATGAAAAAGAACTTGGAGATATGTTCTTTTTAGACAGAATGCGTCTTGACTTCTTCGTCTTAATTATGTCTTGATTGGAAGGCAATGGAGAATAGTGGTGTCCATTCTGTTCATTTTAATTCTAAAAGTTTTTAAACTTATCCTTTGAGGCAGGGGTGGAGTCCAAAATTTTTCAGTAAAGGGTTCTCTTCCCCGGTTGCTGGGTGGGCGTGGCCTAGTCAGCCTACTGCATCATGGTAGGGAGGCCATTTTCATCCTCCCTGGACTCCGGAGGATTTCCTCAAGCCTCCAGGAGGGCAAAAACGGGCTCCCCGGGCTCCGGAGGCATCTGGTGGCCAGAAATGGGCTCATTCCAGAGCCTCTGGGAGGCCTGGTTTTTGCCCTCCCCCCAAGCTTCTGTGCTTACTGGGCATCCAAAATAGTCTGCATGGGGACACCTAGGAGGGGAGGGGAGGAGTGGCTGGGGCTAGCCAGGGGTGGGATTTACTGATTCGCCAAACCAGCTAATGATAAAAATGATAAGATTAGCTACCAGTTCGCCCGAACTGGGGAGAACCAATACCAGCCCACCCCTTCCTTGAGGCCTTCAATTGAAGACATAGTAGTTAACCAGGCCAGGAGATAGATTTTTTTTTTCTTCTTTTCTTTTCTTTTCTTTTCTTTTCTTTTCTTTTCTTTTCTTTTCTTTTCTTTTCTTTTCTTTTCTTTTCTTTTGGCAAAATCCCAAACGGAATGTCCTTACAGATTTATATAGGGAAGCTGAGCAGGTTAAAAACAAACAAACAAACCCACTCATCGTCTCAACATTAATAACGTACCACACCCCTAACTGTGCTTAGGACCTCTGTCTCGGTTAAGTTAGAGGACAGACCCTCTCCATGACTAGTTAGTTTTCCTTTTTACTCTCTGGGAAGAGGCTTTTTGGTATCCAAAGCAGAAAATCCAGATTCAGTCCCAGCTTCATTCCATATGGTATCAACTTTGTGAACTCTCAAGTTTTCTCCTTCTGCTATTTATTCAAAATAGACAGTGACTAATGTATATATGTATATATGTATGTTGTATATGTGTATATATATATATACACACACATATACACATATACATACAAACACACACACACACATATATATGCATATGCGTGTGTCTGTCTGTCTGTGTCTCTGTGTGTGTCTGTGTGTGTGTATGTATATAGAAGAGAATAGAATCGAACAGAACAGAATAGGAAATAGAATGGAATGGAATAGAATAAAATAGAATAGAATAGAATAGAATAGAATAGAATAGAATAGAATAGAATAGAATAGAATAGAATAGAATTCTTTTATTGGCCAAGTGTGATTGGACACACAAGGAATTTGTCTTGGTGCAAATGCTCTCACTATACATAAAAGAAAAGGTACATGCATCAAGAGTCAAGAATCATAAACACTTAATAATAGTCATAGGGTACAATAAGTATATTGTATCTTTTGGGGAACTCTTCAAGATTTCCTACCAGGAAACCCTGGTGCTTAAGAAACCAGTGAGAACGTTGACATCAAATGAAGTAAAAGACATCAAGATTCCACATCCATTTTTTTTCTTTTGGGAGGACTTCTGTCTCTATATCTCATTCCCCTGGGCTCCCATCCATCGTCCGAGTTGAGTTCAAGTGCGGTTACCATGGTTGCTATGAAGCAGATGAACCAGAATCCAGCTAGAGTAAGCTAAATCTTAGAAGGACCGATGGCATGTGCCTACACCTGGTGATATGGCCCTGTCACGGTTGTTCTTTAATTACCCCTATCTTCCCCAAAGGTTTCAATGGGCTTGTCAATCTCACAATAATTATAGCCTTCTGCTCTTATGAACACATCGCTCAGAGCAAGGATCATACCACGGGGAGAGGGCCGGAAGAGTTATTTGCTGAGGTCTGGCTGGCAAATATATATATTTTTTTGCATGTGAATTGCAAATGGCTTGACAAATATATCTATTTAAATAAGGCATGGTTTTGCAGGTAGCACATGGTAGCCTTGGAAACCAATTTCAGTGAAGGGAGCCAGGGACTGAAATACTAAGACCAGAAGAATTCATTAAGGCTGCAGTAAAATGAGGTGGGGATAAAAGACGCACAGTTTAGGAGAGAACAACATTGGTCTGAGTTGTCTTAAGGGGCCCTTTATTAACATTGACAGAGTTGGAGTTGGAAGGGACCTCTGTAGATCATCTAGTCCAATCCTTCCCCACCCAAGCAGGAGACCCTACACCATTTTTGACAGATGGCCATCCAGTCTCTTCTTGAAAGCCTCCAGTGATGAAGCTCCCACAACTTCTGAAGGCAACTTCTGTTCCATTGGTTGATTGTTCTCCCTGTCAGAAAATGTCTCCTTGTTTCCAGGTTGAATCTCTCCTTGGTCAGTCTCCATCCATTATTCCTGGTCTGGCCTTCAGGTGCTTTGGAGAATAGCTTGACCCCTTCCTCTCTGTGGCAGCCCCTCAAATATTGGAAGACTGCTGTCATGTCTCCCCTGGTCCTTCTCTTCACTAGACTAGCCAGGCCCAGTTCCTGCAACCCTTCACCGTATCTTTTAGTCTCCAGTCCCCTAATCATCCTGGTTGATTTTCTCCTTTAGCTCCATGTAATAACAGATTAAGAAAGCAAACTTAGTTAGGTACTAGCACCTGGCTAGCCTGAATCCATCTTGAGAGTTAAATAAGGTTAAGCCTGCCTAATATGGGCTGTGAAAATATCTGCAGACCCCTCACATCCCGGACATCAACTGTTTCAACTCCTTCCCTCAAAATGACACTATTGAGCACTGCACACCAGAAGAACTGGACAAAGGACTATTTTTCCCCCGAAAGTCATCATTCTGCTTAACAAATAATTCCCTCAATACTGTCCAACTATTTACTAAGTCTGCACTACTATTACTATTAACCTTCTCATCACTCCTTATCACACATCCCCTCCCACTTGTGACTGTGTGACTGTAACTTTGTCGTTTGTATCCTTACGATTTATATTGACTGTTTCCTAGTGTGATTTGATTGCTTATTAGAACAGAATAGAATAGAATATCTTTATTGTCATTGCATTCTACAAATACAATGAAATTTGAAAGCTACTCCAGCACAGTGTCCCAAACACCACATCATAATCACACTGCAGAGTATTTAAGAATTAAAATAATTAAAATAATAATTAAAAACCTAGTCTAAAACCTATCTAAAACATATAGTAAGTTAGATAGTTTTAAAATGCCACAATATATATAGGGCTAAATCACATATGCATTGTTTGATTCGAGACAATTATTGCCTTGGAAAAGAAACTGTTTCTCAGTCTATTAATCCTCATTTTAAGACATCTATAACGCCTCCCTGATGGTAACAGTTCAAAATATGAATGTCATTGTACCCTATGACTATTATTAAGTGTTGTACCTGATGATTCTTGACTCTTGATGAATGTATCTTTTCTTTTTATGTACACTGAGAGCATTTGCACCGACAAATTCCTTGGGTGTCCAACCACACTTGGCCAATAAAGAAGTTTATTCTATTCTATTCTATTCTATTCTATTCTATTCTATTCTATTCTATTCTATTCTATTCTACTCTACTCTACTCTACTCTACTCTGCTCTACTCTATTCCTTTCTTATTCTATTCTATTCTATTCTATTCTATTCTATTCTATTCTATTCTATTCTATTCTATTCTATTTGAATAGGAGACTTCTAAGAATTCTAAGGTTGTAAAGGCAATCCTCAACCTACGACCACAATTGAGCCCAACATTCATGTTGCTAGGTGAGAAATTTGTTAAGTGAGTTTTGTGAGTTTAAGTGAGTTTTGCCCCCTTTTATGATCTTCCTCACCACCATTGCGAGTAACCCGGTCGTTAAGTGAATCCTGCTTCCACCATTGACTTTGTTTGTCAGAAGGTTGCAAAAGAGGATTACATGACCCCATGGACATGGGCAACTGTCATAAATAGGAGACAATTGCTGAGCGTCTGAATTTTGATCACGTGACCATGACCTTATGATGGTACAGCATTTAATGGGGATGCTGCAATGGTCGTAAATGTGAAAAGGTCACCAAATGGGATCACATGACCCTGGGACTCAAATATGAGTCAAGTTGTCTGATTTTTAATTTTTTTAAAAAAAACTTTATTGAATGAATTCTACAATTAAAAAACAATTAAAAACACATTTCCATTCATTGCAGCATATTTGTCATGCTCTTGTTAGAATTGGACTCTGAGGGAGAGGAGGAACAGCTGACAGGGAGTGGAAGTGTGGCTCCGGAGGTTGTGGAGGAGGCTGGGAAAGGGCAAAGGCCAGCTGGGCAGTCAGAGGAAGAACCAGGCCCATCCTCTCTGCATCCTAGGACACACAAGGAGGAACGGAAAAGGAAACCACTTGGCTTACACGAGAGGAAGCGGCCATGATCCCCCTGATTGGTTGCAGCTGGGGAGAATAGTATATAAGAGTGATGGTTAAATCACAGCGTTGTCAGCAGCAAAGTGTGTTTTATTTTGGGCTGAAGTTATCTTGGTTGGCGTCCTTCCAACAGACTGTGCCTTGTTATCTCCTTGAAGTTGGTAATTACCATTGTGGAAATTTCTTCATTGTAGTTTGTTTGGTTTTTTTTATTTCACCTCTATCTGTTCATTAAGTTCAGACTGTATTACTTTCTTTTGAATACTATTTTTGAGTAAGTTTTATCTCCAGCTGAGAATTATTGAACAGTGGGGCCAACTTGGAGTCATTAAAGGACATTTATTTACATTTTGGATTTTGTTACGTTTGTGTTACACCTTGCGTTATCAAAATATTTGTAGTAGTGTTTACTCACTTTGACATACTTTAAGTATATAGAATATTACTAAATATTATTATAATTATTTTACATTTGATTTATGTCATATTTTCATATATTTATGTGGTTATTGACATATTTATACATAAATATACATAGTTATGCCTATTCATACCAAATTATTTCATCACACCATAACTTTTCATTTCCTCTCTCTATTTTGTGTCTACCTTGCAGCCAATTATACTATAAATTCCAAATTTTGTAGTACTCCATCTCTTCTCTCTCCTTCATTTCCATTGAAAGCCTATCCATTTCTGCACACTCGCAAGTTGTCTGAATTTTGAACAGTCACATGTGAGATAAATAGTCATAGCTCGCTTTTTTTCAGCGCCGTCATAGCTTTGAGTAGTCACTCAATGAACTGGTGCAAGTCGAGGACTACCTGTAGTCTAGACTACTTGAAAAAAAAAAGTCTCACAAGAAGGCAATAGCAACCAGTTCGGCTTTGCATCGATGTCGCCACAAGGTCATGAGAAGTTGTGCTTGATTCAGAGGAGGCTTCACCAAATAATGCCACTTTATGATGCCTTAGTAAGGCCACCATTGGAATACTGCATCCAGTTTTGGTTGCCACAATAGAAAAAAGATGTTGAGACTCTAGAAAGGGTGCAGAGAAGAGCAACCAAGATGATTTAGGGGCTGGAGGCTAAAACATATGAAGAACGGTTGCTGGGATTGGGTATGTCTAGGTTGATGAGAAGAAGGACTAGGGGTGACATGATAAAAGTCTTCCAATATCTCAGGGGCTGCCCCAAAGAAGAGGGAGTCAGGCTAACCTCCAAAGCACCCGAAGGCAGGACAAGAAGCAATGGATGGAAACTCATCAAGGAGAGAAGCAACCTAGAACCAAGGAGAAATGTCCTGATAACGAAAACAACTAATCAATGGAATCACTTGACTCCAAAAGTTGTGCCTGCTCCAATGCTGGAAGTTTTTAAGAAGAGATTGGACAACTATTTGTCTGAAATGGTATAAGGTTTTTTTATTATTCTGTTATTCGGCAACATTGTCCATCCTATACTTTCCGGTCAATCATTCAGCAGTGGCTTTCTCTGAGTTTCTGGATTGCCTATTGCAATTTATTATTTATTATGCAAATTCGTATAGCCACTCAAACTCACATGCAGGGGTCTCTGGGCAGCTCTCAACATTAACATCAACAGCTTCTATCCCAGGGTAGTAACTCTATTGGATTCTACTATATAGTACAATATGAATGCAATATCAGGGGTTTTCCATTCAATGTATAGAATGTGAAGGATGTCTGTTTGTGTTTATTTCCCTAGTCATAATGTTGTACACTGAAGATGGTATTAAATTTCGTTGTAGGAGGTGCAATGACAATAAACTAAACTAAAACTAAAACCCATGACATAAAACTCCATAAAACCATACCCCATTCCTCTTGCAGCCTAGTGGTTAAGATGCCAGGCTTGTTGACCAGAAGGCTGGCAGTTTGAGACCCAAGTACAGCACAACAGGGTGAGCTTCCATTCTTAGCTCCAGCTGCTGCCCACCTAAAAGTTTGAAAGCATACAAATGCAAGTAGAAAAATAGATACCACCTCTGCAGGAAGGTCACAGCGTTCTGTGCACCTTGGTGCATAATCCTATCAACCGCATAACCACAGAAGTATCTTTCGACAACACCGGCTCCCTTGGCTAAGAAGCAGAGATGAGTACCACCCCCTAAAATCAGACACAACTGGACAAGGGAATCCTTTAACTTTACCTTCTTAATTGTTGATAATACAGGATTTAATTCCCATGTTCTGGGTGTATATCCTGCAGAAGTTTAGAAATTCAAGGCCACCCTGATAAAATTCATGAACTTTTCCCAATTGTTATCTGACCTACACAGGGGGACATAGGTAGTCCTTGACTTATGACCACCCCATTTTCCAAAACCGTCACAAAATAACTATGGATATGGCAGGATTTCCCCACCACGTTCTTGTGTCTTCTAATTCAGGAACTTGTTTCCTCCTGATTGTCTTTAAAAAAACAATGAGTAATTTATCTGTCGGTATGGCCCATATTTTCCCTTCAATTGGGATTGATTTTTCCCCCTCCTAATTAGTTTCCAAACTGAACATCTTTCCCAAAGATCCTGTGAGATTTATCTCCCAGTTCTCAATTAACTTTAATGGAATGGGGGCACCGTTCTAATTCCCACAAAAGCCTTGGTTAATCTTGAGGATGAAAAGCAATAAATTACTTTTCAAGGATCCATCTGGATCTCCATATAAGGATTCACCCAGGAAGCTGAAAATCACTTTCGTTTAGGATCTGCCAGTCAAGTTCCCTGTCCTGAAGCTTGGATAGAATGATCCCAAAGGTACTTTTTCAAGAGGCACCTGGACTTTCTGTTTTTTTTTTCTTCTTCTTTGGTTCGTCTTCAAAGAAAAACCAGGAAGGTCAGATGTGTCTTGAAAAAGGACCTTTGAGACAACCATACCTGTTCCAGGTTGCTTGATGAGTTTCCATCCATTGCTTCTTGTCCTGCTTTCTGGTGCTTTGGAGAATAGCTTGACTCCCTGTTCTTTGTGTTCTGACCTAGGCTTCCCAAAATCACGAAGCAGACTCCTCTTCGTGACAAAACTCCTTTTTATTAGGCTAATGTGAATTCCTGTCATTTTCACCCAGCAAAATCCAGGCAAACAGTCTTTCAAGGGTGAATTAAAACCACAGACCTTCTCAGGCTTGGAGAGCTGCCAGGCCGATAGCTTCCAAAAATACTTGGCAAGGAGTCTCTGAGAGTCATGAACAAATCTTCACCCTAATTAAACAAACAAATTGTCTCCTGCCAACACCACTCCCCCTTTGCTCCTCTTTTTTCCCTATGGGAGGGGCCATTCACTGTCTACCTGTGCCTTTACTCCCGAGTTGACCCTTGTTCCTTAACTGTTCCCTTCTCCTGGCAGCTCTGCACATGTGCACATCAGGAACAGGCTCCAGCTGTTCTTCTGCCCCACTGATCTCTGACTCCGAAGGCAGCTGATAACTGTCGGCCTTGGCTCCATCTCTGCCTCCAATGCAGAGCGCTCATCGGAGCCTTCCCCAGACTCCAGGACTGGCAAATCTATTGCTTGATTATTTTTGTTCCCAGTGTTGCTGTGAAGCAAGCAAAAATAACTCAGAAACATTTACATCTCAAGGGCTTGTGCTGCTGAAGCTGTCTGTACATTATCCCTTAGAATTTTCCCCATATAGCGAGGTCCAGAAGCTAAGGAGTGGTACCTATGATGAAGCATGCTGAAGTTATCAATACAGGTAGTTCTCAACTTATGACTGGTCACTTAGATATCATTTGAATTTATGACAGACACCCCCAAAAGTTTCTGCTTAACAAGTTTGCATAATGGATTTTGCACAGTGGCTGCAATGCTTGCTTAATTACGGTGATGTTCGCTTAACAACTATGGCATTCATTTTACAACTGCTGTGTTCACTTCACAATAGTTAATTTGGAGGGGGATGATGCCTTCAATGACTAGCATGACTTATGACCATAATTTCAGGGTCAATTGTGGTTTTAAATCAAGGATTACCTGTGTGAGCTACTATAAACTTTACTTGAACTTCCAAGTTTGAAATGCTGAATGTATAAACTAGATTTGAATTTAAGAGTGGGATGCTTTTACTGAGAGTTTGAATATGTTCCCTCATTCTGAATTTTAAGCTGTGTTTTATGGCTATTGTAGCAAAAACAAAACAAAACACAAAAAAAACTGAATCAGACTGGTTTTTTTTTTTTAAACCAAATGAATTCATACAAGCCATCAATGGCCAATGTTTTACCATAATGTTTTGTTTTTGCTTTGATAATATGTCTCAAGAGGAAATCACGCTGCCAACAAAGCTACAACCTATTGCATTTTCAAACGAAAATAAGGCTGATTACCCTGGAATGTGTACAGTAAAATGTCAAGTGCTGTTGAGAATTGCCCTTCATTTCCATAAAATTCCTGCTAACTTATGCGAAAATGCTTATCTTCAGTGGAACTGATCTAAGTCTGAGCTAAAAGCATAGAAGCACATATGGCTACAGGACTAGGCTTTGGAATGACTTTTGGTATTTTTTCTGAGTTGGGTTGTTTTCTTACAGATATTTCATTACTCAGCTAGGTAGCATCATCAGTGCTAGAAGAGAGTGGAGTTTGCTCAGCGATCAACGAGCACATAGAGATAAACTATACCTACATAATATTCAAAAGACACAAGCAAACAGATGAAAAAGAAAACAAAAGACCAAAACACTTCCTTTCCAACAATCAGTACCCTGATAAATCAAGATTAAGACCAGATTAATGCTAAACCAACAATCAAGCTCTAAATAATTCCCCAATCAAGGAACTATCAACTCAAACAAACAATCAAACAATAAACAACAGCCTAAATAAGGAACCACCAAGAACACTTTCCATCAACACTGACAGGTAAGCTACTTGATGATACACAGAAAGCAAACCCTTCTCCCTTCTAGCACTGATGATGTTACCTAGTTGGGGAATGAGACATTTGCAAGAAAACAAGCAAGCTCAGAGAGTACCAAGGACAGCACAGTCCTCCTCCTCCTCCTGCCTTTCTCCTCCACAAATCCCTCTCCCTTCTAGCACTGATGAAGTTACTTAATTGGGTCATGAGACATCTGCAAGAAAACAAGCAAGCTGAGAGAGCATCAAAGACCCCATAGTTTAAATCTGAGCAACAAATATTTTCTTTTTTCTTTTCTTTCTCACCCCCTGAAAGGGATGGGAATTTGCACAATTAAGGTATTTCCTCTTATTATGTATTTATTCCATTTCTGTAGTCACTTATCATAGTCAATGATTCTGGGGTAGCTTACAGTTTTTTTTAAAAAAATGTTTCTCTGTATCCATGGAGTTTAAATTGGGGGGACAGTAACTAGAGGAGAGGTGAAGATTTTTCTTTCTTCTCTTGTATTATTTTTGTCCTTGGAAAATACTATTCTTTGCAATTATCCTGGAAAGTACAGTACTTATTTTTCCCCCCAGGTTTAGGATCTTTAATTAGATCAAGATGTGTGCTAACCGTAATACAAGGTGACTCTACCTGGTGCAGGAGATCAACTCCTGATTATTAACTCAGTTGATCTCACTTTAATTACATCTTATATATATATTGCATGCCCAATTCAAAAATGTTGGATTCAGCTGTTGATTATTTAAGATCTCTTAAGCTTGGGGTATAAGTGCTTAAAGCACAACCTTCCTGGTATTACTTCATCACTTCAAATCTCTGAATATTTTCTGAGTATCTTATTCTTCTACAGTTGAAAGGGCCCATTTGGGTAAGAGAATCCAGCTCCATGCAGTAATCTATATTTAAGGGTTCCCTGTGGATAATTTTCTACTATCTGCTTTAACAGATTTGTAAAGAAAGACCAGTCTCTCTTGAGTAATTGATCTCACGGTGGAACTGCTCCTATTTATAAGTTTTTCCTAAACATCTATCTGGCCTATCTGGGAGTGGTGGCCCAGTGGTGGACCTCTGGCCTAACAATCAGAAGGCTGTGAGTTCGGTCCTTGGTAGAGGCAGATATTTTCTCTCTCTGGGCACAATAAGAATATAAACAAAACTCCCTTGTTACCCCTCTTCATATCTGTTGCAATTTCTCTGATTTATTTATTTTATGCACTGTCAACCTGCACAGGATTTTGTAAGCTGTATTGCATGTTGTATTTTAATGAGGAGGAATAATACAGATACGATAACTCCATTCTTTATTAGAAGAATACACTTCAGTTCTGGAAGGAAAAGTATAGGCCTACAACCAAGCAGAAAATCTAATTGGATGTTAGATTTTGATGGAGAGGGAGGGAGGGAGGGAAGGAGAGAGGAGGGAGGCAGGAAGGAATGAAGGGACAGAGGACAGAAGGAAGGAAAGAAAGAAGGAAGATCTACGCTGTTTATGTCATGATTTAAAACAGCTGCTTTATTACAAAACTGTTGAAGGTGGTATAATTCTAACAAGGGTAATATTTACACCTTGGGTACAAAAGCTAAGATGCTGTTAAACTGAGCTGTGAAACATGTCAGTGTGTCTATTAAACACAGATGCTAAAATATAAACACAACTTCAGTAATATATATATTGAGTTCTGCAGTGTTCCTATTGCTCCCTCGTTAAAAAAAAACGATAAGAAAAAAATGTGGTATGATTTCTATTCTAAGGATTTCATGAAAGAAACATCTTTGCAGGCAATTAAAGTAAAATGACAGGTCAGCTAGGAAGACAGAGAAAGTGTTTGCAAGGGTGTTGAATACTTCAGGAAAGAATTACTTGTACTAATTCTATTTCAGTTAAGAGTGGAATAATAGAATAACAGAGTTGGAAGGGACCTTGGAGCAGAGGTAGTATTCGGCCAGTTCTGACCAGTTCTGGAGAACCGGTAGCAGAAATTTTGAGTAGTTCAGAGAACCAGCAAATCCCACTTCTGACTGGCCCCACCTCCATCTATTCCTAGATGTACTAATCTACAAAAAAACAGATGGCACACTAGGACACACCATATACCAGAAGAAAATACACACCAACCGCAACCTCAACGCCCAATCCCACCACCACCCAGCACAGATAAACTCCGTGGCTAAAACTAATTTCTAGAACCAAACGCCTGGCAGACAAGACACACATTAAGACTGAACTATGCACCCTGACTAAAATATTGACAGCCAACGGCTTCCACAAAAGCAAAATCACCAACTTGATCCACAAAAACACACTGAGACATAATAGAGACCCAGAAGATGAACAGACCCATGGAACAGCTGTCCTACAGACAAAATTAGTAAGATACTATACAGACACCACATCAAGACTGCCTTCAAAACAGACAGAAAAATAGCAGCCATCCTCAGAAACCCCAAAGACAAAATTGACCTGGAAAACCAAGGCATATACAAAGTCCCCTGTGCATCATGCCCGGCCACATACATTGGACAGACCAATGTAGAATAGAAGAATAAGCACCCGCCTGGACGAACACAAAAATGCAGTCAAAAAGCTGGAACACACTTCCTCACTAGTCCAACACATGGAAGCCACAGGTCATAACATCAACTTCAATGGCACCAAAACCCTAGCCACTATAGAAAATCCCAGCCACAGAATCATCAGAGAACCAATAGAGATTGAAAAAAGACCAGAAAGCATGAACCGAAGAGATGATTCCACCAGGCTGTCAATCATTTGGAAGCCTGCACTCACAAACAAAAAAATCTCCACACCACAAGCCAGGCAAACACCTGGGCACAAACAGATCCCCCCCTGATACCTCCATCTCAAACACACCCCAACCAGGCACCCAGATGAAACCCAGCTTCCTAACTAATGATAGCCGTCCATTTACCCGAAGCCAAACTGCACTAAAGACCTCCAATAAAGTAACACAATGTTGCCAGCCAATCAAGATACAAAAAGAGCCAAAAAAACAGACAGAAGATATTAGAAGCAGAACACAGCAAACTCCAAGACCAATAAACACAGACCAAGACTCTCAACCAATCAGGATGAAGAAAAAACCATTCTGTCACAGCAATAGGCTGCCCCAAATTCAAATCTGAAACCACTGTAAAAGTCTGACTCACAGATGAACACTATACAGAAGCCTGATGATGGCAGATGAGATTCTGCTGAAACGTTGCTACAACTTTAAAAGTACCACTACTATGACGTAAACACCCGAACAAAGCTGAATGCCATACATGTAAGTACCCGCAAAAACTTAAGAAAACATATATATATATGTGTGTGTGTGTGTGTATGCATATGTGTGTGTGTGTGTGTGTGTGTGTGTGTGTGTGTATATATATATATATATATATATATATATATATATATATATATATATATATATATATATATATATATATATATACACATACATACATACATACATATATATATATATATATATCTTTGGTTATTCGGGTTTTCTCCCGCGTAAGATTGGAAGTATCTAGGCAACGTTTCGATGAAGTCTCATTCATCATCTTCAGGCTTGGTCTTCAGCTCTGTGCTTCTCAGAGTGATGTGAGCTTGCAGCTGCTTCTTCCTTTTAACTGCTAGTGGGGGTGTGACTTGATTGGCTGGGGGCTTGGCTGTGTTCTGATTGGGTGGGGGTGTGTTCTCATTGGTTGGGGGTTTGGCTGTGTTCTGATTGGTTGGGGGGTTGGCTGTGTTCTGATTGGCTGGAGGCGTGTTCTGTTCAGGTGGGGGCTTGGTTGTGCTCAGGTTGGTCTTAGTTGCTGGGGGATTTGAGCTGGTGAGCTGTGATCTTGCTGTTTGGCTTTGAGTTCGTGGTCGTGCTGCATCTTCATGGTGGGGGTCAGTTCGCTTCATGTATGGCTCAGAGGGGTTTGAGGTGGGTAGTGATGCAGCTGCAGTGCGGCTTCTGGTCCGTGGTTGTGTCTCATCTTCTGTGTGGGTGTGAGTCTGCTTTCTACATGGAAGTGTGGTGGTGGCATCTTGTGTGCTCTCAGGGGTGTGAGTCTGGTGTCATTCTTCATGTTAGGTACGCATCTGTTCATGAGGGCAGGTTTCCAAATGGCTGGTAGGCGGGAGGTATCATCTCGTTTATTCATGCTGTGTGGGCGTTTTTCTATCTCTATGGCTTCTCTGATTATTCTGCTGCTGAAGTGTTCAGTTTTGGCGATAGTTCTGGTATTTTTAAAGTCAATCTCATGTCCTGTGGCTTTGAGGTGTTGGACCAGGGAAGAGGTTGGTTCTTCCTTTTTGATTGAGTTCTTATGTTCTTCAATGCGTGCACTTATTCTTCTGTTAGTTTGTCCAATGTATGTGGTGGGACAGGCAGTGCAAGGGATTTCGTATACTCCTTGATTTTCTAACTCAATTTTGTCCTTAGGGTTTCTTAGGATGGTGGATATCTTTCTGTGGAGAATGCTGTCTTAATGTTGTGTTTTTGGAGGATCTTGCTGATTTTGTCTGTAGTGCCTTTTATATATGGGAGGAGGGCTTTGCCATTCTCTTGTTCTCTGTCTTGGATTTTGGTTGGGGTTTCTTTTTGGATTAGGTGGGTGATCTTCTTTCTTTGGAATCCATTGGCTGTCAGCACGTCGGTGAGAGTGTGTAGTTTGGTCTCTAGGTGTTGTTCGTCGGCTAAGCATTTTGTTCTGGAGATGAGTGTCTCGGCTACGGAATTGATCTGTGCTGGATGGTGGTGTGAGAGTGCGTGTAGATAGCGGTTTGTATGTGTTTTCTTCTGGTAGATGGTGTGTCCTAGGGAGCCATTGGATTTTTTGTATACCAAGACATCTAGGAAGGGAAGTTGGTTGTTAGCTTCTGTTTCCATGGTGAACTGTATTTTGGGGTGTAGGCTGTTGAGGTGTGTGAGGAAGTTGTTTAGTTTTTCTTTCCCGTGTGTCCAGATTATGAAGGTGTCATCTACGTATCTGAGCCAGAGTTTGGGTTTACATATAATTTGTTTTCTTAAGTTTTTGTGGGTATTTATATGTATGGTATTCAGTTTTGTTCGGATATTTTCCCATGTCATTATAGTTGTGCTTTTAAAGTTGTAGCAATGTTTCGGCAGAATCTCATCTGCCATCATCAGGCTTCTGTATTGTGTTCATCTGTGAGTCAGACTTTCACAGCCATTTCTGTTTTAAATTTGGTGCTAGCCTACTGCTGTGCCAGAATGGTTTTTTCTTCATACTGATTGGTTGGGAGTCTTGGTCTGTGTTTATTGGTCTTGGAGTTTTCTGTGTTCTGCTTGACTGGTGTTGCTAATATCTTCTGTCTGTTTTGTGGCTTTTTTTGTCTTGATTGGCTGGCAACATTGTGTTCCTGTATTGGAGGCTTTTAGTGCAGCTTGGCTAGGGTCATTCTGACCTGAATGGAACTGATTAATGATCCATTGTATTCAGAGACACATAACAGGAAGATGCCATGGGAACAAGGTGTTTTCCAAAGAAAGGGAAACAGGTGGTACACTATGGGTGTGGCATAGGGACTTACATAGTTGGAGAGATTGTGAACCCAGGAAAAGGGCAGAGATTGTATCTTTGAACCCGTATATATATTTCCGAGCCTTCCTGGGAAATATGTCTTCTGCTCTGAGCGGAATTCCCTTTTGCAAAAGCTTAATAATAAAGCTCTTGTTTACTTTCTGCAGTTGTGTTTTGTGATTTTCTCACACCTTCTTTTCACAAGACTAGACATATTCAATTCAGGATGAAATGTAATTGAATCTCACCTCCTGAATGAGTGGTCTCTTGACAGTTTCAGCATTAGACATTGTCAGCCCTTTGAGGTCGTACACATAAGAGATACAAATCAGAAGCATCAAACACTTTCTTCTTTGTAAGATTACAGAAACAGACTTTGGCAAGTTTCAGAGCATTTCTTCACTCCTTTCCTCTACTTTCCAGAAAACTTTTCTGAGATGCTTCCCACGCTACCTTTCCTTCTTTGATATTTTTTGTGCGATGGTTGTCTAACCTGCAGCTCTTCCTCCTATCTCCCAAGTTGAAGGTGAGACAAGTGGTCATGGAGATGCAACCTAGAACTAAAGAGAAATTTCCTGTAAGTAAGAACAATTAATCAATGGAATGGCTTGCCTTCAGAAGTTAAAGATGCTCCAACACTGGGGAGTTTTAAGAAGAGATTGCACAACCATTTGTCCAGAATGGTATAGGGCCTCCTGTTTGAGCAAGGGTTGGACTAGAAGACCTCCAAAGTCCCTTCCAACCCTGTTCTTCTACATTATATATTCTACCTATTGCCCTTCACCTTTTCAGTTTTTGATTCTCAGCTCATAACCAAATGTACCATGCTTACATTTAACAATGGCCCCTTACCATTGAGGCCTGATCTACAAATCTTTTGGATTATTTTCAAGAAAAAACTTGTGAAATGATTTTTCTACCTTTCCTCTGTTGAAACCAAGGACATTTAAAAAAACTAATTGTCTGTTTGTCTGTCTGTCTATCTATCTATCTTCCTACCTATCAATCATCAAGAGCTGTGGTGATGCAGTAGTTAGAATGCAGTATTGCAGGCTAATTCAACTCACTGTCAAGAGTTCGATCAAGGTTTGATCAAGGTCAAAGTTCGATCAAGGCTCAAGGTTGACTCAGCCTTCCATCCTACTGAGGTCAGTAAAATGAGGAGCCAGATTGTTGGGGGGGGGCAATAGGCTGACTCTACAAACCGCTTGGAGGGCTAGAAAGCACTGTGAAGTGGTATAAAAGTCTAAGTGCTATTGCTATTGCTGCCTGCCTGTCTGCCTGTCTGCCTCTCTTCTATCTATCTATCTATCTATCTATCTATCTATCTATCTATCTATCTATCTATCTATCTATTTATCATTTTACCTATCAATCCATCCATCCCTCCCTCCATCCATCCATCCATCCATCCATCCATCCATCCATCCATCCATCCATCCATCCATCCATCCATCTATCTATCTATCTATCTATCTATCTATCTATCTATCTATCTATCTATCTATCTATCTATCTATCTATCCATCCATCCATCTATCTATCTATCTTCCCTCCCTCCCTACTTACCTACCTACCTACCTATTTATCTATTAGGTCAGTAGTGACAAACCTTTTCAGCACTGACTGCCAAAATGAGAATGCATGGGAGTGCGTGCACCGGAAATTGGAAGAGCAGCTTCCTGGGCCGCCACGTGGGAGCACTGGAAACTGAAAGCTCAGCTTCCTGAGGCGCGCATGCATGCCGGCCACCTGGTCTTCCGGTCTCTAATGCACATGCACACTTGAAGATCAGCTGGCCAGCATGCGTATACATGCCAGGGATCTGCTTTTCTGGTTTCCAGCACTCCTGCACACCTGAAGACCAGGTGGCTGGAGTGCGCATCTTCCAGTTTCTGGTGCTCCCGTGTGCGCGAAGACCAGCTGGCCAGTGTGCACGTGTGTGCTGGAACTTGGAAGAGCAACGGGCGATGGCTGGTGTGCCCAGAGAGATGGTCCTGCATGCCAGTTCTGGCATGCATGCCATAGATTCGCCATCACGGATCTCGGGTTTCCATTTCTGAAAAAAGTATTCCTAGTATGTAAGCAATAAACTTAAAGAATAAATTATTCTCCTGGCTTGTATTACTCCTACTTTTCGGTACCTACATGGTTTGTCAGCCTAACAAGCCACAGGAAATCAGTAAACAAAATCTTTATGGCAGACTGAGAAATGTCCCCAAAGGACAAGCCATGTTAGAAAGAGATTGCTTGCTATTGACATCTGGGATGTTGCGCTTCTCTCATTAGCCGTCCTAGTCAATTTCATGTTTGCATAATGAAAGTTTTGGACTAACATTATGATTTAATGAGTGGTTCTTACATCTCTTGTCAAATTAGGGCAGTCACAAGGGCTTCTGCAGCATAACAAGCCAGCACTAATATGCCTGAAATTTTTGTGTACCGACAATTTTGTACATGCACTGAACAAATTTTGTCTCTGCGAAATCCAGCTCTGCATATTAAAAGACTCACTGAGCTGAATGAATAACTTCCACTGAAATCTGGTTGAGTAAAGAATCAGGCAGGAACCTGGAAAAGATATTTGGAAAATCAGCCTGATGTCCGTTGCCTAATATTTATTTTAAAAAAATATTTCTCTGAGCATGGTTGTTTTCTTGTTGCAGACATTTCATTACCAAACTAAGTAACATTATCAGTGCTAGTAGAACAGAATAAGTAGAGTAGAGTAGAGTAGAGTAGAGTAGAGTAGAGTAGAGTAGAGTAGAGTAGAATAGAACAGTGGTAAGGGATCTGGGAGGTCTTCTAGTCCAACCCTCTGCTCAGGCAGGAAACACTACACCACTTCAGACAAATGGTTATACAATCTCTTCTTAAAAACTTCCAATGTTGGAGCATTCACAACTTCTGGAGGCATGTTGTTTCACTGATTAATTGTTCTGTCGGGAAATTTCTTCTTAGGTCTAGGTTGCTTGATAATTTTCCATCCTACCCTCAGGTGTTTTGGATAATAGCTTGGCTCCCTCTTTGTGGTTTGCTCACATTTTGTATATTAGGTGGGTTGGCCTTTCAGTTAGACCAGGGGTCTCCAACCTTGGCTCCTGGAAGCCTGGCGGACTTCAACTCCCAGAGTTCCACAGCCAGCTGGCTGTGGAATTCTGGGAGTTGAAGTCCGCCAGGCTTTCAGGAGCCAAGGTTGGAGACCCCTGAGTTAGACCAACACCCAAGAAGCAAACATTAGCCCAATCAAGGAACCACCAACTCAGACAAACAAGCTCGCGATAAACAACTCTAAACATACAACACTTTCAGACCAATAAAATGCCAACTAACTCCAATTAACTCATTACATTTAGATCACTCTCCCCAGGTTATCCTCAACTATTCCCTTCTAACCAAAAAAAAAAAAAAATACATATTTACCATGTTTTCATTTGATGCCTACTGACCAATATGACCCACTGAGATATATTCCGTGAGATTGTACCTCTTACATAGGCATAAGAGATTGCTCCAGCAATCAAATATGCATAGTATAATTTTTAAAAGGTCCACTTTACAATCAATTTTTCTTTGATTTTCCACTCATCTCTTCCAACTCTGAGCATTTGAAATGAGGGAACTGGAGAGGAATAATGAATTGCCCACCGTGGAGGTATAAATTGTAAACATGTCAGAATTTTCAATATTTTCAACTAACAATGTTTTTATTCAGTTCACAAGAAATGGTAACGCTGACCCGTTTCATCAGAGAACAAATAACCCATTCTTTTTTAAAAACAAACAAACAAACAAACAGAACCATAGAATAATAAGATAGGAAGGGACCTTGGAGGTCTTCTAATTCATCCCCTTGTTCAAGGCAAGAAACCTTACACCATGCTAATCAAATGTTTATATGCACTTCTTCCTGAAGGAAGGTGAAAAAAAGATTGATTCATGGATTTGAAGATTAAGAAAGTTGCATTTCTTCAGAAAGTAGGGACAATAGTTTGTAGTTAGCTTGAAAAGGTTGCAAGATTCTCTGTCTCTCTCTCTTTCTCTGTGTGTGTGGTGTGTGTGTAATATATATATATATATATATATATATATATATATATATATATATATATATATATATATATACATGTTTTCTGAGGTTCTCGCGGGTATTTGTATGTGGATCTTTGGTTATTCGGGTTTTCTCCCGCGTAAGATTGGAAGTATCTAGGCAACGTTTCAATGAAGTCTCATTCATCATCTTCAGGCTTGGTCTTCAGCTCTGTGCTTCTCAGAGTGATGTGAGCTTGCAGCTGCTTCTTCCTTTTAACTGCTAGTGGCGGTGTGACTTGATTGGGTGGGGGCTTGGCTGTGTTCTGATTGGGTGAGGGGGTGTTCTGATTGGTTGGGGGGTTGGCTGTGTTCTGATTGGCTGGAGGCGTGTTCTGTTCAGGTGGGGGCTTGATTGTGCTCAGGTTAGTCTTAGTTGCTGGAGGGTTTGAGCTGGTGAGATTGACTTTAAAAATACCAGAACTATCACCAAAACAGAACACTTCAGCAACAGAATCATCAGAGAAGCCATAGAGATAGAAAAACACCCACACAGCATGAATAAACGAGATGATACCTCCCGCCTACCAGCCATTTGGAAACCCGCCCTCATGAACAGACGCGTACCTAACATGAAGAATGACACCAGACTCACACCCCTGAGAGCCACACAAGATGCCACCACCACACTTCCACGTAGAAAGCAGACTCACACCCACACAGAAGATGAAACACGACCACGGACCAGAAGCCGCACTGCAGCTGCATCACTACCCACCTCAAACCCCTCTGAGCCATACATGAAGCGAATTGACCTCCACCATGAAGATGCAGCACGACCACGAACTCGAAGCCAAACAGCAAGATCACAGCTCACCAGCTCAAACCCTCCAGCAACTAAGACTAACCTGAGCACAATCAAGCCCCCACCTGAACAGAACACGCCTCCAGCCAATCAGAACACAGCCAACCCCCCAACCAATCAGAACACAGCCAAACCCCCAACCAATGAGAACACACCCCCACCCAATCAGAACACAGCCAAGCCCCCACCCAATCAAGTCACACTCCCAGGAGCAGGTAAAAGGAAGAAGCAGCTGCAAGCTCACATCACTCTGAGAAGCACAGAGCTGAAGACCAAGCCTGAAGATGATGAATGAGACTTCATCGAAACGTTGCCCAGATACTTCCAATCTTACACGGGAGAAAACCCGAATAACCAAAGATTCATATACATATACATATATACATATAATCCTGTTTCTTGCACCTTTTTCTTCTTCTGTCTTTTCATTCTTTCCTTCTCCCACTCTGATTCATCTTTTATGAAATGAAAATTCTTAATAAACATAATTAAAAAGAAATAAGGAGATTGCTTTTCATGCAAATTAGCATACGTCCAGAATTAATAGACTCCAAATGCAGAGCTTCATAACTCTCATTATTGGATTGTATGCTGAATCAACCTTACTTGCCCTATATTTTTTCCTCCCTCTGCTTCTAATGAGTATAGAGATGATTCAATATGCCCATTTTAGGCCTGTTTCATCATCATTCATCTGCCTAGGTGACCAAAACAAGTTAGCTCCAGTGAATCCAGGCTTAACATGAGCTAGCTTGTCTAGTTTTTAAGGCACCAGGCTAGAAAGCAAGAGACCCTGAGTTCAAATCTTCCATTGGCTAGCTGGGTGACTTTGGGCCAATCACCAGGAGACTGTGAGTTCTAGTCCTGCCTTAGGCATAAAGCCCAGTTGGGTGACTTTGGGTCATTCACCAGGTGTCATGCCCCCGTTGAAGCCTGAATCTACGGAGAAAGAGTAGCTGGAGCTGGAGCCAGTGGAGATCGAGGGGATGGCTTCATTGGCTCCAGAGGAATGTGGGGAGAAGCAGGCCAAGTCAGCCCAGGGCCCCTCAGTCTTGTTAGCAGGGAAGAACAGGGGCAGGAGCATAGAGAGAGGGCAACAGTGAACATGAGGAGTGACAGAGCTCAGGCAATGAGCAAGGACCACCCCCTCCTGATCCCAGAGCACGGAGTGTGGATAGAAGGCTGGAACGGTGCAGGCCAACCCGACGACTTGGGAGGACAGCACCCCAACTCTCTTCACAAGGCATACCTGGGGAATGAGATTTAAGGAGACATTGTGGGGAGGGATGTTTGTCAGGAACAAATGCTGAATTGGCAGAGTTTGGTGTGCCGGTACAGACATTTGGCATTTGCAGGACGCCTGGAGCAGTGGAATAGAAGTAGAGAAACAAGGCACCCCCCAGGCCTCCATCCTTGATGTGAGTGTGGAAGTAGCCCATGGGCGTATCTTTGGGCAATCGCAGCCAGCGCTGCACCGCTGCACGGATCAGGCAGTCTAATTTCCGCAGCGTATTTCTATGCGCGTGATCTAGTATGAGCTCATTGGTTAACTTGGGCACCAAGAATGTTCTTAGCAGCAGCATCCACTGTTGAGGCTTTAGTGGTGCCCACGAGAGCTCCTGGAGCAGAGAGTCCAATTTGCTGGTGTGCTTGGGGATCACGCGGCCCTTCCAGTTAAACTGGAGGCCAAGATAACAAACCGAATCCCCTATGAATGCGAGGGTTGACGCAGCCACCCTCACATTCACAGATGGTTGGTAACAGGGCCACACACTTTCTCTTCCCATCCCTGGCGATGGTAAGGCCCAGGGACTTCTTGGCATTCAGTGCCATTCCAGCTTGTGTATGGGCTTCCGGCAAAAGATGTAATTTTTCTTGAAGCCGTGGGGCTTCTCTGCAAACAGAATCAGGTCATCAGCATAAGCGATACTGCTGATCCGGTGGCCGTCGAGGTCATACCCAATGCTGGGTAGAGAAGCTGTAACGATCTCCTCAATGACCATGATGAACAGGAGCGGAGACAGAGGATCGCCTTGCCGGATGCCCTGACCACAGGTGATAACAGTTCCTGCAAGTTGTATCATGGACCGCTCGTAGAGGTGTCAAAGTTAAGACACCAAAGGAGGTGGTAAACCAGCAGCTTTGGCAACACAAAACAGTGTATGGTGGGATACAGTGTCAAATGCCTTGGCGATGTCTAGGAACAGCATCACACAAGACTCATGCTTCGTATGGACCCTCCGTAGAATGGTATGGAGAAGGGTCGTCGCCTCCAGGCAGCAATCCTGCTGGAGAAACCCATGCTGGAAGGGTGAAAATTGTAGAGTATCGCAGAGATGCCATGCCAAGATCTTATGGAAGGCATGGAGGACAGTAGAGGCAATCCAAATAGGGCAGTAATCTCCTGGAGTAGATGGATCGTCCATCTTGGGCAAGGTCACCCCTGAACAAGCTAAGTGTTCTGGTGGGCCCCTGGCAGCTAGCAGCAAGTTGTAGTAAGCTGCTAGAAATAGCTGGTGTCAGGTCAAGAGTTCGACGGCAGGGATGCGATCCAAGCCCGGAGTGGTAGATATCATACTCTTGAGCGCTGCAGTGACCTCAGATGGAGTAACTCTATACAGGAGTGACCAATAAACAGACGTTGGTGTGGCTGCAGCCCTATTATCAATTGCACTTGGAGTCCTAAATACTGTTGACCAGTAAGTCTCCATCTCTGATGGTAGTGGTGGAGATCCACGATATGCGTTCTTCCATTGCTTAGAGAAAATGGAGGATGCCGCATCTCGTTTTCAGAGCTTGTAGAGCCGTTGAATGCTGGCATAATTGGCTCAACGGATGGAACGTTTGCTCCAGTGACGGGTTGTATCCGTCGGACGGGGCTTCGATGGTCTCCATGTATGGGGAAACCAGTGTTGGGCATGATCTTGGAGAAGGGCCTGGCCCCATGACTGGCTAATCACTCTGGATTGTAGATCTTGGACAATCTCCCTCAATTCGTCAGCCCCCATCTTGGTTTGACTCAGATTCTGAGCTGCCGTTTCCAAGAGAGTAGTCATCCAGGTAGCTGCTGGGTCGGAACCAGGAGTTTGGGTCAGTCACCAGGAGACTGTGAATTCTAGTCCTGCCTTTAGGCATGAAAGACTAATGGGTGACTTTGAGCCCATCACTCTCTCTCTCTCTCAGCCCAACACAGCCACACAGGATTGTTGCTGTGGGGACAATAGGAGGAAGAAAATGTGTTCGATAGGTTTGCCACCTTGAGTTATTTGCAAAAAATAATAAAGGTGAGAATAGAAATAAAATAAAAAATAAAAATGTTGGCTGTCTAAACCCCGTGTCACTCCTCCTTGGCAATGTTAAGTGGTGTGGTCTTCAACCCACAGAATTCAGTCATTCTTATCTGACTGCTCCAGCTACCCAGCTGATACCTGATTTGGATCATCAGCCTCATGTGATTTCTCTCCTTGGTGTTCTCTGTGGCTACCCTTCCACAGGATCAGCTGGAGCAGTTTCTTCAGAATAAGATTCAGTCTGGACCTGGGCCATGATTTCAGGCATGTGAAGAGGCCTTCTCCTGGATGTTTTAATGGTTGTGAATTTTCTTGGCAGCAGTACATATGTATCTATAAAGAAAAGTGAAGCAAAATACGTCTGCCTATCTACCTGCCCCCCACTCATCTCTCATCTATGTTATGTATTGTATATAGTGTATAGTTGTCAGTTGAAGTTCTCATTCTGGTCCTCTGTTGGAGCAGGGAAACTCTTTCTCCTGATTGGTGGTTTGGCTGATCAGTTTCCTACAAAAGGAGCTGTGTCAGTCAGGGAGTTCAGTTGCCTCACAGGCAGTATTGACTAAAGAGCTGTTAGAAATCATTCTGGCCTCGCCTTCATTCATTGCCCAGAACTTAAATCTATCATCTACCTACCTACCTACCTAATCTATCTTATCTATCACCTATCATCAATCAATCACTCTATCACTCTATCACTCTATCACTCTATCTATCTATCCATCTATCCATCTATCATCTATCATCTATCATCTATCATCTATCATCTATCATCTATCATCTATCATCTATCTATCTATCTATCTATCTATCTATCTATCTATCCATCCATCTATCATCTATCACTCTATCACTCTATCACTCTATCACTCTATCTATCTATCACTCTATCTATCTATCCATCTATCCATCTATCCATCTATCCATCTATCCATCTATCCATCTATCCATCTATCCATCTATCCAACTATCCATCTATCCATCTATCTATCATCTATCTATCATCTATCCATCTATCCTCTATCTATCTATCCTCTATCTATCTATCATCTATCTATCTATCATCTAATCTTTATTCACTTTTAACACTATTAACTACCCAGAGTCATTTATTTGTGATGGCTGGCCATTATTTTACTTCACTTTTCTTCACTCTTCATTTCCCTACATTTAGGACACTTTACTTTTTACACTTTATTTTTTCCAGTTTATGTAGTCCCCCCAACTCCATCAAGTGACCCTGGAGGGCTCACCATTCTAAAATCCTAAAAAAATGCAAAAACATTGAAACGAGAGGCACAAAAGAAGTTCCCTTCATTCACAGTTAAAACACCTGCAAAATAAATAGGAATGGATTAAAGTGCGGGGATAAATGGTCAAGAAAGCTGAATTCCTCTTGGATTCCCAGCCAAAATTTCTAAATTGCAGCTACTTTTTGCTACTTTTTGTCATCTTTAGTCGCCAGTTATTTCCATTCTTTGCAGACTGTCACTTCTGGCTCCATTCTCAGTCTCTGCATTTCAAATCATCCTAGCATCTCCATTTGAGACATGGATATCTAATCTGCCTAGTGCATGCTGAAGCCTAAGGCAACTTCAAATTGTGTTAGTTTATGAAGATGTTGAGTTTTCTGAAGCCTTTTTTTTTAAAAGGAAAATGTCCCTAGGGAATTCACAGATGAGACTGTGAAACTGGTCTTGACAAGTAATATAGAAAATGCAACAAGCTTCCTCTAAGATACACCAGGAAAAAGCTCTTTTGCACTGAGGAGCACAATTCATGAGAATTAAAAGATAAAGATTTCCCCTGTCCAGTTGTATCTAACTCTAGGGAACAGTGTACATCTCTGTTTCCTACCCAAGGGAACCGGTGTGGTCTGAAGACATTTTCATAGTCATGTGGCTAGCATGACTATACCCAGAGGCTCATGGAATGCTGAGACCTTCCCGAAGAAGTGGTACCTATTTATCTACTTGCATTTGCGTGCTTTCGAACTGCTTAGGTGGACAGGAGTTGGAGCAAGGAATGGGAGTTCACCCCATGCTGCTTGGGTCTCAAACCCAGCTGACAAGCTCAGCATTTTAAACCACTGAGCCATCACACACCCCATGAGAATTAACACTACCTTTATTGTAAGGTTACAGAAACAGAATCTTGCAAGTCTGAAGGCATTTTCCATTCCATTCCATCCCATCCCTCTCCTCTCCTCTCCTCTCCACTCACTCCACTCCACTCCACTCCACTCCACTCCACTCCACTCCACTCCATTCTTTCATGTTGTTCTCTATTCTATTCTATTCTATTCCCTATTCTATTCTGTTCTGTTCCCTATTCCATTCCATTCCAGTAGTACTTGACCTACAACCATTCTTTTAGTGACTTTCAAAATTACAACAACACTGAAACAAGTGACTGGTCCTAACACTTGTGACCATTGCAGCATCCCCATGAACAAAATTTAGGAACTTGATAACAGCATGTTTTTACAATGGTTGGCACATCCCAAGGTCATGTGGTTGCCATTAATTTTTACACGTGCGCCCAATATAAGCCCTACCCCCAAAATAAGCCCAAATTAAGATCCCGCAATTCCAGAGTGCACAGGTAAAAAATGTCAGGAATGCAGGCTAAAATTCTCAACGCTAGATGAATTCAGTATTTCTTCCCAACAAACGGGCCTCTCAAGTGCCTCTCCTTTAAACTCCATCCCCAGGTGTGCCTATTAAAGGAAATCAGGGCCCTTTCCTTCCTCGTAAGCCACACAACTCGTGTTGCTCTCTTCTGCATTCTTCCCTGAGCACCCTAGGATGAAGAAGGGGTGGGCCTTGGTCTTCATCTGAACCCCCTCTCCCTTGTTCTATCTCTTCCCTGCTCTGCCCTGCCTGACTTTGCCCTTCCCCAGTTTCCTCCACAGCCAACAGGGCCACTCTCCCACTCTTCATCTTCCAGCCCAGATTCAAACTCCGATTGAGGGGCATGACAGAATAGTTATAAGTTGAAGAGTATTGGTAGTAGCCCAGAACTATTAAGTCATAGGAAAAAGCACTGTGGTTTAGCCAGGCCACCCTCCTGTCTTATTCTGAATTACACGGATTAATGAATCATTTAATATAACAAAAGGAGGCACATCTTATCCACAAACAGATATAAAACCTACATTTCCAACCATCAAAGCAAATGTCCTGGAAGTAATTTATGTCTCCACCTTAAGTCAGCGAGTGTCAACACAGAGTTGAGAATAAATTCCTTTGTGCCGAGTTACTAAATCCTCTAATATACATGTCATTAAAATAAAGTGTGGAAGGAAATATGTGACTCTACCCAAAATTGGGGTCAATTAGGGACTCATTATGGAGGAGCAGTGAAATTGATTTGTAAGTGTAGCTCTTAAGGCCGTCTGGTTTTCCCATACAGCTAATAATAAAATCTGAATTCTGACAAGAAAAGTCATTAATGGCTTCTTCCCAGGCAGGAGTTATTCATTACTTGGAAACTTATTATCTGGAATTTATTCCCTTCTGCTAGTGAGATTCATCATGTCCAAGAGATTAATTATTTTGAATACAAAGGAGCTGAGCTTGTTGTCGGTGCTTAGTTTCTCCTCATTCCTGGTGGATTAACGTACATGCTCTGTAAACTTGCCAACTTGCAGAAAACCTGATTGTAGAAGTGTAACCTGGAGAAAAGCCTCATTTGTGTCCTTGAAAATGTGGCAGAAGTCATTGTCACCTGTTAGGAATAACATTGTTTACCCTTTAACATTGTTTAACTGGTTTAGGTAAAATAATAAATATGTTATCATAGTTTATAAGTAAAGTGTCTGCAACTTTAAATATAGGAATCTAATTAAGGGAGTGGTTGTGAAAGCACTTTAAAAGAAGCAAGGAACGTCAGCTTGCTCTCTCTGTGGCTTTGATGATCCCTAATTACTGCATGGACTCAAGACTGCGTTACTCGAACGGGAGAGAGACAAAGGACTGATTTGTAAGTGAATTGACATAGGATATTCTACACGGACTTTGCTAACTGAATATCCTTGAATGGACTGACTAAATGATACATGACTAATGGACTGTTATTTTGACTATGCTATGAACTCATAATGGAATAAACTATATTTTTGATAGCACAAGCGTATCTGTTATTTTTACTGTATGTTAACAAACATACAAGCTTAGCTCATTCATTTATCTGTGTGCCTATCTGACTAACGCTGCACATTCTGTTTAGCTTGTCTCCTTAACCCTGGTTGGGGAACCCAGGCTTAATGGATGCAGCACTGTGGCCCGTAGGGTTGGGAGGCCTTGAGCCTGGATCTCAGAAGCTCCCTCAACTTGTCCCAACGTTACTTTCTCAAGAGACAACTGGACTTCTTTTGTTTCTCCTTGAAGACATTCCACTTCTCATCCAAGAAACTTCTTCAGTGCTGACTGAATGGTGGAAGGATTTATACATCAGCTTTGGAAGCCATATTAGCACCAGAAGCTTCCACACTGCCACATTCTTGAGCGTGGGAAGATGGGGGGTATGTGGATTCCATGGAGCATATGTGGTTAGACATAATAGCATTCTTCTTTAAAGTCAAGGTCACTGCTAATCTGTAACTGTAAAGTTCAGATAAGCAGAGATTTACACCAAGATTAATACTAGACCAACAATCAGAGGAGAAGTAGAAGGGATATCTCAAGTTGGAACGAATGGTGATTGGGGCTTGTGATGGAATGATGGGTGGGTGGATTTGTATTTTTTTTTTTTTTTTACTTATTGGAGGAAAACCCGGAATTTTCAGATTCGGGTTTTCCCAGATATGCCAGTTTAACTACTCTAATAAAAGGAAACTTTGAGAAGATGCCTGTCTCAGAGTTTTTAATTGGAGTTGGGTTTTTTCTGGATCACTGACATTATATTCCAGGGGGTGGGATTTACAGGTTCAGTGAACTGGGCAGGACCTTACTTAGAGGATCACTCAAACCCGTGCGAACTCCTAGCAGCCCACTCTTGGCTCTTTATTGATCACCGAGCTTGGTTGTTTTCCTGCAGACATTTCATTATCCAGCTAAGTAACATCATCAGTGCTAACAAGGAGTGGGATTTGCTCTCTTTTTATATGTAAGTGGCTTGCCCTGTCCGTGTTGGTGGGAATGTTCTTAGGATTCCTTGATTAAGCTGTTTATTGATTTGTCTGGATTGGTAATTCCTTCATTGGAATATTGTTTACTTCTTGATTGTTGATCTAGCATTAATCTTGGTATAAATCTCTGCTTATCTGAACTTTACAGTTACAGATTAGCAGTGTTGGAAGGGACCTTGTAAGCAGGGGTGGGATTCTATCAGTTCACACCTATTCGCTAGAATCAGTTGGTAACATTCTAAGCAGTTCGGAGAACCGGTTGTTAGAAGAAATTACTGGCTTAATCCTGTAAGGAAGGCAGGAAGGAAACATTCTGGTGTTGCTTACAGAAACAGCCTCTCCGTTAACCCTTATTACATTCTTGGCAGGACTAGACTTCCTGTCTCAGGAACTTCTCTGGAGTTTTTTCCCCCTCCTTTGCTGGTACTTTGCTTGTGTGGAGTGACCACTGAAAAAAGTGACTTATGGCCATTTTTCACACTAACAACCGTTGCAGCATCCCTACAATCATGAGAGGCCAGGTGAGGAGATGCGTGCCTCGATGTGAGTGATATTGAGTTGGCCACACCCAGCCAATAACATGACCACCAAGCCATATCCACCCAGTCACATGACCACCACCTAAGCCACAGCCACAGAACCAGTTGTTAAAAATTTTGAATCCCACCCCTGCTTGTAGGTCATCTAGATTTTAGCCCAACCCCCTGCCCAATCAGACCCTACATGATTGTTGACAGATGGCAGTCCAGTCTCTTTTTGAAAACTTCCAGTGATGAAGCTTCCACAACTTCCGAAGGCAACCTCCATTCCATGAGTTGATTGCTCTCTCACCATCAGAAAATGTCTCCTTATTTCCAGGTTGAATCTCTCTCCTTTGGTCAGTTTCCATCCATTATTCCTTGTCTGGACTTCAGGTGCTTTAGAAAATAGCTTGAGCCCCCTCCTCTCTGTGGCAGCCCCTCAAATATTGGAAGATTGTTATCACGTCTCCCCTGGTCCTTCTGTTTGAAATGGATTTTAATCACACCTCCTGAATGAGTGATCCTTTGACCAGTTTCAGTATAGGTAGCACAACAGAGGTGGTATTCAGCAGGTTCTGACTGGTTCTGGAGAACTGGTAGTGGAAATTTTGAGTAATTGGTAGAACCAGCAAATGCCACCTCTGACTGGCCCTGCCTACATCTATTCTCTGCCTCCCAAGTCCCAGCTGATCAGCTGGGTCTTTTTTTGTTGCCCTGCACAGGAGAATGGAGCTGGAAAGCAGGTTAGTGGAGTGGGGAGAAAATGGGATTTTGCAGTATCCTTCCCCTGTCACACCCACCAAGCCACACCCACAGAACCGGTAGTAAATATTTTTGAATCCCACCAGATAAGGTAGTACAGATAAGGAATACAAATCATGAGCATAGACATACTCTTTATTGTAAAAGAAAATTTTGCAAGTTTCAAAATTTCTCCACTCCTTTTCTCTACTTCCTCCCAAAAAACTAGGGATGGTTCTTTCTAAGATGCTTCCCTCTTCCCATTTCCTTCTGTGGGCTGAAACTTCTCTAGTCTTTGGCAGATTTTTCTTCAAATTGCAAAGTCCCTGGACTCTTCAATTAATCTATCTCTCCTTGCTGCTGGCACTTTATGTATCATGTTACAACGGATTCTCAAGACGAACATTCAAAACAAAGCAAAACAAAATATCTGAATGGTAAGATAAAGAATGTTATTTTTTGGTTGGCAAGAAAAAGACACCCTCCGTTATTATTCTACTCCCTTTATTCATCTATACACTAGTTGCTGTTTGTGAAAGTTGTCATCAAAAGGCACTGACTCATTTATGTAAGATATAAATGATATACTAGTAAGCCAATCACCAGAAGGAGGAATCGAACTGAGCTCAAAGGATGAAATAGCTGTTGGGGTGGGTATATTTTGTACAAAGGAGAAAAGAAATAAAACTTTCTCCGTTTTCTCTTTCTGTTATTATTTTCTTTTTTTTACAATGTTGGCTTCTTGACAACAGTATCTTCTGCCTTTATTTATTTCTGCTTTGGATGAATGGATGTGTTGGCCTCTGACCCAACTTTCTGACAGCTCGCTCAACAGGGGGCTATCTAACTGCCAAACTACCTGTGCCACTGAATCCGACACAAAAGAGCATAATTGAGCAGGTTTGAGTTATTGTCGGGCCAAATAAGACAAGTAGACCTTCCCAGGGCAGCTCTTCATTTTTACCATACTTTTCCCAAAGGTCTGGCTGTCACCAAAACTGTCTAATGTGGCTCATCATCATCATGTTTTGTGGCATGTGAAATGATTGATTTCATGGTTATGCGATTTGGGCCTTTTTCCAAATAATGTTGAACGTTTTGATCATGTTTCCCTGGATATGAAGAATGGTTGCAAGAACTGGGCATGGCTGGTTTAATGAAAAGAAGGACCAGGAGTGACATGATAGCAGTCTTCCAATACTGCCACAGAAAGGAGAGGGACAACCTATTTTCCAAAGCCCCTGAAGGCCAAACAAGGAACAATGGATGGAAACTGATCAAGGAGGGATTCAAAGTTTCTTCCAGTGAGAACAATCAACCAAGGGAACAGAAGTTAGGGACTTCTATTCTCACTCTCACTGTGAATTGTGTTGGGATGTGTGTGTGCATGAAGGGAGGCTCAGCCAATCTCATTGTACACAAGTTGTACTCTGACAATAAAGGTAATGATAATAAATTGCCTTCAGAAGTTGTGTGTTAAGTTCTGCGCATGGGCGCAAGGAACGGAGACGAGGCAGTGAACAGTGAACTTCAACTCTTTATTAATCATTTTGAACAGAGCAAAAACCTAGAGCAGCAGCAGCCCTTTTATAGGGCAGGCTGCTGATCTAGTAACCAATGAGAAACATGGAGTGTTAACCCCCTTGAACCAATGAGAGTGGCTCGTTAACAGCCAATCAGATTCTCCTGAATGGACTAATCCGATATTGCTATTATCGGCCAATCAGAAGTGCAGGATTAGAACCCTGCTTTTTCTAAAGGTTTGATAAAACTTTATTTAAGCGTTTTATTAGTTCATAACTTTGTGGGATATTCATCACTGGAGGCTTTTAAGAATAGACTGGACTGCCATCTGTCAGAAATGGGGTACGGTCTTCTGCTTGGGGGGGGGGTTGGACTAGATGACCTCCAAGGTCCCTTCCGACTCTGTTATTCTGTATTCAATGGAACAGAAGTTGCCGTCAGAAGTTGTGGGAGCTTCATCATTGGAGGCTTTCAAGAAGAGACTAGACTGCCATCTGTCAGAAATGGTGTATGATCTCCTGAGACTAGATGACCTACAAGTTTCCTTCCAACTCTGTTATTCTGGACAGTTTATACAGCAGGATGTGATTGAGGAAAGAAGGAAGACTCTGGATAGGGTAGAGATTGGGGTGGCTTTATAATTTTCAAGGTCCATCATGCAAAGTAAACTCAGCTAGTCCTTGACTTACATCCAGGGGTGGATTTCTACCGGTTCTGTCCACCTCTGTAGAACCGGTAGCTCTGAAGAGCAGCAGACATAGAACCAGTTCTATGTCTGCTGATGTTTTTTCCTACCCACCCACTCGGGCTCTTACCTGATCTTTATTTCCTGATTTTTCAACTTCAGCTGCCAAATGAGGCACACCTGCAGTTTAAAAAGCAGGAAAAGAGGGCTGTTTCAAAGGCTGCTTCTCTGCACCCAGCGTGCTGATGACGATTTACAGGCGCACGGCTCCCAGTGTGCAGGGAAGCTCATAAATCCCTAATCGGTAGTTAACCCTGTCATATCCCACCCCTGCTTACACCCACATTTGAGCCCAAGATTTATGTTGCTAAGCGAGACAGTTGTTAAGTGAGTCTTGTCCCATCTACAGGGGTGGGCTGCTGGGGGTTCACAGGAGTTTGGGAGAGCCCCGAGCTAAGATTCTCTGCAGTTCACCCCGCCCACCCAGGAGTCCCCACGCGGCCTGTTTTGGATGCAGGTAAGTTCAGGGCGTGCACAAAGTCTTGGGGAGGGTGAAAAATGAGACTCCTGGAAGTTTGGGAAGACCAAAAATGGGCCCGTTTGCTTCTTCCCAAGAGCCTCTGGAATCCGGGGAGGCTGTTTTTGTCCTCCCAGAGGCTTGTGGAAAGTCTCCGGAGTCTGGGGAGAGCAAAAATGCCTCCCCACCATGGTACAGGAAGCCGACTAGGCCACGCCCACCATGGCCCAGCAACCGGGAAGAGAACCCATTGGTAAAGTTTTTGAAGCCCACCCCTGCTCATTTTACAACCTTCCTTGCCACAGTTGTTAAGGGAATCACTGCAATAGTTAAGTTAGTTACACAGTTATTAAGCGAATGTGGCTTTCCCATTGACTTGGCTGTCAGAAGGTTGCAAAAGGTGATCCCACAATCCTGGGACGCTGCAACCATCATAAATGTGAGTCAGTTGTCAAGTGACTGAATTTTGACCATGTGACCATGGGGATGCTGCAACAGTTGTGAGTATGAAAAACTTTCCCAAGTCACTTTCCCCCCCCCAGTGTTGTTGTAATTTCGAAGAGCCACTAAATGAATCTCATGTATGATGCACTTTCTGATTCTTTGGGGTTTTAACATTTTGAGAGGGCCACAAATAAGCATCTGAGGTTGAGGAGGAAACAGTTTCTCAGTTTGGTCTTCATAGTTGAAAGCCCCCCCCCCCCCCCAAAGTTTAATTTCCTGCTTTGGGAAGAAATATCCATCTGGTTCAGTTGGGAGAAACATGGAGGCTGATTGGAAAGATGGTTTAATGATGAAATAGAATCACATGTAATTCTGGGCAGCTGACAAAATAGAATTGAGAGTGGGTGGGTTTTATACCTTCTTTTGGGCTTTGCACTTGAGCTTCCTTTTCCTGTGTCCTGAACATGTCTTCTATTGGCTGTTGTCAGATTCCTATGGGGTCGTGTAGGGGTCATTTAGGGGTCATAGCTGGTTCTATAGGCAAAAGAGAAAATGCAAATCCTAGGTGCTTGTCTGAGCTAAGTTTGGTTGAAGTTTGGACTGCTCTGAGGGTGATGCAATGAAGGCTTGTGTTCTGAAAAGGTGTTGGGCAATTCCTATTGTGGCTTAATGGCTTTCATCCTGTTTTGGCTGTTTTGGGTAAGAGTATTTGCTTATGAATAGAGCGATCTAGATACTTGTCTTCTTTCAATAAGCTCTTTATCTCTTAAGTGCTGACATCTGCTGTGGGCTACAAAAGAAAGTGGGGGTTGCTTTCTGCCTCCAAAAAAACCCACACTTCTCTATTTCTCATTTAGGGAAATATAATATTCTGCCTTTTTAATATTCCTCAGAAACATTTCATTCTTCTAGGACGGTGGGTTTCCCATACTGCTCAGTGTAAGAATCCAATTTAAAGCTTCCCTGGCAGATAACTATCTAGCCTTCTGGTTCAGTTCTACCATCCCTCTTGATAATTGTCTCCCTTGTCAAACTACTCTTATTGTTAAGAACTTTCTCCTAACATTCAATCATAACCTACCTTCCTGTAACTTAGATCCATTATTCTGTGTCCTGCACTCAGGGATAAGAATGAGCAGGCCTTTACCTTTGTCTAGTGACATGATATGTCTCTGCCATGACAACATCTTCTCCACACTATGATTACAGTGCAGAGTTTGTACATCAATCTCTCAACATCCTTCCCCTTTCTCCTCCCCAAGGTTTAATCGTTAAAGAAACTATCAAACTCATCATCATCTCTTGATGTACATGAAACTTTAGCTCATACTGTACTGGCATGAATTTAACATGAGTGGTTGATTGAAGAGATGGAGAAAGACATCTTCTCAGCAGGGCATCTATTGATGTTTGCACACGGCAATCATGTTTGTCCATTTGACTCAACCAACCAACCAACCAGGCAACTAAGTGTAGATGTAGTTGGAAAGTGATCAAGGAAAGATTCAACCTAGAAATAAGGAGAAATTGTCTGACAGTGAGAACAAGCAATCAATGGAACAGAAGTTGCCTTCAGAAGTTGTGGGAGCTTCATCACTGGAAGCTTTCAAGAAGAGACTGGATGGTCATTTGTCTAAAATAGTATAGGGTCTGCTGCTTGAGAAGGGGGATGGACTATGACCTACAAGGTCAATTCCAATTCTCCTCCTCCTCCTCCTCCTCCTCCTCCTCCTCCTCCTCCTCCTCCTCCTCCTCCTCCTCCTCCTCCTCCTCCTCCTCCTCCTCTTCTTCTTCTTCTTCTTCTTCTTCTTCTTCTTCTTCTTCTTCTTCTTCTTCTTCTTCTCCTCCTCCTCCTCCTCCTCCTCCTCCTCCTCCTCCTCCTCCTCCTCCTCCTCCTCCTCCTCCTCCTCCTCCTCCTCCTCCTCCTCTGGCAGAACTGTATGCTACTCTAGTAGACAAAGAAGGGGCTTAACACAACATCTTCAGACTGACTGCTATTTGAGAAAGTCTTCTTTACAATTAGAAGATAATTTTTTCTCAGGGTTAAACTGTGGGGTCCTTGGTGGTCTTTGAACTTCAGTTCAATTCCTGCAGATGTTTTATTAACCAACTAAATAACACCAATGGGCTACAACCAAGCTCAGAGAGCACCAAGGTTTCCATGGTCTATTTTACTCGGTTCTGTGTATCGCAATTTTCGCTGAAAATTATTCTTTTTCAATAGCTGTCTCACTGTATGGGAAAACATGAATCCTCCCGTTACAAATGGTTGAGGGGGTTTTCAGTAGAGATGTCACTCACCAGAAAGGATCCTATAGCTAGTGCTTCTTCCATGCCTTTTCTGCAAAAAAATATCTAGGCTTCAACCCTTAATAATATTGATTATTTGCTTGTGTAAATTATCCTCTAAATATTGAAGGGTTTTTTTTTTTTTTTTTTTAAAAGGCTGCAGAGCATAACAGAAAACAAGAGTGGAAATTCAGTAATCTGGAATAGAAAAACAATACATACTAATTGGATGAAATATCATGGAACAAAAACAAAGCTTGGCCAGCTTTTGAGTAGAACTTGAGCGTGGAATTGTAATACAATCAGAATAGAGCTGGAAGGGACCTTGGAGGTCTTCTAGTCCAACCCCCTGCTCAAGCAGGAAACCCTGTACCTTTTCAGACAAGTGACTGTCTCTTCTTAAAAGCCTCCAGTGATGAAGCAACCACAACTTCTGGTGGCAAGCTGTTCCACTGGTTAATTGTCCTCATGGTTAGGAAGTTTCTCCTTAATTCCAGGTTGCTTCTCTCCTGGATTAGTTTCCATCCATTGTTTCTCATCTTGCCTTCTGGTCCTTTGGTAAATAAGTTGACCCCCTTCCTCTTTTTGGCAGCCTCTCAAATACTGGCATACTGCTATCATGTTGCCCATAATTCTTCTTTTCTCTAGACTAACCCAAACCAAATCCTGCAAGCATTCTTCAAGGTCCCTTCCAACTCTGTTATTCTATGAAAAATGTTACCAGGGAAGAAATTATTCTCAAATATGGAGGGCATTCTCTTCCAGAAAAGGAGATCGTGACAAAGGAGACTAGCATCCAGGCTCCTGATCCTTAGCATCTTAATGGAAAAATTACAAAATGGCCTTTCAACCAATGGATACAGATAGCAGGTCCTACTGGGAGTAGAGGAGCTCTTATTCTGGCTTACACAAGATCTACAAAATAACCAGTCCACACTCAGGTCTGGATTCAATTTGGAAAGGATCCAGATAATCTGCTTTATCCAGAATCTCTCTAATTGCTTCCCTACCACCTTAATACCATAACAGAGATCAACTGAAGAACGGCTGCAGGAACTGGGCATGGCTAGTCTAGTGAAGAGAAAGACCAGTAGTGACATGAGAGCAGTCTTCCAATATTTGAGGGGCTGCCACAGGGAGGAGGAAGGGTCAAGTTATTTTCCAAAGCATGTCAAGGCCAGACAAGGAATAATGGATGGAAACTGAACAAAGAGAGATTCAACCTAGAAATATGGAGGGATTTTCTGTCAGTGAGAAGAATCAACCAACAAGGTAGAAGTTGCCTTCAGAAGTTGTGGGAGCTTCATCACTGGAAGGTGTGAAGAAGAGATTGGACTGCCATCTGTCAGAAATGGTGTAGGGTCTCCTGCTTGAGCGGGGGGTTGGACTACATGATCCACAAGGTCCTTTCCAACTCTGTTATTCTGATTTGGGTAAGTATCCCCAGATACTTACTTACCATAACAATAAGGAAGCTTCAATCCAAAAAGAAATCACTTTGGCTGAAAAACAAATCTGGTCATGTTGCCAACTTCAAAAGCCGATACAAAAATTTATGCCACCAGATAAAAACTGAATGCACCAATTGTCACATTAAACAAGAGGAAAACCTTCTATGCACCAATTCCATCCATGTTTTCTACAATTTTGTAAACAACAAACTAAAAGATTCAAGGTCCATCCCACCCCTGAATGGACCTAATGGTAAAGACTGCAATGATGACACTATTAAAGCCAACCTCTTTAACACATTCTTTGGCTCAGTATTTGTAAACAGCAATGGATCATGCCCAGTATTTCCTAGTCGAACCACAGACAACTACAATGATCTAATACATATTGATTTTACAGAAGACAATGTTGAAAAAGCACTACGCAATCTAAAACCATCTCTATCTATTGGAGTGGATGGAATATATGCCTACTTCTTAAAAAAGCTACCCACTGCCATAGCTGAACCTCTAAGCATAATCTTTGAAAAATCTTTCAGGACCATCTCCTTGCCAGAACTATGGTCACAAGCCACAGCCATCCCCATCTTCAAAAAGAGAGACCCCAGCCTAGTTGAAAATTACAGACCAATCTCTTTATGCTGCATCACCTGTAAAGTCATGGAATCAATTATTAATCAATCCATCATCCTCCACTTAGAAACAAACAACCTACTCTCTAATAAACAATTTGGTTTCAGGAAAAAACTATTATGTAATCTGCAATTCTTACAATGCAAAAACATATGGACTGCACAACTCGATCAGAGCAAAGCAATAGACGCAATCTACATAGACTTCTGTAAAGCCTTTGATTCAGTGGTACATGACAAACTACTCCTAAAATCAAAATCTTATCATATCTCTGGACAACTGCATAATTGGATAGAAGCACTCCTGTCAAACAGACAACAAATGGTCAAAATTGGGAGCATCCTATCAAATTCTGTACCTGTCAACAGTGGTGTCCCCCAAGGCAGTGTTCTAGGACCAACTCTCTTCATTCTCTACATAAATGACCTCTGTGATCATATCAAGAGCAACTGCGTTCTCTTCGCTGATGATGTCAAGCTCTTCAATACCACAGACAATACTGCTACCCTTCAAAAAGACCTTGACTATGTATCAGAATGGTCAAACAAATGGCAACTTCAAATCTCAACCAATAAATGCTCTGTCCGACATATTGGCAAAAAAAATCAGAAAATAAAATAAAGGCGGAATAGTCAAGACCTTGCTGATGATCCAAACTCCGTCAAGGATCTTGGAATACTCATCTCTAATGATCTAAGTGCAAGAGCCCACTGTAACTACATAGCCAAAAAGGTGTTAAGAGTTGTTAACCTCATCTTATATAGCTTTTTCTCTGGTAATATTACACTACTAACTAGAGCATACAAAACATTTGCTAGACCAATACTCAAATACAGCTCATCAGTCTGGAACCCACATTACATATTTGATATTAACACAGTTGAGAAAGTCCAGAAATATTTCACAAGAAATATTCCTCTACTCCACTCCTCTACTCGTTGCAGAATACCTTATGCCACCAGACTCGAAATTCTAGACCTAGAAAACCTTGAATTACTCCGTCTTCGGTCTGATCTCAGTATAGTATATAAAAGCATACATTGCAATGTCCTACCTGTCAATGAATATTTCAGCTTCAACCATAACAACACAAGAGCACACAATAGATACAAACTCAAGGTTAATTGCACCAAACTTGATTGCAGGAAATACGACTTCAGCAACAAGAGTGGTCAATGTCTGGAATACTCTACCTGACTCTGTGGTTTCTTCCCCAAACCCAAAAACTTTAACCTTAGACTGTCTACTATTGACCTCACCCCTTTCCTAAGAGGTCTGTAGGGGGCGTGCATAAGCGCACCAACATGCCTACGGTCCCTGTCCTATTGTTTCTTTTATTTATTTTTATTGTTATATGTATCCGTGTATTCATAACTATGTATTTCCTTATACCTATTATCTTGTAAGCAATTGACATAAATAAATAAATAAATAAAATAAAAAATACTTACACCTTGAATTGTATCCAGACACTTTTACAGGTGTGGGTTTGATATTTCAAGATTTCTCTAAGCTTTAAAATGAGCAGAGTCAAATTTGGAGTGGTTTTAACTGAAGGCTCTTGTTGTTCTAGAAATACTAGAACCAACCCTAAGAAACAGGGATTGTATATGTTGACAGCATATTGTAGTTGCTATATGTCTGTTTTATGCTAAAATCCCAGGAGATTTATTTAATCAAAACTTGCTGCAGCCTCTATGAAAATGTATTTCCTGCCACTCAGAAATGCAGCTTGCTATCTTGTTAAATCTCTTCCCTGCTCTAATTTCTCTCTTTCTGCCATTCTCCATTTACAACACCAGGCAAGTGAGTCTCTTTTGTTGGCCAGATTGATTGTAGAAATAACTCCTCACTATACCGAGGTTTGCTAGCTGCTTTATTCAAAAAATCAGAACTCGCCTGGCTATTATAGTCCTTTGTTGTCGCCAGGTGGAAAGCCTGAAAAATGCTTTTCATTGTCATGTTTCAAAAGCGGCAGCCAGAACAGATAAAATATCACCTCTCCCTGGAAGTCACATCTGATGCTCTTAATTACACACTTTAGAGAGGTTTTTTTACTTCCAGATCAGAGGTGGCATTCAGCAGGTTCTGACCAGTTCTGGAAAACCAGTAGTGGAAATTTTTAGTAGTTCGGACAACTGGCAAATCTCACCTCTGACTGGCCCTGCCCCCATCTATTCTCTGCCTCCTATTGAGTCCTAGCTGATCGGTTGGGTTTCCTTTGGTTGCCCTGCACAGGAGAACGGAGCTGGAAAGCAGGTTAGTGGGGTGGGGAGGGAATGGAGACTTTGCAGTATATCCTTCCCCTGCCATGCTCAACAAGCCACGCCCACAACACCCTGCCCACCAAGCCACACCCACCAAGCCATACCCACAGAACCAG
>CM066332.1:138255272-138257772 GCA_033807585.1 Hydrophis major
GATAGATAGATAGATGGATGGATAGATAGATAGATAGATGAAAGATAGATAGATAGATAGATAGATAGATAGATAGATAGATAGATAATGGATGGATGGATTGATAGGTAAAAAAATAGATAGATAGATAGATAGATAGATAGATAGATAGATAGATAGATAGATACATCGATAAATACATAGATGGATGGATGGATAGGCAGGTAGGTAGGTAGATAGTTAATAATGTCTCACTTCACAACAGAAATATTGGACTCAATTGTGGTCATAAATCAAGGACTACCTGTACACCTAGTTTTCGTTCCTCAGGAAAAGATATTAAAAAGAAAAAAGAAAAGACAGATATTCAGAAGCTTCATTTCTTCTCCTGAAGGGAGGTTGCAAATCCAGGCTGGATTTCATTAGCGAGTGTTCCTATTATTTGTACACAGGGATATTTACATAAATCTCATCTGCCTTGCCTGGTGTATGGATTGCCAGCTGGAGTTTGCATAAGCACCATCCTGTGTTTCCCTGAAATTGCTTTCTTGTGTTTTGTTAAGAGGGTTGGTGAAAGAACCCTTCCTCCAGGGGGAAGCTGTTATCTAAGCTTTTCATTTCTGAGCAATCTTGGTTGGGAAGTGGAATCTCATAACTCAACAAACAAGCACCTAGCTCGGGTGAGAGCTGTAATTTATCAGAGGCACTCGAAGCCTCATTTCAGACTAAGCAAACAAATAATACAGAGCCAGACAATCAAGACCAGGTTGGCTGGGAGCTCTTTGGTTTTCTCGGAGTTGTTTGTCAGGAGGTGAATGGAAGAAAAGGGGGAGAACGTCAGAAAACCTATTGGAGAAAGAGGACACTTTGCATGGGGAAAAGGACAGTTTTGATCTGGTGTTTTTTGAGTGGAAATGGAGAGAGAAAGAGAGAGAGAGAAAGGGATGGAGAGGAACTGCGAAAAGCAAAGTGGTGCAATCAATGACATATTAATTTGCTTTGACAAGAAGGAAGGAAGGAGAGGGGGAGGGAGGGAAGAAATAAAGAGAGGGAGGAAGGTAGGGGAGAAATGGAAGGAGGGAGAGAATATAGAGAGAAAGACAGAAGGGAGGGAGGGACAGAGAAAAGGAAGGAAGAAGAGGGAGGGAGGGAAGAAAGGAAAGAGGAGGGAGGAGGGAAGGGAAGAAATAGAGGGTGGAAGGAAGGGAAGAAATGGAAGGACGGAGAGAAGAGAGAGAGAAAGACAGGAGGAAGGGAGGAAGGGAGAGAGGAAGGAAAGGAAGAAATGAAGGAAGGGAAGGAGGAAGGGAGGAAAGAAGGAAGAACAGAAGACCTAGAAAACCTAGAACTACACCGCCTTCGGTCCGAACTAAGTATAGTATATAAAATCATACATTGCAATGTCCTACCTGTCAATAACTACTTCAGCTTCAACCATAACAATACAAGAGCAAACAATAGATACAAACTCAAAGTTAATTGCAGCAAACTTGATTGCAGGAAATACGACTTCAGCAACAGAGTGGTCAATGTCTGGAATACTCTACCTGACTCTGTGGTTTCTTCCCCAAGCCCCCAAAACTTTAACCTTAGACTGTCTACTATTGACCTCACCCCTTTCCTAAGAGGCCTGTAGGGGGCGTGCATAAGCGCACCAACGTGCCTACCGTCCCTGTCCTATTGTTTCTTTTATTTTTCTGATATGTATCCATGTATTCATAACTATGTTTTTACTTATACCTATTATCTTGTAAGCAATTGACAAACCAAATAAAATAAAATAAAAAATAAAAAGGAGGGAGGAAAGAAGGAAGGGAGGAAGGAAGGGAGGGAGGAACAGAAGGAGAAGGAGGCAGGGAGTTACCCTAGTTGGGTAACAGGTAATGAAACATCTGCAAAAAACAACCAAACTCAGAGAGCACCAAGGACTCTGCAGTTCAACTCTGAGCTCCATTCTCTTCTAATCTGTGACTTGCTTGATGTGTAGAAAGCAGATACTATCTAAGACAAGTTGACAATGGTGAACTGCTGAGACCCTCCCGACATACTGGTCTCAAGGTGCATTTGAAGTTTCCAAGAGGTTTTGGGCCCTTCAGCAACACCTCTGAAACCAGTTCTGCTGCAGAGGCAGGGGGATGCTGTTGGGCAGAAGGATATTCCAGAACATTAACAGGGTTGTCCATCTGTCCTGGTACCCCAGGTCCAGGCCCTTAGTCTGTCTCTCACTTTAGCTTGGCCATGAGAATGGAAACCTGTGCAACTTCCAGCCCTGTCCTCCTTTTATATCTAAGCTCCTGAACAAGAAACCTAGTGAGACAATGACATCGCCCAACATGCCTAGCCAGCTCTCCTTCATACTGTCTTAAGTTGGCATCTTCATTATAAATCGAATCTCCAGAAATGGGCTGTTATTCATAACCCACCTGAAATATTAGAAGAGAGAGGCAGGCCAGAGGGTTGCTTAAAATCACTTTCTTTTAATGACCCCGTAATCCCTTGCAGGTTGGAGTCTGGGCAACTG
>CM066332.1:138262772-138405272 GCA_033807585.1 Hydrophis major
GCTATAGAAATCGAATATGTAAATAAATAAAGGACAGTTGTGTGGTGGTCTCCCATGGAAAGAATGAGACACAGGCTGGTGTACTCGGGATGGGAGCCCAGAGCAAATTCTAGTGCTCCCTGTTATTGAGAATTTTGTATATAGTAAGCATTCACATTATGGATTAAAATAATTACATATAGTACACAGAATTGTTTACAGTTGTCTGAGCTGCTTAAATGTTTCTGGTGTTTGCTTTTAATTTCCTTGCTTTATCTCAGTGACCCTTAGGCGGACATGTATGTATAAGGTCTTAGACTAATCATTACCCAATACTGAAGTCAAAGTTTATTCCCACACAATTGAAATGAAATTCTGAAGTCCTTGTCTGTCCTGTTCCATCAAATTCCGCAAACATGGAAGACAAGAGGAATACATCATGGCTTATGTTATGAACTAATAAAGGCGTTTAATAAAGTTTTAACAACCTTAAGAAAAAGCAGGGTTCTAATCCTGCACTTCTGATTGGCCGATAATAGCGATATCGGATTGGTCCTTTCTGGGAAATCTGATTGGCTGTTAACGGGCCAACTCTCATTGGTTCAAGGGTTTAACACTTCCATGTTTCTCATTGGCTAATAGGTCAGCAGCCTGCCCTATAAAAGGGCTGCTGCTGCCCTAGGGTTTTTGCTCTGTTCAGAATGATTAATAAAGAGTTGAAGTTCACTGTTCACTGCCTCGTCTCCGTTCCTTGCACCCATGCGCAGAACATAACAGCTTATGTGGGATGTAATCCTACATGAGCATCGACAATGGGTCATCTACGGTGACCACCATCCTTTCATGGCTAAGGCAGGACAAGAACTGTGGTCTCCAGTCTGCCACCACTCCTCCCAGTTGTGTCCCAGGTCTTTTTAAATTTTTTATTAATGACTTGGATGCCGAGATGGGAAGGACTGTTATCAAATCTTCAAATTTGATAGCCAGAGCCTCGGAGGACAGAAATACAATTGAAAATGATAGATTAGAACAATGGACTAAAAGCAGCAGAATGAAATTTAACAGAGGGAAATGTAAAGCTGTAAACAGGGCTGTATAAATCAAACGCATAAATATAGGATGGGGAAACATTTGGCTCTGTCATAGCAAGTGTGGAAAATGCCCTGGGACAGTGGCTCAGATCATGGATTGAATTTGAATCAGCAGAGTGAAGTGATTTGCATAAAGAAAGAAGAAAGGAGAAAGGAAGGAAGGGGAAGGAAAGGAAGGGAAGGGAAGGGGAAGGGAAGGGAAGCAGAGGAGGGAAGGAGGAAGGAAGGGGAAGGAAAGAGAAGAGAAGAGGAAGAGAAGGAAGGAAAGGGAAGGAAAGGGAAGGGGAAGAAAGTGGAGGAGGGAGGGAGGGATGGGAAGGAAAGAGAAGAGAAGAGAAAGAGAAGGAAGGAAGGGGAAGGGGATGGGAAGGAAGGGAAGGGAAGTGAAGGAGGGAGGGAGGGGAAAGAATGAGAAGAGAAGGAAAGAAGGGGAAGGAAAGGGAAGGAAGGGGAAGGAAGGAAGGGGAAGGAAGTGGGGGAGGGAGGGAGGGGAAGGAAAGAGAAGAGAAAGAGAAGGAAGGAAGGGGGAAGGGAAGGGAAGGAAGGGAAGGGAAGCAGAGGAGGGAGGGAGAGGAAGAGAAGGGAAGGAAAGGAAGGGGAAGGGAAGGCAGGCAAGAGAAGGGAGGGAGGGGGAAGGCAGAGGAAGGAAGGATTTATGATGGTTGCAGTATCTTGGGATCATGTGATCACCTTTTGCAACTTTCTGGCAAGCAAAGTCAATGAAGATTCACTTAACGGGGTCACCTTGTAGGGGAGGTGATGGCATAACAAGCAAACTAAACAAACAACTGTATTATTAACTTAACAACTGCAGCGATTGACTTAACAACTGTGTCATGAAAGGTCACCAAATGGGGGCAAAACTCACCGAGCAACTGTTTAGCGATGGAAATTTTGGGCTCGGTTGTGGTCGCAGGTCGAGGATTACCTGTACTGTGTCTCTCAGTGCTTCCCACCTTAGTTAAAATGCCAAAAAGATTTTGGATAGCCACTTGTCTGAGATGATATAGGATCTCCTGTTTGAGCAGGGGGCTGGACTAGGAGACCTCCAAGCCCCCTTCCAGCTCTGTTCTGATTGTGTTGTGGTTAGCTGGCAGCAGGTGCGGACGGCTGAGGAGAGCGAGGACTCAGATGAGGAGTCAAGACCATCAGGGAGTGGATTGCTGCCTTCAGAGATTGTGGGGGCTGGCAGCAGCGATGGGGAGGTTCCCGAGGAGCCTGTGCCAAGTACGCGTGCACACAGGTTTGCTTGGAGGAAAGAGCAGTTACAACAGCACAGGCGACTCGGGAGTAAGGCTGCAAGGTAATGTCCCCTCCTTCAAGAAGATAAAAGACAGCTGTGAAGCGAACATACTTTGCAGAAGGCAAAGACGTTTTAAAACTCAGCCTCGTGGACATTACAGTTGGTATTTGAAGACTCTTGTATTATAAACTATTTCTTATCTGTTGTGTTTTGGCAGACTTGCAAAAACTTGGCAAGGTTCTTTCTTGTTGGAGCTAATTAGTTGGAAGCAGCCTTTTATCTGTGAAGAAACAGAATTCTTTTCTTCTGTGAAGAAATAGAATTCTTCTGAAACATAAAAAGGTTGTACTGCTGCCTGTGTCTTGTGTTTGCTCTCTTGGAACCAGGTTTGGGTCAGAACAGATTCTGATTTTAAATAAGAGGGAATAACACGAAACATGATGGATCAACCCACTGGAACTGAGCAGAGGCCTACATGCCCAGAAACCATGTCTTAATCTGTCCTCTCCGCTTTTATAAAATCAATTACTGGCCTTCGTACATCCCTAACCCCCAAAGCTTGAACTGTCCATTGAACCAAACCAGAGAAAGACATTTTATTCGGTGCCTGCTTGAAAGAAGGAAAGCTATGCGTCCTCTCCAAGGAACAGGGAATCTGAAATCTGACACTCAGGAGAAGAACGTAAACTAGGAAGGGCAAATGTGACAAGGGTAGGTGTTGTTTTGACCCAGCTTTAGCAGAACCAAGAAACAAACCCTCTTTGTCCCCCCAAAAACCCTCTTTATTTAGCTACTGTGCATTCATGGCATTCACACACAGAAAAGTCCAGGCAATAATCCTTCCAAGGGTTAATTGCAAGAACAGACCTTATGAGTTCCTTGGATAATTGCCAGACTGGGAGCTTCTAGTTGCAAAGCTGTAAATTAAACTCTCTCAAGCAGTCTCTGAGACAGGAACCACAATGAGCAAATCTTCCGAAAGAAATCTGGTGTCTCTTAGGACACCACTCCCCTTCTGCTTCTATTTATTGCCCAGCCATGGAGGGGGCCATTCAGCATCCACATATGCCTTTCTTCCTGAGATGGCCCCTGTCCCTCAGTTGTTCTCCTCTCCCAGCAGCTCTGTACATACACGCATCTGGAACAGGCTCCAGCTGTTCTTCTTCCCCACTTATCTCCGACTCCTAAGGCAGCTGATAAATGTCAGACGGCCTTGGTTCCATCTTGCTTCTGATGCAGAGCATCCAACAGAGCCTTCCCCAGACTCCAGGAGTGGACCACGTTCCACCCCAAGCTCCTCCTCATCCAAGTCTGCCACTAGCTCTGCTAGCAGCTGGCGAGCCACAACAGGTGTGTTCATTGGCATGAAAACCACAATGAAAGGATGTCCAGTATTTGCATTTTCTAAAGCAAACAACTGGAAAATAATACAATACTGAGTATAAATTTCCACAAACTTTCTGGTGAGAGGAAAGGCAAAGTGGGAGAACGAGGCCTATCATCCATCAAGAGGTCATAAGAAGGAATATTGGTATTTTCCAACGTCATAGTAATGGTGCTTTTAAAGTTGTAGCAACGTTTCAGCAGAATCTCATCTGACATCATCAGGCTTCTGTATAGTGTTCATCTGTGAGTCAGACTTTTACAGTGGTTTCAGATTTGAATTTGGGGCAGCCTATTGCTGTGACAGAATGGTTTTTTCTTCCTCCTGATTGGTTGAGAGTCTTGGTCTGTGTTTATTGGTCTTGGAGTTTGCTGTGTTCTGCTTCTAATATCTTCTGTCTGTTTTTTTGGCTCTTTAACTCACAGACGAACACTATATAGAAGCCTGATGATGGCAGATGAGATTCTGCTGAAACGTTGCTACAACTTTAAAAGCACCACTACTATGACGTGGGAAAATACCCGAACAAAGCTGAATGCCAGATATATGTATGTATGTATGTATGTATGTATGTATGTATGTCTGTCTGTCTATAACCAGCAAATGCCACCTCTGACTGGCCCCACCCCCATCTATTCTCCACCTCCCGAGTCCCAGCTGATTGGCTGGGTCTTCTTTGGTTGCCCTGCACAGGAGAACGGAGCTGGAAAGCAGGTTAGTGGTATAGGGAGGGAATGGGGATTTTGCAACATCCTTCCCCTGCCACACCTACCAAACCACACCCACCAAGTGATGCCACACCCACCAAGCCACACCCACATAACCGATAGTAAAAAAATTGAACTCCACCACTGAGCTGCAGCAATTCACTTAACAGTAGCAAGAAAAGTCATAAAATGGGGCAAAATCCACTTAATAACTGTCTTGCTTAACCACAGAAATCTTGGACTCAATTGTGGTCGTAAGTCGAGGACTAACTAATATTCCTAAGACTTTTCTGAAGAAAGTGGAAACAGAAAGGAGGGCTCTTACCTTGCATACTTATATATCCACATTTTATCCTCCTGGTGCATGTCTCTAGATGCTTTCTCAATTAGACGAAGAGAACTCCCCTACGAAATGCAGTTTCGTAAATGACTGAATTTTTAAAAATTTGAATTGACTTTTAATGATTGAATAAAATTAAAGCTGCTGTTAGCATATAAATAGCCATATGTGGGACTTTGAGAGGGCTGAATCCAATCAAGCATGGTAATTTAAATCAGCTCACGATGGATTAGTTTGCTTTAAAAAAATAAATAAATAAAGAAGTCATGTTTGGTTTTGGTTTTGATTGGAAGAATCATTGAAAGGAGATCAGAATAATGCTTTCATCAGGGCTGGGTTCTCTGGTTTGAAATTTACAAAAGGTCCAGTAGAGCCCAAAACTTACAGTCATGGTTTTAATCTCCATTCAGTGGAGAACCACAAAAGCCTTAGAAATAATATTCAGGCCAAGTTGGTTTCCTTCTCCAGAGGGAACAAGAATCTCATCAAGGGCCCGAACTCATCAGCAAAACTCTAAATGAGATGGCACCAGTTGTAAGAATTTTCTGTACGGTACATCTTTGCTTCCATTTGGGAGTTGTTCATCAACCGGACTGGGTAGATCTATCAGCAAGGGGAGAAGGTGATTATTGGGAGATCCATTGTTATATACACTCCTTGGCATATTGTTTTATTTTCCCTCCAGGTTTTCTCATGGAAGCTTTCTTGCCCTTAACTGGGAGGTATTACAGACTGAATGTTGAATGTATAGACAAGAAAGCAGAGAAATGCCTTAATCCATGTTGGGGTTGGAGAGAATGCTTCTAAGTGTGGAGTCAACCCTGGTGGAAACTGACATTAAGTCAGAGGAGGAACAGCCAACAGGGAGTGGAAGTGTGGCTCTGGAGGTTGTGGAGGAGGCTGGGGAAAGGCAGAGGCTGGCTGGGCAGTCAGAGGAGGACCCAGGCCCATCCCCTCTCCATCCTAGGGCATGCAGGGAGGAGAGGATAAGGGAGAGACATGGTCTACTGGAGAGGAGAGGGCCTTGATCCTCTTCATGGGCTGCAGCTGTGACAACTGAATAAGAGGACAGGCATGTGTATGGGCAAATGCTGGAACCAAAGCATGGAAATATCTCTAGTTTATGGTTCCTCTCTGAGTTTGGTGTCCTTCCCAGTGTGTGTTATCTGTGGACCTCCTCCAGCCCTTGTCTTGCCTGGTTTGTGTTGTTTTTCTCTCTCCTTCTTGTAACTTCTCATGTGGGAGTTTTTTGTCTCCAGTCAAGGATATTTGGAGCTTGGAAGCAAAGCGAAGGAATAAAAGAGGCTTCATTGAGTTTTTGTGACTGTTTGTTTTATATCCCCACCCTGGGTCATCACAGTTGGAGACTTTTTTTTTACTACCCGAACTGGTAACACACCACCACCGATCTTGGGAAATGAAAGGGGCAGCCAATAAATGTTTGAAATAAATTTTCTAAAATAAAATATTTATCAAAATTATCTGACACAAACCACCAGAGTCACAAAGGTATACTTAAAGTCAGTACGCTTTATTGTCTACCAACTATATTACAAGAATCTCACCAGGTTGCTCATTTTACCCTGGGAATGACCAGATAAGCCTTCATCAATCTCAGGGGAGGTTTTGGCACTTGGGACTCCAAGCTAGGTTCTTGCTTGACTCCTCCTTCCAGTCTAGCTGGCAGTTTCCCAACAAAATCTACTGGATATAAAATAATCCAATATTATTTATTTTCCCCCTTTTAAATTTGATTTAAAATGTTAACACTTGACACCCCAAGTAACACAGATACCAGAAAGATGCTACAGGATGTGGCTACATTGCTTCCAGAGGATTTTAAGTCAATGGCAGATGGTAGCCTCTAGTTTTCATGGATTCTTAACAGCTTTAAAAATAGGGGTGATGTGGCCAACTAGGCATGTTTCTAGACAGGAGGGGTCTCAAATACAGTCCCCCCTATCCTAAATCCAAACCCTCCATTTCATAGCAAGACACATGTAGATGCAAGTATTCCTCACAGTTCTTTGGGATAAGAAGAGCAATCAAGAAAAAAAAAAACCAATTTCCCTTTCTTATATTACTCTTCTATTTACCATTTACAGTTGAGTAAACATTTAATTTTCATGAGTTTTATCTTCAATGATTCCAATATATTTTCATTATTTTTTTATCCAGAATTGGACTTGGAAAAAATAACGAAAGCAACATAGGATAGGAGGACCTTATTGATTTCTTGACTTCAGAAGGATCTTTCAGATCCATAACTCAACACTTTTCTCAAATGTAGATTCCAAAATATCAGATACAATCTTAGCCAAACAACAGAAGAATTCATTTAGTGACTATTCGAAGTTACAACGGCTCTGAAAAAGTGACTTATGATGTTTTGGATGTTTACAACCATTGCCGCATCCCCCTGGTCACGTGATCTAAATTCAGACGCTTGGCAAATGATTCATATTTATGATGGTTGCATTATCCCTGGGTCTTTGCTTTCTGACAAGCAAAGTCAATGGGGAAGCCAGATGCACTTAACAACCGTGTGACTAACTTAACAACTGCAGTGATTCACTTAACAGTGGTGACAATAAAGGTTATAAAATGGCTCACTTAACAACTATCTCATTTAACAACAGAAATTTTGGACTCAGTTGTGGTAATAGTCAAAAAGAGGGCTATTCACATCCCAGACAAAAACTGTTTCAACTCCTTCCCTCAAAATGATGCTATAGAGCCCTGCACAGCAGAACAACTAGACACAAGGACAGTTTTCCCCCAAATGTCATCACTCTGCTAAACAAATAATTCCCTCAACACTGTCAAATTATTTACTAAGACTGTATTACTATTATTCTTCTCATCTTCCTAGTATCTGTCTCTTCCCACTTATGACTATAACCATGTTGCTTGTATCTTTACAATTTATACTGTTTTATTTGTTCCCTAGTATCATTTGATTGCTTATTAGTAACTTATGACAATCACTAAGTGTTGTATCTTATGATTCTTGATGAATGTATTTTATTTTTTCTTTGTTTTCGTAGATTTTCACAGGTACAGGTATGTAGGTCTAGGTGTGTTCGGGTCTTTTCCCGTGTAAGATTGAGTATCTTGGTGACGTTTTTTCTTTATGTACACAGAGCATATGTACCAAAGACAAATTCCTGTTTATCCAATCACACTTGGCCAATAAAGAATTCTATTCTATTCTATTCTATTCTATTCTATTCTATTCTATTCTATTCTATTCTATTCTATTCTATTCTATTCTATTCACTCTATTTTATTCTATATTCTATTCTATTTACTCTACTCTACATTGTATTGTATTGTATTGTATTGTATTGTATTGTATTGTATTGTATTGTATTGTATTGTATTGTATTGTATTGGATTGGATTGGATTGGATTGGATTGGATTGGATTGGATTGGATTGGATTCCATTCCATTCCATTCCATTCCATTCCATTCCATTCCATTCCATTACCTTCTGCATCCATAATTTCACTAAATGTCCACCTGGAATTTGGGTTTGAAACTTAGGCATTATCATTGAGAATCTCTTGTTGCCGAGTTATTTTGAACTTCTGCATTCTCATAGTCTTTTTAGTTTTTTTCATCTCCAGAACTAATTTCTACCACGGGTCCTCATTGTAAGAGCTCTTGAAGGTGACCTCAAATAGCCCTCTAGATGCCAAACAACCATCTTTAACCCCGAGGTTTTTAATCACAAATCTGTCAGGACCATGACACACATGTGGCCCCATCCTTTTCATTTAAATTAGATTATTTAAAATAAATGATAAGCACCCAGAGGGCACAGGTAAAATCCCCCAAGGGGAACACTTTTCTCTGCAGTTTGGGCTCTGTTCTGGTGGGAGAGAGAGCAAGTTGAAGATAATTTGATCTGATTCAATCTGATGACCTCATAACATTGGCCTAGAAACCAGCTGAACCACTTCCTATTTGGACCCCTAAAAATATTCCTTAATTTGCCACAGCCGGCAAGTGAGACTCTTGACAGATTAACCATCATTGCATAAAACTCACCTGGTCAACTTTTCATTCCATATCCATATTTTGATTTCCAGCCAATTATTTCCCAATCTCGTCACCAGCTGCCTTCTGCAAGAACTCAAGGAGGTGTTAATAACATTAAGTGGAGTTGCAGACAATGATAAAGTTAGCTGCCTGGCTGTCCTTCTGCACAGTTTTGACTGGTCATTAGTTAATAGGGCTGCTGGAGGGATTATTTGACAGTGTCATGATTTCCTCATTAGGAGAAAGAGGGCACAGTTACTGCAAACTGCTGGGGTGTCAGATATATGCAATCAAATCGGGTCAGCACAATGCAAGTTTTTCTGTCTCTATCCCAAAACCAAGGTAGATACTTTTCTTAGTAAGACATATGTAGGATACTGGCTGCTGATATGCAATGCTAACTTAATATAGGCATGGGATAAAATGGGTTTTAATGTTTAATATAATATACAGTAGTATCTGAAGGCAGGACAAGAAGCAACTGATAACTAATCTGAAGGCAGGACAAGAAACAATGAAAACTAATCAAGGAGAAAGCCAATCTAGAACTAAGGAAACATTTCTTGACAATGAGAACAATTAATCCGTGAAATGAGGTGCCTCCAAGAGTGGCACAGTAGTTAGAATGCAGTTATTGCAGGCTAATTCTGCTGACTAATAGCAGTTTGATCCTCACCGGCCCTAGGCTGACTCATCCTTCCATCCTTCCAAGTTAAGGAGGACCCAGATTGTTGGAAGCAAGATGCTGACTCTGTAAACTGCTTAGAGAGACCTGTAAAAGCACTATGAAGCGGTATATAAGTCTAAGGGCCCTTGCTAATGCTCCAGAGGTTGTGAGTGCTTCAATACTGGAGGTTTTTTTAAAGAGGAGATTAGACAACCATGTGTCTGAAATGATAGGTTTCCTGCCTGAGCTGGGGGTATGACTAGATAACCTCCAAGGTCCATTCCGACTGTTATTTTGTTATAATGGTTAAGGCACCAGGCTAGAAACCAATATACAGTGACTTCTAGTCCTGCTTGAAGACATGAGAGCCACATAGGTGACTTTGGGCCAATCACCAGGAGACTGAATTCTAGCATGAGAGCCAACTGGATGACTTTGGCCAATCACCAGGAGGCAGGAAGTTCTAGTCCTGTCTTGGGGATGAAACCCAACTGGGCATCTTTGGGTTACCAGGAGACTGTCAATTTGGAGGATCAAGATCTGAAAAGAGCTATCAAGAGCATAGGCTGTTAGACAATAAAGATGTCTTACTCCCCATAGAAAGTCTGGGAGGCGCTGTGAGTTAGAAAACTGTCCAACATTCAAGAATGCACCAGAAGGCATACAGCTCTAGATGGGAGTGTTTGTCCTTGTATCCAATCTGGATTCTCTCCTGTTGCTAGTAATTCTGCTTCATTAAATGCACCCTTAGCACTACCATTCACATAGGAGGCTATGACTTACCAAGGAGGGCTTCCCCCCACTTCCAAATCTTTTTCTGCCTCTTGGTTTAATTCTTCTCTGCTTCCTGTATAGGTCTGCCTCTCTCCTTTCCTCCTGATTTCCTTCCTCTCCCAGGGAAAACTTCACTTTTTCCAGCTGCTTTCTTTCAAATACACCTCTCTGTCTCTGTCTCTCCTTCCTTCCCTCCCTCTCCATTCCCTCCCCGTCCCCTTCTCTCCTTCTCTCCCTCCCTCTCCATTTCCCTCTCCCTCTCTCTCCTTCTCTCCTTCTCTCCCACCCCTTCCTCTCTCCCTCCTTTTCTCCCCCTCTCTCTCCCCCTCCCCTTCTCTCTCTTTCCCTCCCTCCATCTCCATTTCCCTCCCCCCTCTCCCCCTTCTCTCCTTCTCTCCCTCCCCTTCTCCCTCCTTTGTTCCTTCCCTCTCTCCCCCCTCTCTCCCTCCCTCTCCTTCTCTCCTCTCCCTCTCTCCCACCTTCTCTCTCTTGCTCTCCCTCCCTCCCTCTCCCTCTCCTTCTCTCTCTCCCTCCCTCCCTTTCCCTCTCCTTCTCTCTCTCCCTCCCTCCCTTTCCCTCTCCTTCTGTCTCTCCCTCTCTCCCTTTCCCTTCTCTCCCTCCCTCTCCCTCCCTCTCTCTCCCTCTCCTTCTCTCTCTCCCTCCCTCCCTTTCCCTCCCCTCTCTCTCCCTCTCCTTCTCTCTCTCCCACCCTCCCATTCCCTCTCCTTCTCTCTCTCCCTCCCTCCCTCTCCCTCCCCTCTCTCTCCCTCCCTCCCTCTCTCTCCCTCTCCTTCTCTCTCTCCCTCCCTCCCTCCCCTCTCCCTCCCCTCTCCCTCCCTCCCTCCCTCTCCCTCCCTGCCCTCTCTCTCCTTCCCTCCCTCTCTCTCCCTCTTCTTCTCTCCCTCACTCCCTCCCTTTCCCTCTCCTTCTCTCTCTCCTTCTCTCCCTCTCCCTCCCCTCTCTCTCCCTCCCTCCCTCTCCCTCTCCTTCTCTCTCTCCCTCCCTCCCTTTCCCACTCCTTCTCTCCCTCCCCTTCTCCCTCCTTTGTTCCTTCCCTCTCTCCCCCCTCTCTCCCTCCCTCTCCTTCTCTCCTCTCCCTCTCTCCCACCTTCTCTCTCTCCTCTCCCTCTCCCTCCCCTCTCTCTCCCTCCCTCCCTCTCTCTCCTTCTCCTCTCTCTCCCTCCCTCCCTTTCCCTCCCCTCTCCCTCCCTCCCTCCCTCCCTTTCCCTCTCCTTCTCTCTCTCCCTCCCTCCCTTTCCCTCCCCTCTCCCTCCCTCCCTCTCTCTCCCTCTCCTTCTCTCTCTCCCTCCCTCCCTTTCCCTCCCCTCTCTCCCTCCCTCTCTCCCTCTCTTCTTCTCTCTCTCCCTCCCTCCCTTTCCCTCTCCTTCTCTCTCTCCCTCCCTCCCTCTCCTTCCCCTCTCTCTCCCTCCCTCCCTCTCTCTCCCTCTCCTTCTCTCTCTCCCTCCCTCCCTTTCCCTCTCCTTCTCTCTCTCCCTCCCTCCCTCTCCCTCCCCTCCCTCTCCCTCCCTCCCTCTCTCTCCCTCTCCTTCTCTCTCTCCCTCCCTCCCTTTCCCTCTCCTTCTCTCCCTCTCCCTCCCCTCTCCCTCCCTCCCTCCCTCTCTCTCCCTCTCCTTCTCTCTCTCCCTCCCTCCCTTTCCCTCCCCTCTCTCCCTCCCTCCCTCTCTCTCCCTCCTTCTCTCTCTCCCTCCCTCCCTTTCCCTCCCCTCTCTCTCCCTCCCTCCCTTTCCCTCCCCTCTCTCTCCCTCCCTCTCCCTCCCTCTCCTTCTCTCTCTCCCTCCCTCCCTTTCCCTCCCCTCTCTCCCTCCCTCTCTCCCCCTCTTCTTCTCTCTCTCCCTCCCTCCCTTTCCCTCTCCTTCTCTCTCTCCCTCCCTCCCTCTCCTTCCCCTCTCTCTCCCTCCCTCCCTCTCTCTCCCTCTCCTTCTCTCTCTCCCTCCCTCCCTTTCCCTCTCCTTCTCTCTCTCCCTCCCTCCCTCTCCCTCCCCTCCCTCTCCCTCCCTCCCTCTCTCTCCCTCTCCTCTCTCTCCCTCCCTCCCTTTCCCTCTCCTTCTCTCCCTCTCCCTCCCCTCTCCCTCCCTCCCTCCCTCTCTCTCCCTCTCCTTCTCTCTCTCCCTCCCTCCCTTTCCCTCCCCTCTCTCCCTCCCTCCCTCTCTCTCCCTCCTTCTCTCTCTCCCTCCCTCCCTTTCCCTCCCCTCTCTCTCCCTCCCTCCCTCCCTTTCCCTCCCCTCTCTCTCCCTCCCTCCCTTTCCCTCCCCTCTCTCTCCCTCCCTCTCCCTCCCTCTCCTTCTCTCTCTCCCTCCCTCCCTTTCCCTCCCCTCTCTCTCTCCCCTCTCTCTCCCTCCCTCCCTCTCTCTCCCCTCTCTCTCCCTCCCCTCTCTCTCCCTCCCTCCCTCTCTCTTCCTCTCCTTCTCTCCCTCCCTCCCTTTCCCTCTCCTTCTCTCTCTCCTTCTCCCCTCTCTCCCTCCCTCCCTCTCTCTCCCTCCCTCCCTTTCCCTCCCCTCTCTCTCCCTCCCTCCCTCCCTTTCCCTCTCCTTCTCTCTCTCCCTCCCTCCCTCTCTCTCATTTGTAACTCAGGGTCGAAATGAAGGGCCCTTGGTGCCTGCAAGAAAACAACCAGGTTCCAAGAGCATCAAGGACTTCACAATTTAACCCTGAGCTACAAATATTCTCTTCTTTGGAATCATGAAGGGAATGGTCAAAGGTTCCCAGCCACCCCTGCTGTCCTCCCAGAATGCTTTATAATGCTCCATTTCAGTTTCTCCCTTGGGCTTTTTTATTTCCCAAGATTGTTGTGTGTCTCCAAGCATTTTGAAGCATTCTTTGCAAGAGACCGATAACGGGAGAGAACCTCCCCACCACCACAAGCAAATTGAAGTCCTAATTCAGCCAGGTGACGCAGCCTCTCCCTGGCTTAAATCCTCATCTGTACCTGAATTAGATTTTAGGAAAGTTTCCCATCCTTCTGCTATTTGTCTTCCCCAGTTAGCTGTTTATCTAATGGCTTTCTTTTTCTCAGCCAGCTTTCATCACTCCAACCCACCGCCCGAGCCACTGTGCAATAAGATTACTAGCTATCAAAGAACAGAAATAAAAGATCCAAGTTAAATCACAACTACAGGCGCCAATAAAAAAAAAAAAAAAATCATGTTTAAAATACTGTGCAATAAAGTCATCCAAAAACAGACTGGAATAAAAAGAATAGTGAATTTCTCAAAGAGATGGACTGGGATTTTTTGTTTGTTTGTTTGTTTTAGTTGAACTGGGCTCCCCTTAAGTTTTGGGGTACTTTCATGCAGTTTCTTTCTCCATCCAATTAATAATAATAATAATAATAATAATAATAATAATAATAATAATAATAAATCAAACTTGACCAAACTAATTGATATTGCAGCCCACCTCCTCTCTTTGCTGTGCTTTTTTCTCTCTTTCTTGAATTTTTATTAAAGCTTATTGCAATATAAAATACACATGAAAATAAAGGTTTGAATGGAGAGGGAGAAAAAATATCTCAAGAAAAATAGCTGACAGGACAAGCCAGAACGATGTAAAAAGAGAGAAAACCGCTCTTCCTTTTAGCCAAAGATCAGTGGTGCTATGGCTGCCAGTTTGCACTGGTTCTAGCGATCTGGGAGTGCCAGTCAGCACTTGGCTCCACCTACCCGTCCCCGCCCTTTCCTGTCCTATATTTCCTTTGTTTGTAGCTCAGCTGATAGGCACGGCCGGAGAGGATACTCGTGCCTATCAGCTGTTTTACTCACCAGTGCTGACGGTAAGATAAGCTTTCAAGCTTAAAATTGCCCATTTTAGAACGCTCCCACAGAACGCTCCCACAGAACGCGCGCCCACAGAACCGGTAGTGAAATATTTTGAATTCCACCACTGCTGAAGATGTTACCTAGTTGGGTAATGAAACGTCTGCAAGAAAACCACCATGCTCAGAGAGCACCAAGGACTCCACAGTTCGACCCTGAGCTATAAAAGTTTTCTTTCCGTTTTTGCACCTATAGGGTTCAGTCAACCCTTGATGTATTTTTCTCAAGTCAAGGGTTTAAAAAAAAAACAGGAATAGAGAAAAATATGTGTAGCTCAGGATTCAAATGAGGGGTTCTTGGTGTTCTCTCAACTTAGTTGTTTTCTTGCAGATGTTTCATTACCCCAATTTTTAACATCAGCAGCAGTGAAGAGATTCAAAAACTTTTACTACTGGTTCTCTGGGTGTGGCCTGGTGGGCATGGCTTGGCTTGGTGGGTGTAGCAGGGAAAGGATACTGTAAAATCCCTATTCCCTCCCCACTCCAGGGGGAAGATTACTGCAAAATCCCCATTCCCTCCCCACCCCACTAACCTGCTTTCCAGCTCCGTTCTCTTGTGCAGGGCAACCAAAGAAGACCCAGCCAATCAGCTGGGACTCAGGAGGCGGAGAATAGATGGGGGCGGGGCCAGTCAGAAGTGGTATTTACTGGTTGGAGGAGGAGGAGGAGGAGAATGACTATGGGGTCTTTGGTGCTCTTTGAGCTTCATTGTTTTGCAGATATTCCATTACCCAAATTTGGGTAACACCATCAGTGCTAAAGGAGGGGGAGGAGGTGGTGGAGGAGGAGGAGGATTGTGGGTTCTTTGGTGATCTTTGAGCCTTGGTTATCTTCTTGCAGGCATTTCATTACCCATCTAGGAAACATCTTCAGCTAAAATGAAGAGGGTTTTACTCACTTTTTATACAGTAGCAACTTGCCCTGTTCAGTCATTTTTTCTTACCAAACTACATCAACTGTGGAAGATTTTTGGAAGTCTTCTGGCTTCTTCTCCATTCCTCCCATTGATAGGAAGACCTTCGCTGATAGTAAACTGGTCTTAATGAGGATTCTTCCATGGAGATCCTCCCTTGATAGGAGTCTTCTAGCTGAGTAGTAACACACCAGCCTACCCTTACAAGCATAAAAAATTGACTGCAGAAAAAGACCTATAAAGGAGAATATTTGTAGCTCAAGGTTGAAATGAAGCTTCCTTGATGCTCTCTGAGCTTGTTGTCTTCTTGCAGATGTTTCATTGCCCAAATTTGGTAACATCATCAGTACTTGAATGGTGGAACTAGTGTTGTTAAATCCAGCTCGACAATTTAATGTTTCACTTAATGGCCATATCCCTCGTGATGGAGTTAGGGTCAGATCAAAAACAATTGACTCAGTTTCCTCCCCTGATAAGGATATCCAGGAAAAGGTAGCAGCCTTCTCTTCTTGTGAATGTTATCCTTATAAAGATGTTTTACAGCCTCATCCCATGGTCCCTGTGGCAATAGGTTAGCAGCACTGAAGACAGGCTGTATGTCATCCCAGTTGATGGCTGGGTGAAGCCATAAAATGCTACCAAAGTGAGTGAGTGTAGAAAATGGTTTTAGTGGATAAATGTTCTACAGGTAGGCTGGAGATAACAGGGAGTTGAACTATAATGATCTTTTTTTTTATTTTAGAAGAACGTGTATCCAAGAACAGAATTGCCATCACGAAGGTGTCTGTAAATCTGCAGAGGGAGCAGTCATGTCATCAGCCGACCTATTCGAGTCCCTATTTCACTGGATTTTGCCTTGAACTCTTAAAATGCATCCTGGGGCACAGATCTGAGTTTTACTTCATTTAGGGTAATATAGAGGTGAATCTGATGAACTAGTTGTGACCAGATTGGGTCAACACTGTACAGTACATTACTCTTTTGTTCCTTCCTCTGTTGCTGACTGAGAACTATGAATTGTTCAGCAGTGTGTTGCAGCTGACCTCCAAAAACAACACAGTCCTAGGCTATATCAAGAGAAGATCATTGTAGACTTTAGAAAGAAGAGCCAGCATGACCATACTCCACTCAGTATCAAGGATGCAGCTGTAGAGGTGGTCAACAGTATTAAATATCTGGGGGTGAGGTGCAGATAACTCACTATCTGAACTGGTCTCTCCACATGTCATCCTTAGTGAAGGGTGCAAACCAGTGTCTGCATTTCTTGCATTGGAGGAGAAGAGCACCTCTTTTCTCCTTCTATCCTGGCCACATTTTACAGAGGCACAATTGAGAGCATTTTAAGAAAACACATCCCTGTTGGTGGCGGCAGTACCTCAGATAGAAAGTCCCTACAGAGAGTGGCGAGGACAGCAGAGAAGATTATAGGAAACTAACTTCCCATTATTCAGGATTCTGCTTATAAGCACTATGTGCTTAGAGCTCAAAGCATTGTTACAGACCCCACATACCCAGTTCACAGTCTATTTCTGTTGCTCCCTTCTGGGAGGAGTTTTTGAAGTATTTCTAGCAGGACTACCAGATTCTCTAACGGCTTTGTTCCCTATGCCATCTGTCTGGTCAACTCGTAAGATTAGTTTTTCTTGCCAAGTACATGTATACATCCAAACTAGACTGTGTTGTTTCTCTGTGTCATATTAAAATGTGGACATAGGCATAATTTTGTATTTATTTACCATATTTATTCTGTCGTGTTCATGTAGGTTAAATTGGAGGGGATGACACTTTGAGAACTGTATGCAATGACATTTCATTTTAATGTATGCTGATTCATGTAGATTCAAAGTTATTCTAAGGGTCTAAATGAGAAAGATAGCATCAAGATTAGAGATTACGTTATACAACATAGTAGAAAACTTAAAGAAAAATCAAGATAAAACACAAGCTATTTTGGAGGACAGAAAGAGAAAAGAAGAATTTTTAAAAAATGGCCAGAGAAAAAAAGTACTTCTCAACAAATGAAGCTCTCATGATGACAATTTCCTATGTTTCTAGTGGTTGGACTAGAAGACCTCCAAGTTCCCTTCCAACTCTGTTATTCTGTTATATGCTCTGAAACATATACTCTATCTAGATTTCACTGTCTTTTGCTGCTCTAAAATGCTCTCCCTCTCTCCTGGGAATCTTGATTATATAAGAATAGAACAGACCTGGAAAGGACCCTGAAGGTCTTCTAGTCCACCCCCCTGCTCAAGCAGGAGACCCTATTTCAGACAATTGGCTGTCCAGACTCTTCTTAAAAACCTCCAGTGATAGAGTGCCCATGATTTCTGAGCACTGGTGAATTGTCCTCACTGTTAGAACATTTTTCCTTAATTCCAGATGGCATCATTCTTTGATTAGTTTCCAACCATTGTTTCTTGTCCTGCCCTCTGGGGGCATCATTCCATCACAGACTCGAAGATGGCCCACAACAAGGAGAGTCTTAGACCTCAAGAAACACATGTGGAGTTCCTTTTGACTAGTTTATTTATTGTTGCTCACCTACAGACAGAATCGTGCCAGACTAAAGCAATTATCTGCATAATATATCATCATGCACTTCTACAAAGGAATTACTGAGCCTGTCATTTGCACCTCTGTAAACTGTCTGGTTTGGAACTGCAACCAACAGACACAGACTTTAAAAGATAGTTAGGACTTCAGAAAAAAAAAAAAAAAACAATTGCAACCAACTTGCCTCCTACTGAGGACTTGTATACTGCACAAAGCGGGAACTAGAACTCAGTCTCCTGGTGATTGATCCACAGTCACACAGCTAGTTGTCATGTCAAAGGCAGGCCACAAACTCACAATTCCTCCTTGGTGAACACCTTAACAATAACTAGACTGCCTGATAATTGGAACCAATCAGGAAACCAGTTCAAATCAATCCAATCATGAGAATGATGGAGAGCCAGTGATATATGAATAAACCCTTACTGCACAGTATAGCAGAACAAAGAGTGCAGTTACGGGGCTGATATTTGCCAAAAGAACATGCGTGCCCTTTGCTTCATTGTTAAAACATGTGGTCCTGCCACCCTCCGAAATCTGTCATAATTTCACCACCAAGCAGTTATGACAGGTGATGAATTGAGCCCAAGGAGCTAGTTCTCAGCATGCTATCAATCTTAGGCCACCGCACAGGGACAGGATGAGCAATCTCTACCAGTTAACGGATGTTGTAAGGCTCACATTATTGAGACAGTAGAGAAAGGTCACCGTGCTGCTAAAAAGCAGGGTGAGTAGATTTAGTGGGATTGATGAAAGAGCTGGATGTTGTGTTTGTTTTCAAAGGGCACCAAACAATGACACTGAATGAAATCTACGCAAACACCATAAATAACTGACTTGATGGAAGTAGAGGAGGATCAGTGATTTTTTTTTTCCCTTCCCCTTTCGTTATTTTTCAGCTTTCTTTAGTCCGTTGACTAATTATGGACCATCAAGTCAACGTTGACTCTTGGCAACCACACAAATAAATGTCACGTTAGATTAGATTAATGGAGTTGGAAGGGACCTTGTAGGTCATCTAGTCCAACCCCCAACCCAAGCAGGAGATTCTTCACCATTTCTGAGAGATGGCAGTCCAATCCCTTCTTGAAAGCCCCCAGTGACGAAGCTCCCACAACTTCAGCTTACTGTTTCCTGTTTTCCGATGAGGTTGAGGATGATGTTATGTCGGTAGTGATAGATACAGATTAACAGAGTTGGAAGGGACCTTGTAAATCATCTAGTCCAACTCCCAACCCAAGCAAGAGACCCTACACCATTTCTGACAAATGGCAGTCCAGTCTCTTCTTGAAAGCTTCCAGTGATGAAGCTCCCACAATTTTCTAAGGCAACTTCTGTTCCATTGGTTGGTTGTTCTCCCTGTCAGAAAACTTTTCCTTATTTCCAGGTTGAATCTCTCCTTAATCAGTTTCCATCCATTATTCCTTGTCTGGCCTTTGTGTGTTTTGGAAAATAGCTTGACACCCCTCCTCTCTATTATTCCCCTCAAATATTGGAATACCGCTATCATGTCTTCCCTGGTCCTTCTCTTCCCTAGACCAGTCATGCCTAGTTCCTGCAACCGTTCTTCATATGTTTTAGCCTCCAGTCCCCTAATCATCTTGATTGCTCTTCTCTGCACTAATGTCCTACAAGACGATCTGTCTTCAACCTGGTTCTTCAACATCTTCCAACAATGCTCCCATGAGCACTGCAACAGCAGTTCAATCTCTTCTATGAAACTTCAAATAACTCCTCTTGTGAATATGAGGCTACCTTGTGGGAAAGCAGAGATATCCAAGGGTAATGGGGAAGTCCTTATGTTGCATGGATTTTGTGCATAGTCTTATGCATTTCTCCCATCTTGAGGCAGATGTATGCAAGCTCAAGTTACAGTTCAATTATGTCAGTTTGGTCTAGTAATTAAGGCACCAGATGATGGTGAGTTCTAATCCCATTTTAAGCATGAAAGCCAGCTGGATGATCTTGACCAGTCCGTCTCTCTCTCAACCCAACTCACCTCACAGAATTGTGTGGAAAATAAGAGGAAGGAATATTAAACATGTTCACCACCTAGAGTTATTTATAGAAAAAATAATAATAAAGGCAGTTTAAAAATAAATAAATAACAAAAGCCACTGAAGACTCATGACCACCTCTGCTCATTGTGTAGGAGCTTGACTAGTGTTAATCTTGGTTTGTTCTTTTGTCATGTTAGATGAAGCCAGCTAGTTGGGATAGTTTGTTGGTCAATATATTGTATAAATCTGGGGGGGGGGGAAGAAGGGCTTAATTTGGTAACCACATTAAAAATATTGAACATTCAGACAGTATGTTCCTTGACGGTGGAATCTTTCTCTCACACACAAAAAAATGCAAGTTTTCCTGAATGGATTATACAGAGAGTTCTCATTTTACAACTGTAATTGAGCCTGGAATCAGGGTTCTAAGTTGTGCTGGTTATTAAGCAGATCACAAGGTGAGGGTGCTTATTACATTTTACTGCATTTTTAAATTAATAGCTAAAGGTAAAGATTCCCCTTGCACATAAGTGCTAGTTGATTCTGGCTCTAGGGCAGGGGTCTCCAACCTTGGCTCCTGGAAGCCTGGCGGACTTCAACTCCCAGAATTCCACAGCCAGCTTTGCTGGCTGTGGAACTCTGGGAGTTGAAGTCCGCCAGGCTTCCAGGAGCCAAGGTTGGAGACCCCTGCTCTAGGGGGATGGTGCTCATCTCCATTACAAAGTTGAAGAACCAGTGCTGTCCAAAGACGTCTCCGTGGTCATTTTTCTACTTGCACTTTTTTTTTAATGTGCTTTCGAACTGCTAGTTGTAGCAGACAATTTTGTGTACTAAGCTTCGATCAGACCATAGGTGGCGTATTTTAAGTTGTCTGGGTTCAAAAATTTCAACCCTGGTGGCATAAGGTATTCTATTGCGAGCTGAGGAGGGGAGCACTCTTCTTGTGAAATATCTCTGGACTTGCTCAATCGCATTAATGTCCGTTATATATAGTGTGGATTCCCTGGCAGACGAGCTGTATTCGAGAATTGGTCTGGTGAAGGTTTTGCATGCCTTGGTTTGCAGTTCAAAGTTACCAGAGAAGAAGCTTCGGAAAATTAGATGAACAACTCTTCATGCCTTTTTGGCAATGCTGTTACAGTGAGCTCTAGTGCTTAGATCTTTTAAATGAGTACTCTTAGATCTTTCTATACCTTAAGCCAGTGGCTCCCAACCTTTTTTGTCCCATGGACCAGTACCGGCATCACAAACTGATCCACAGACCGGTACCGGCATCAGTGCGCACGACCAAGGCAAGGCAAGCCGAGTGACCGGCCGGCCAGCCGTCCCCCGCTTCTTCCTGCCACCTTCAACTCCTCCTTTGTACCTTTTTTGTGCTTTTCGGGCTCTTTCTTAATCTCCTCCTAATGCGAGACTCCACCGCCATCGGGACGGCTCTTCGTTCAAAGCTGCCCCCCCCTCGACGAAACTAAACTTCAGCACCCAAATGCCGCTTTCCAACAGACGACCGACAAGCTCACCCGGAAGCACTTCCTCAAGCGCCGTCAAAACAAGATGGCGGCGCCCACTTCTTTGCGGCCCAGTAAAAAATAATCCACGGACCGGTACCAGTCCACGGCCCGGTGGTTGGGGACCACTGCCTTAAGCCTATCTTCTGGGAAAGTTGGTTATTCCTGCTAGCTTGGTGTCGTATGCTGTTTGACCTCCTCGTCTTCATCGGAGGCATAACATGACATAGAATTTGGTATTTTAGCTTCTACCAAGGCTTAACCCCCTTCAAATTCTCAGAGGCTTTCTTTCCCGGCAGATACGACATATGTTCTTTTCTACCTATTCCTATGTCTTTGCAAATGACTTTCAGCTTTCTCAAAGTGACTGGGAGGGGGAAAGGCATGAAACATTTTCTGGATTTCACCCTGCCCTCTTCAATATCGTGATCTTAAACATCCCGCATGGTTATTTGCCTTCTTTTAATGTACACGATTTGCAGTTAACTCAGCCTCCAGTTCATCTCTCAGAGATTTTGCAAACACCGATTTTCATATTCAAATTAAAGCAAAATTCTCCCCATTTTTCATCCCGACAGCCTATATATGATCTGCCAAGGGCCTGAATCTTTTTATGAGTTTACAGATCAGCACATTACATTTATAGTTCTCTAGGGGAGTGAAAAGCCATCTTTCTGTTTATCAATGGATTTATCTTTTTTTTTTTTAAACGATATCCCATATGTTTGCTTGATAACAGCTCTTAAGGAAATGGACAATCAGTGGGAATGGGAAACTGAGGGGCACGATACAGCATAATAAATATTATTTAAAGTGGGGAGCAGTGATTTATTAATAGTCTGGGAGGTGGAAAACACACTGTTTCCCAAGCTGTAGAAGCTTACGATCCTTTCGCTGATTATGAATGCAAAATGAGTGCAAATTTCTTTGCCTGAACTATCTGGGTGAAAGTGAGTGTTTTGTCTGTCTCTCTTTCCCAATTTTAGGCATTAATTGCACCGCTTCAATTCTCCTTTCTATATTTGTTTCTCAGCTGGAAGTTGCAAGAATGATGAAAAGGCTTCGATTGGACGTCTGAGCTTTCCATTAGCTAAAAAGAAAAGTGAACATTAGATTAATAAAACAAAATATGCAGCTCCTTGAAGTTAAAATACCTTCAGATCTCTAGATATTGGCCAGCAGCCTAAGCGATGCAAAAAACCCCTTTAGCATTACCATAGCAGATTTAATGTGCTTTTTATAAAATAATAAGCCAATAAATGAACAATTAATATGGAAGAGCCTTTTGGTGCTCTCTGAGTTTGGTTGTTTGTCTGCAGATGTTTCATTTTCTAAAAGTTTGGGCTCAATTGTCAATCTAAAAAGAAGATGTTGAGACTCTAGAAAGAGTGCAGAGAAGAGCAACAAAGTTGATTAGGGGACTGGAGGCTAAAACATATGAAGAATGGTTGCTGGAACTGGGTATGTCTTCTTTAATAAAAGGAAGGACCAGGTGTGACATGATAGCAGTCTTCCAAGATCTCAGGAGCTGCCCCCCAAAAAAGGGAGTCAAGCTATTCTCCAAAGCACCTGAGGGCAGGCCAAAAAGCAATGGATGGAAACTAATCAAGGATAGAAGCAACTTAGAACTAAGAAGAAATTTCCTGTCAGTTGGAACAAATTATCAGTGGAACAACTTGCCTCCAGAAGTTGTAAATGCTCCAACACTGGAAGTTTTAAAGAAGAAATTAGATAACCATTTGTCTAAAGTGGTGTAGGGATTCCTGCCTAAGCAGGGGATTGGACTAGAAGACCTCCAAGGTCCCTTCCAACTCTGTTATTTTATTCTATTCTAAATGTTGGGAAAGACTGAAGGAAAAGGAGAAGAGAACCACAGAGGATGAGGTGGTTAGATAATGTCATTGATGCAATGAATGTGAATTTGGGCAAACTTCAGGAGACAGTGGATGATGGGGAATCTGGCATGCTGCGGTCCATGGGATTGCAAAGAGGGTGTTGTGAATGCATAATACCAATAAAGTTATCATTGAGCTTGAAGTCTAGTGCAGGGTTCTGGCCCTGCACTTCTGATTGGCTGTTAATGGCAGGATCGGATTGGCCCGTTCAGGAGCATCCGATTGGCCATTAACAGGCCATTCCCATTGGTTAACGGAGCTAGTGCTCCAGGTATGCAATTGGTTGAATAGTTAATGAGTTGCCTATATAAGTAAGAATATAGCAGCCCTTGAGCTGAGCTGTCACAATATGTAAATAAAGAGTTTGAAGTTCACTGTTTCTACCGGCTCGTCTCCATCATTCACACCCATGCTCCAAACTTAACACTGGCGACGAAGGTGGGATTGGATGACATCAGAACCAACTAAGCATGTGACTGAAGCGCACAACGGCGAAACCATGTCCGGCGGCGTAATACCACCTGCTCCATTCGATCCAGCTCAAGAGGACTGGGAGTCTTACATGGATCGTTTCCAAATGTTTTTGGAAACAAATAATCTAAAGGATGCCACGGCCGGGAAAAAACGGGCGGTATTCCTGACGCACTGCGGGCCAACGGTATTCAAGATGGCTAAGGCATGAGCGGAACCGGCTGAAGTGAAGGCCATGGACTGGGACGTCCTTGAACCGCTGCTAAGGGCCCACTATGCACCCACCGTTCCAACGCTCGTAAGACGACACGAGTTCTATCAACGGAACCAGCGGAAAGGAGAAAGCGTCGCCGATTTCATTGCAGACCTCCGGAACTTGGGAGGCCTTTGTGAATTCACCGACCTGGAAGAGGCCTTGAGAGACAGAGTAGTCCTCAGGCTAGACGCTCTAAATGTGCAGAGCAAAATAATGGCATAGGGCGACATCACCCTTAAAGACGCCATAGCTGAAGCTACAGCAGCGGAGGCAACCAAGAAATCGGCTGCCCAACTATGCCGAAATCGCACTCCAACCGACCAACCAGCCGGCGAAATTTCACCTAACGCAGAAGGGCAGCTTTCCACGGCCCACCATGAGGACCGCTCTTCGTCGTCAGACAGCAACGAAGAAGAGGTCCATCGCCTGCGGTCCGATCGGGAACGACACCCGAAGTCCCAGCAACTATGCACGGGCTGCAGGGCCAACCATTTTCGCTCCGATTGCAAATTCCGCGACGCACTCTGCCACGAGTGCAGGAAACGAGGCCACATTGGACGGGTCTGCAGAAGCCTCCTCGGACCCAGCCAGACCTCGAAAGGAACCAATCTCCGCCAATCGACAGGGAATCACCCTGTAAGGCGAGAACCAGTAAACCACTCCTATGGAAACTGACCCGTGAATCATCTAGCGAGACGAGAAAAGGCTCACCAAACACTCACTATTGGCCATGCCTCTTCCTTAGACACTCAGAAAATTTGGGTCAACGTGAACATTGAAAATCGGCCTTGCCAAATGGAAGTTGACTCGGGATCATCTCTTTCAATGGTCTCATGGAAGACCCTCAAGCAACTCATCCCCACTATCCAGCGCCAAGACCTTCAATTCCAACGGCTCGTGTTAAAGGACTACCAGGGGAACCAAATTCCAGTCGCAGGATCCAGTCGAGTCCTGGTTACATTCAAGAACCGCACGGTGTACTTACCCCTGACGGTGATCGATAAGAACCGGCCTAGCCTGTTGGGCCTACAATGGTTTGCACCACTCGGCATCGAAATGGCAGGCGTTAATCGAATCGGCGGCAGTGACTGGGAAGAGGACCTTGCCCACGAATTCAAGGACGTCTTCAAGGAAAAGCTAAGCGAGTACAAGGGGATCCTGATATCCTTTAGCCTTAATCCAAAGATAGCTCCCATCTGCCTTAAGCCTCGTCGAGTTCCGTTCACTCTAAAACCGAAAATCGACGAGCAGCTTGATAAGTTGATTGCCCAGGGAGTTTTAAAGCCATCAGATCACTCCCCTTGGGAAACGCCGATTGTGACACCAATTAAGCCGGACGGCTCCATTAGAATTTGCAGGGACTACCGAGCCACCCTAAACCATGCCCTGCAATAGAACCCATATCCGGTGCTGGTGGTACAGCACCTCCTCCATTCCCTGGGAGGCGGAAAAGTCTTCGCTAAACTAGACTTAGCCCAGGCTTACCAGCAATTGCCGGTTGATGAAAAAATGGCACAGGCACAGACTATCGTAACACACCGAGGTGCCTTTAAGTGTACGCGGCTTCAATTCGGAGTCAGTGTAGCCCCAGGGATCTTTCAGAGCCTAATGGAGAGACTATTGCAGGGGATCAAGGGCATTGTCCCCTATTTCAACGATGTGCTTATTGCTGCCCCCACTCAAAAAATCTTGCGGGAGCATTTCAGATTGGTATTACAAAAATTTCAGGAAGCAGGCCTGAAAGTCAAAAAAAAATAAATGCAAAATGTGTACCGATCGTGTTGAATTTTTAGGGTACCTAATTGACAGTCAGGGTATTCACCCTACTGATAGTAAATTAAGAGCAATAAAGAACGCTCCCAGGCCCCAGAACAAGACCGACCTCCAGGCGTTCGTAGGCCTCATCAATTTCTATAATGTATTCTTGCTGCACAAGGCGACTGTTGCTGAACTGTTACATCGTCTTTTAGATAAAAAAGCAATCTGGGTATGGGGTCACAAAGAAGAGCAAGTGTTCCGTAATGTAAAAAATCTACTGACTTCGGACGCCGTGCTGATGCAGTACAATGAGACTTTGCCAATAAACATAATCTGAGATGCATCGCCTTTTGGAGTGGGCGCCATTTTGAGCCATGTGTTACCTAACGATAACGAAGCCCCTGTTGCTTACTTCTCAAAGATGCTCTCGAAAACCGAGCGAAATTACAGCCAAATCGATAAGGAAGCCCTGGCAATTGTATCAGCAGTTAAAAGATTTCATGAGTACATGTACGGCCGGGTTTTCACCATTGTAGTTGACCACAAATCATTGCTGGGGATTATCACTGGGGACAAGCCAACTCCCTACATACTTTCTTCCAGAATGACCCGCTAGTCAGAATTCTTGGCTGCCTACAATTATTGGCTACAATATCATCCTGGTAAAGCCATTCCCCACGCCGATGCACTGAGCCATACACCGCTCCCTGAAACTATCAACGATCCTGCACCAATGATGACAGCATTGCAGATCAAGACACTCCACATGCTGCCTTTAACTGCCCATGACATCGCGAGAGAAACAAAACGTGACCCCATCTTGGCATGAGTCCTCACGTAGGTGGAACGTGGATGGCCATTGGACCAAGTACCAGACGACTTCGCACCATTCAAAAGTCGTCAAACAGAGTTGTTCTCGCAGAAGGGCTGTGTCATCTGGGGTGATAGAGTCATTATCCCAGAACGACTCCAACAGACACTGCTAAGAACCTTGCACGATGGCCACCCTGGCATCGTGCACATGAAGGGCCTCGCACGAAGCTCCGCGTGGTGGCCAGGCATCGATAGACAAATCGAATCATGGGTTTAAACTTGCAAGAGATGCCAAGAAGTAAGCAACACTCCACCAAAGGCAACCCCAACCGAATGGGAAACGCCGCGGGGACCCTGGTCCCGCATCCATCTGGACTTTGCTGGGCCGACCAAAGGCCACACGTTTCTGCTAACTGTTGACGCCTACTCGAATTGGCTCGAGATTCACCTAATGAGCAGCACAACCACTGACGTGGTTATCAAAAGACTGGAAAGACTTTTTGCAACCCACGGATTACCAGACATTCTGGTATCCGACAACGGGCCCCAATTTACCGCGCTATCTTTTGAGCAGTACTTGGCTGACCGTGGTATTCGACATGCGCTCACTTTGCCTGTGTACCCTGCTGCCAACGGTAGGGCTGAGTGCATGGTTCAATTCATCAAAAAGACTCTCCAAAAGATCGACTACAACAACATCAATGAAAAAATCAACCGGATCCTTTTCCTGCACCACCTCACACCTCACAGCGTCACCAACCATACTCCCGCCGAACGGCTTATGGGATGGAAGCTCCGCTCCCACCTCGATCAGTTACACCCAGCCTACGAACCTGAAAAGCCACTCAGATCCAGCAGCCGATGCCGTACCTTCCAGGTAGGCGATCTAGTATTCGCTAAAAACTTTTTGGGCGATCCGCTATGGGTAGAGGCGACCGTAATCCGCATAACCGGCCCAAGATCATACCTCGTTCAGTGCCCTGACGATAGACTTTGGAAGCGCCACATAGATCAGCTACGATCGTGGCTACCATCTCGCACTTCCGAACTTCCTTTTGACCAAACTGAGGGGGGGGGGGGAGATACAGAGGAAAGCGAATTACTATTAGAGGGAAATCTTTTCGAAGAGACTGATAATGGAACTGAAACGCAGAAACAGGAACCAGGGACCGGAGTAAATGCACCTCGGGAAATGGCCAGTGATATTGATGACAACGGGAACGCGAACTCAGAACCAGAGGCACCCCTACCGCTAAACAATGATCTACCTCAGCAGAAGTGCAGCCAACCACCAGGCACTTTGCGAAAATCGAAAAGACTAGTAAAACAGCCGTCCTACCTTAAGGACTATGTAACCGCGCCCTGTGGGCAGAAGCCGGGGGAAAGGGGTGTTGTGAATGCATAATACCAATAAAATTATCATTGAGCTTGAAGTCTAGTGCAGGGTTCTGGCCCTGCACTTCTGATTGGCTGTTAATGGCAGGGTCGGATTGGCCCGTTCAGGAGCATCCGATTGGCCATTAACAGGCCATTCCCATTGGTTAACGGAGCTAGTGCTCCAGGTTTGCTATTGGTTGAATAGTTAATGAGTTGCCTAAATAAGTAAGAATATAGCAGCCCTTGAGCTGAGCTGTCACAATATGTAAATAAAGAGTTTGAAGTTCACTGTTTCTACCGGCTCATCTCCATCATTCGCACCCATGCTCCAAACTTAACAGAGTTGGACACAGCTTAGTAACAGAATGTCAGAACAAGAACACCCAATTCAATGAACCCTTGCCTTTTGCTAAAATTGATCTCCCTAACCTTGAAGGAATTAACAATAGCACTTAGACTTGTATACCACTTCACAGTGCTTTTACAGTGCTCTCTAAGTGGTTTACAGAGTCAGCCTATTTGCCCCCAACAATCTGGGTCCTCATTTTACCATCTCGGAAGGACGGATGGTTGAGTCAACTTGGAGCCTGGTGAGATTCAAACTGCCAAATTCCAGGTGGCCAGCAGTCAGCAGAAGTAGCCTGCAGTACTGCGCTCTAACCACTGAGCCAACTGCGGCTCATAATAATAAATAACCTCAGAAGGTCCTTGGTGGTGGTGGAAGAAGGGAGAGAAAGTATGCTCTGCCGGCCTCTTGGAAACTCCTGAACCAAAAGTGAGATACTAATAAATAAAAATAAAGAACAGGACTCAGAATCTGAACCTCTGGAATATAAGGAATGGCTTCTCTTTTGCAGACCAACTTTGAATCCAAAAGCTCTCTTCCTAAAAGGGCAGAGATCAGGGGTGGGCTTCAAAAATTTTAGCAATGGTTCTCTGTCTGGTTGCTGGGTGGGCATGGCCATGGTGGGCGTGGCCTAGTCAGCCTCCTGCACCACAGTGGGAGGGGCTCCAGAACAGGCCACGTTGGGACTCCTGGGAGGGGAGGGGCAAGGCCAGCCAGGAGTGGGATTTGGGGGTTCTCCAAACTTCACAGAATCTTAGCTAGGGGGCTCTCCTGAACCCCTACGCACCCCCACAAGCCCACCCCTGGCAGAGGTTCATAGCTGCTGAATCCTGTCCATACACATCACCCTCCAATTATAAATATTTTGAATGTATTAAACGTCTCATTTTTCTCTCTCTCTCTCTCAGCCACTAGGAAATTATCCTTGAGGCATTACAAGCTTCATTCTTCTCAAATGTGATGATTCAGGATGCAGGCATTGCAAGGAGAATGGGATTTCGGCAATCAAGATTGAAAGCGTGCTTGCTTGCTAAGATAAGACTGTGCATTACGAATTCTCTTGATGTATTATTGCAAGGTGCAGCGAGATGCGGGGAAGACAGCTTGCTTAGCAAATGCCAGATAAATGGTAATCGGCTACTCCAGGGGATATTAACAATAGGGCTAAGAGGCCAAGTTGGCTCAAGGGGAGGGGGTTTGTTTGTGTGTGTGTGTGTATTTGCAATCTAGACAAATCAAAACTCTATTGCTTTGGTTCTTAGCCTACACTGTTCACCAGGAATTTGGTGATGGGCTCCTGAGCATGTAGTTTTTCCCACTTTTCAGGCTCACGCACAGCAATTAGAACTGGGTATCTTTATTATCTGCAGACTGTCAACTTTTGAAATGACTCTAGCTGAAGCCATATTTTTCTTTGTCCATTTCTTAGTTGCCATGTTTTTAGAAGGGGGAGAGGGACCTGCGGAATGTAGAATGTTTTCCTTCAGACCACCAGAGATAACAATGACAAGACTCCAGAGCACCAAGACAAACCCAACATACCCTGGCAATGGCAGGAAATAGATAAATGGATAGATGGATGGATAGATAGATAGACAGACAGACAGACAGACAGACAGACAGACAGACAGACAGACAGACAGACAGATAGATAGATAGATAGATAGATACCGTGTTTCTCCAACAATACGACCTCCCCCAATAGGAAGACCCAGCATGTTTTCCAGGCATAAAATGAAATTAAGCCCCTTCCCCCCCAAATTTAGGCCTATTTTAAAACATACGAAACGGGGGGAAGGGCGGGGGGACTTGCTGTTAGGAGCGCTCCGCGGGCAGCAATTCCTCGCCACCAGCTGCTCCTAATGAGTGATCATGGCAGAGCGTTGAGAGCTCCCTACTCCTGCCAAGCACCTTTGCTGCAGACCCAAGACCTTCAGCGCCCGCCACTGTTGATTTCCCTTCTGCCCATGCCGCCACCACGTTTGGAGCTGCCGCTTCCACTTTAGAGCACCGCTGCCATTTGGAGCTGCCGCTTCCACATTTGGAACACCACTGCTGTTTGGAGCATTGCTGCTGTTTGGAGTTGCCATGTCTGCATTTAGAGCTGCCACCGCGTTTGGAACTGCCACTTCCACGTTTGGAGCTGCTGCTTCCGCGTTTGGAGCACTGCTGCTGTTTGGAGCGCCACCACCATTTGGAGCCGTTTTTTCGGGGCTCAACAAAATATAAGACTCGGCCTTATTTTATGAGAAACACGTTAGATAGATAGGTAGGTCGGTAGGTAGATAGATAGATAGATAGATAGATAGATAGATAGATAGATAGATAGATAGATAGATAGATAGATAGATAGATAGATACAGTAGGTAGGTAGGTAGGTAGGTAGGTAGATGGATAGATAGATGGATAGATAGATAGATAGATAGATAGATAGATAGATAGATAGATAGATATAGATGGATGGATGGATGGATGGATGGATGGATGGATGGATGGATAGATAGATAGATAGATAGATAGATAGATAGATAGATAGATAGATTGATAGATAGATAGATAGATAGATATAGATAGATAGATAGATAGATAGATAGATAGATAGATAGAGATAGATAGATAGATAGATAGATAGATAGATAGATAGATAGATAGATAGATAGATAGATAATAATAATAGATAGATAGATAGATAGATAGATAGATAGATAGATAGATAGATAGATAGATAGATAGATAATAATAGATAGATAGATAGATAGATAGATAGATAGATAGATAGATAGATAGATAGATAGAATTCTTTATTGGCCAAGTGTGATTGGACACACAAGGAATTTGTCTTGGTGCAAATTATTTCAGTGTACATAAAAAAAAACATACATTTGTCAAGAATCATAAGGTACAGCACTTAATGATAGTCATAGGGTACAATAAGCAATCGAATCATACAAGGAAATAGTCCATATAAATTGTAAGGATATATGGGACAAGTTTGTCATACAGTCACAAGTGGGAGGAGATGGGTGATAAGGAGTGATGAGAAGATTAATAGTAATAGTAATGCAGACTTTGTAAATAGTTGGACGTGCTGAGGGAATTATTTGTTTAGCAGAGGGATGGTGTTTGGGGAAAAAACTGTCCTTGTGTCTAGTTGTTCTGGTGTGCAGGGCTCTATAGCGTCATTTTGAGGGAAGGAGTTGAAACAGTTTATGTCTGGGATGTGAGGGGGTCTATAGACATTTTTGCAGCCCTCTTTTTGACTCGTGCAGCATACAATGGAAGACAAGTTGGTAGTAATTGTTTTTTTCTGCAGTCCTAATTATCCTCTGGAGTCTGTGTCTATCCTGTTGGGTTGCAGAGCCAAATCAGACAGTGATAGAGCTGCAGATGACAGACTTCTTCTGTAGAACTGGACCAGCAGCTCCTTGGGCAGTTTGAGCTTTTTGAATTGGTGCAGAAACAACATTCTTTGTTGTGCTTTTTTGATGACGTTTTTGATGTTAGGTGTCCATTTTAGGTCTTGTGATATGATAGAACTTAGAAATTTGAAGGTCTCTACTGTTGATACTGTGTTATCTAGTATTGTAAGAGGTGGTAGTATAGGAGGGTTTCTTCTAAAGTCTACCACCATTTCTACGGTTTGGAGTGTGTTCAGTTCCGGATTGTTCCGGTTACACCACGAGGCAAGTTGTACAACCTCCTGTCTGTAGGCAGATTCATCATTGTCTCGAATGAGACCAGTCACTGTTGTGTCATCAGCAAACTTCAGTATTTTAACAGATGGATCATTTGAGATGCAGTCATTGGTATATAGGGAGAGGAGAAGTGGAGAAAGCGCACAGCCTTGGAGGGTGAGGAGTGCTGTGCTAATTGTATAGGTATCAGATGTGATTCTGCCTACCCTCACCGTCTTCTTCCTGTCTGCTAGGAAGTGCTGAGGAAGTGCTAAGGAGGGAGTACTAAGAAGCTCATCATTGGCTTGGTTGGTTAACATGCCCTTTGACACCTGGGTGGCGGGGTGTGTGGGCAGTATGGGAATTGTTCAAAGTTGGCTTTACTTTTGACCGTGCCAATATGATGCCCCAGTAAGCAGGATATTTGAGAAAGCAACTACCTCAGAGTCTTGAATTAGTTGGGAGCATTACTTGGAACCATAACAGGCGTGGTGGCCTAGAGTTGGAGTTCTCACTTCACAATCAGGAGGCTATGAGTTCGATCCTAGGTAGAGGCAGATATTTTCTTTCTCTGAGCACGTTGAGATTATATCTGCTGAATATAACTCTGCACTGGTAACAGGAAGGGCATCCGGTCAGTAAACATTCAGCTCCATTCAGTTGTCCAGACTCCACCCCGCAAAGGATTATGGGGTCGTTAAATGACAAACGTTACTTGGAACCATGACACAGACATTGAGCTGATCAATTTTTATCTAAATTGAGAACATTATCTCCTATATAGTTGACACTTTATTTAAACTAAATTGGTCTATCGGTGATTGCGTGACTCCTGTGCATGTCAGACATGAAATAAAATAAAATAAGAGTTGATTAATTTGTTACTGTGTTGAAAATAATATGTACCTTGAATCTATTCATAACTAGTGCTGTTAGGAAGAAATTAAGGTGTGCCTGGTGCTAGGAGAACAATTAATGTCTTTCAGCCTTGTTTGAGTATCCTTGTTCTCTTTGGAAAGGACATTGTAGATGACTCTTTGGGTGGATAATGCTGTTATTATTTTTAGTCACTAGGTGGTGCTGTGGCTGACTGGAAACAGGATTGTCCTTTGATCATTCTCTTCTTTTAGAGGGATGTGTTCATCTTAATAAACAAATATTTGTTCACTTTTCTGGAATCTTGAGGCCAAATGTTTTTCTAGATTTAGTTTGATTGATTGAGCTTTTGTTAAGCACCAAAGTAAGGTTGCAGCCAACACCTCATAAATTTAGGGGATATTATTAAGTTTAGACCGCTAATTACAGCTTCTGTGAATTCTGCAGGCTTTGCATGCAAGCAGATAATAACAATGTCTTGTTTTTAATTAGCTCCAAGCATTTGCTCTTTATAGGGCATTATTGCAAGGTCATTTATATTGCAACATAAATCAGGTATCCTTTGTTTGCTGTGGCTTCCAAAGAAAACAGAGAAGATTATGCTCTAAATGGCTTCTAATCCCCAAGGACTTAAGCCAAGGATATTTTTAAGGAATGAGCACTTTTTTATGAACATGTCTACATGCAACATCAAAATGACGTGAAGTCCTAGTGCCGTTTTATAAAGCCTTAGTAAGACCACACCTGAAATACTGCATCCAGTTTTGCTCACCACATTACAAAAAAAAAAAAAAAAAAGATGTTGAGACTTTGGAAAAAGTGCAAGAAAGAGCAACAAAGACAATCAAAGGCATGGAGATAAAAACATATGAAGAAAGGTTGCAGGATTTGGGTTTGGCCAGTCTAGAGAAAAGAAGGACTGGGGATGGACTGGGACATGATAGCGGTATTCTAGTGTTTGAGGGGCTGCCACAAAGAAGAGGGGTGTCAAATTGTTCTCCAAAGCACCTGAAGAGGCAGGACAAGAAGCAACGGATGGAAACTAATCAGGAGAGAAGTAACCTGGAATTAAAGAGAAACTCCCTTACAGTGAGGACAATTAACAGTGGTACAGCTTGTCATAAGAAATTCTGGGTGCTCCGTCACTGGAGGTTTTTAAGAAGAGACTGGACAGTCACTTGTCTGAAATTTGGACTTCAATGTGCTAATAAGGTGAGGACCAGCTGTAGCTGTGTCTCAATGATGGAGCTCCATGATTTCGGAATTCCACAACTGGACCTTCCTTGATGGTTGTTGTTTTTTTGTTTTTTTTGTTTTTGCCTGAGTTCAGACCTTCTTGTTTAGAAAAGCATCCCGTTCCTGGCCAATTTTGATTTATGTTATGCACGCAGCTCTGAAAAGCATAAGCAGAGGAGAAGATTAATGGAAATTGTGGCAGCTGCCTCCTATTTAACTCAAACCTATATGGTGCATATATGTGTGTGTGTTATATATGTTTGTGTGTGTATATATATATACTCATAGACAGACAGACAGTTTGGTCTAGTAGTTAATGAACCAGGTCAGAAACTGGGAGATGAGGAGTTCGAGATCTACCTTAGCCATGAAAACCAACTGGGTGATTTTAGGCCAGTCCCTCTGTTCCAGCTCCATTTACCTCACAAAGTTGTGGTTGTAGGAAAAATAGAAGGAGGAAGTTGTGTTGAATATGTTTGCCACCTTGAGTTTTTTGTAAAAATAATAAAGGAGGAATGAAGGAAATAAGGTTTTCTTTTCTTTCTTTCTTTCTTTCTTTCTTTCTTTCTTTCTTTCTTTCTTTCTTTCTTTCTTTCTTTCTTTCTTTCTCTCTCTCTCTTTCTCTCTCTCTCTCTCTTTCTTTCTTTCTTTCTTTTTTCTTTCTTTCTTTTTTTCTTTCTGACCTGGTTGTTTTTCAACTGTTGCCTTCCTTCCTTCCTTCCTTCCTCCCTCCCTCCCTCCCTTCCTTCCTCCCTTCCTTCCCCCTCCCTTCCCTTCCCTTCCCTCCTTCTTCTTCTTCTCTCTCTCTCTCTCTCTCTCTCTTTCTTAATTTCTTTCTTTCTGACCTGGTTGTTTTTCAACTGTTGTCTTCTTTCTTTCTTTCTTTCTTTCTTTCTTTCTTTCTTTCTTTCTTTCTTTCTTTCTTTCTTTCTTTCTTTCTTTCTTTCTCTCTCTCTCTTTCTCTCTCTCTCTCTCTTTCTTTCTTTCTTTCTTTTTTCTTTCTTTCTTTTTTTCTTTCTGACCTGGTTGTTTTTCAACTGTTGCCTTCCTTCCTTCCTTCCTTCCTCCCTCCCTCCCTCCCTTCCTTCCTCCCTTCCTTCCCCCTCCCTTCCCTTCCCTTCCCTCCTTCTTCTTCTTCTCTCTCTCTCTCTCTCTCTCTCTTTCTTAATTTCTTTCTTTCTGACCTGGTTGTTTTTCAACTGTTGTCTTCTTTCTTTCTTTCTTTCTTTCTTTCTTTCTTTCTTTCTTTCTTTCTTTCTTTCTTTCTTTCTTTCTTTCTTTCTCCCTTCCTTCCTTCCTTCCTTCCTTCCTTCCTCCCTCCCTCCCTCCCTCCCTCCCTCCCTTCCTTCCTTCCTTCCTTCCCCCTCCCTTCCCTTCCCTTCCCTCCTCCTTCTTCTTCTCTCTCTCTCTCTCTCTCTCTCTTTCTTCATTTCTTTCTTTCTGACCTGGTTGTTTTTCAACTGTTGTCTTCTTTCTTTCTTTCTTTCTTTCTTTCTTTCTTTCTTTCTTTCTTTCTTTCTTTCTTTCTTCCTTCCTTCCTTCCTTCCTTCCTCCCTCCCTCCCTCCCTCCCTTCCTTCCTCCCTTCCTTCCCCCTCCCCTCCCTTCCCTTCCCTTCCCTCCTTCTTCTTCTTCTCTCTCTCTCTCTCTCTCTTTCTTCATTTCTTTCTTTCTGACCTGGTTGTTTTTCAACTGTTGTCTTCTTTCTTTCTTTCTTTCTTTCTTTCTTTCTTTCTTTCTTTCTTTCTTTCTTTCTTTCTTCCTTACTTCCTTACTTCCTTACTTCCTTCCTTTCTCATTCTTAAATAGACTTATCGCCAAAGATAACAGCCACTTTCCTTTTTTTAATTCACTAATTAAAGGGACATTTTCTGCCAAATGGTATCAGAAACCTCTGTGCCACGATGGTTCATTAAACGCCAGATTTTATTACATATTACATGCTTTCTGCTTTTCACACAAACTTATTATAGCACTCTGAGAAGGTGATCTTTTAAAGCACATTAGACTAATGTTCCTGCAACTCCAGATAATATAAGTTTTATTGAATTGTAGTGACTTGGTTTACCTTTTTTTTTTTTTTTTAAAGAAAGGGTCACCTAATGTTTTGCTCTGGTAATGGATTCTACAATAAGAAAACAAAATTAATGACATATTGGAGGGTGCATTTTGGAATGGAAAATGTTTCTATTTAATATTCCTGAGAAGGAGAATTATTACAAAATATACTGAGTGGAGGTAGGTAGGTAGGTAGGAAGGTAAGTTAGATACATGGGTGGATGGATGCATGGATGGGTGGATGCATGGATGGACAGATGGACAGATAGACAGATAGACAGATAGACAGATATAGATGATAGATGATAGACAGACAGGATATGACACACTTACAGAACTGGTAGTAAAAAAAAATTGAATCCCACCACTGGTATGATTCACTTAAAAATCATCTTGCTTAGGAATGGAAATTCTAGTGATCAATCTGTTTGTCCCCCAAAGCAACATCCTATTACCCATGGACAACTAATCTTGTTTATCCTCAAATCAAAAACCACCAAGAAAAGTTTAAAGGAAAATTTTAAGGACTTCAAGAGTCAGAAAGGAGAACTGAACCTTTTTATTTTTATTTTTTATGTTTTGCAGAAGAGAAGAAAGCTTTAAGGAAATTGTACTGTAGGTTTTGGCACAGCCTTAAATTCCCTGGTTAGGCTCCATGTTTTTTATACCCAATAAAAACATGAAGCCAATTAGATGATCTTTTTCTTCTGAAAATCGTGAACATGCTTTCCTGCAGAATAAAACAAAGTTTCTTTTCTTTTTTCCAGGAGCTCAAACGGATAGGATGTGACAAGACATTGAAATGACAGCTCGGTAAGTCAGATTTTATTTGGATTTTGGTATCTTTTTGCATGATTGATGTTTGACCAGTTGTGAGAACAAGCTTGCCATGTCTATGCATACATGTCGATGATTAAGGCTCAGGCCTTTGCCTAAAACTTGTTCTGTTTAAAGACAGAGTCTACAATCTAATATTTTAAAAATGCACAATTTGTTGGGTGTTGCCTTGAGAGTCCTGCAGTTTTTGCAAGATCTGGCAGATCTGTTGCAGGCTGTGATGTCTCCCTTGAACAACTCCTCAGATTCTTCCTCAGAGGTCAGCTCAAGCGGGGAATGAGCTCATTCCTGGCACATCAGGAACTGGGTTAATTGATTATTTTGAACGGCCAGCCAAAATAGACTTATGAGAGGCTTTGGTTGGGAACAGCTTGCAGGGTAGATGGTCAGTGAAGAAGAGGAGGAGGAGGAGGAGCTGCCTTCCACGATGGATCCAGGAGCACGCAGGGCAGAGAAAAGACAAGAGCAATGGAGATCTGCCAGATCACTTGGGAGAAGGCCCCACACATCTTGATGGGCTGCAGCGGAAAGTTATTTATCACAGCAGGTGTAGGGAGGCATTGCTGGGAACAGCGTGTTTGATTTCTTGCTGTGTATATTCGATCCTTGTGCTTTCTGCTTGACTTCGTGCCTTGGAGACTCTGAACTTATCTTGCCAAGTGAACTTTTTTTTTTTTTGAAAAAGTTTTTATTAATTTTCTACAAACAAACAAGACAAACAAAACATAAAAACATCAACTCTTATATGTACATCCAGTGTGTCAGTTGGTTCATCATTTTTGTGCATTCATTCTGTAGTCTCAATTACAATTATATTACATAACAACTCATATTGTCAATCCAAACTTATATATCCTAATATCACTAAAAAAAGAAGTTTTTGACTATATTTTTAATCATTCATGCTTAATGAGCTAACAATACTTTAAACCAGTTTACTCTATAACAAATCATCTAGTCATATCAAATCAATCCTAAAAAATCCTTTATAAATATAATATCAAATAGCAAAATAATAGCAAAATAAAGATATTCCTTACTATCTAGCATTCTAAATATTCTATTATCGTATTTTATCATCTAGCCATTTATAAAAAAGATCCCAAATTTCGTAAAATTGTTTATCCTCTTGCTCTCTAATTTCAAATGTCAATCTGCTCATCTCAGCACATTCCAATATTTTCTTAATAATTTCTTCCTGTAATGGTATTTTCTCATTCTTCCAATTTTTAGCAAATACAATCCTGGCCGCTGTTAATACATTTACAATCAGGTATTTCAAATCTTTACTATATATATCAGGTAAAATTCCCAGTAAGAAGATCTCTGGTTTCAAATCTATATGTTTCTTTATCATTTTTTCCAACCACATGCGAATTATAGTCCAATATTTTCTAGCATCCTCACAAGTCCACCACATATGGTAATACGAGCCGGGTATCTGATGACATTTCCAGCATTTTTCAGATTTGTTCTTAAACATTCTTGCTATTCTTGTCGGAGGAAAGTGCCACCTGTAAAACATCTTATACAAGTTTTCTTTATATGCTGTTGACATTGTCATTTTATAATTTTGAGACCACAATTTCTGCCATTTCTCTAAATCAATCCCATATCCAAAATTCTTCCCCCAAACAATCATAGTTTCTTTGACTTGTTCTTCCTCTAATTTCATTCCCAGTAAATAACCATATAGTTTTTTAATCACCTTCTCATCAGTACCCATCAAGATCTTATCTAAATCAGTCTGTTTATCATAAAATCCCTCCGTTTTAGAATCTTCATCATACCTTGAGTGTATTTGTGCATATGAAAACCAATTCATCCTTATACCTTGTTCCTCTAAGTTTTGGATCGATTTAAGTTCACCCTTTTCATCCAAAAGTTCCCCATATCTAACTGTTTGTTCCTTCTTGTAGATTATAGGATAGGAAAATGCTTCAATGGTCGATAACCAAACTGGAATTTTCAAATAACATTGTCTTTTTATCTTCTCCCAATTTAACCACAAAGACTCCCGTACATAATGTCTTCTAAAATAACCCTGTGTTTTAGTTCCCTTATACCATAAAAAAGCATGCCAACCCAACAGCAAGTCATGCCCTTCTAATGTCAACAACCTATGTTTCCTTAATGTTATCCATTCTTTGACCCACATCAAACTTGCAGCTTGATAATACAATTCCCAATTAGGCAGACCAAAACCTCCTCTAATTCTAGCATCTTGCAAAAGCTTTAGCTTTATTCTCGCTTTTTTACCTTGCCATATAAACTTCAACATAATTTTATTTAAATCTTCAAAATAGTCTTTTCCAAGCCTAATTGGTATTGTTTGAAACAAAAATAAAATTCTAGGTAAGATATTCATCTTAATTGTTGAAATTCTCCCTATTAATGACAATTGCAAGTTTTCCCACTTCTTCAAATCTGTAGTTATCTGTTGTTTAAGTTTAATATAATTATTCTCCTTTAATGTGCTACATCTTGTTGTCAAATATATCCCCAGATACTTAACCTTATTTGTAACTTGAATTTTCAAAAGATCTGCCAATTCTTCTCTCTGTCTCAATAGCATATTCTTTGTCAAAATCTTTGTTTTGTCTTTATTTATTTTCAAACCAGCCACCTCTCCATATGCCTCTATCCTTTCCAGTAACTTTGGAGCTGTTTCTAGCGGATCTTCCAAAATAAAAGCTAAGTCATCAGCAAAAGCTTGTAGCTTAAATTCTTCCTTCTTAATTTTCATTCCTTTTATGCTTTTATCATCCCTAATATTTCTATTCAACACTTCCAAGGTCAACAAAAAATAGCAAAGGAGATAGGGGGCATCCTTGTCTTGTGCCTTTCCTTATATTAATAAAATCTGTAAGTTCCCCCTCCATCATTACCCTTGCTGTCTGTTTATTATATATAGCTTCTATTGCTTGAATAAATTTTTTAGCGAAACCCATCTGCTCCAATAATAATAACATAAATCTCCAGTTCACGTTATCAAATGCTTTTTGAGCATCTAGGAATATCAAAGCCATTTGCTTTTCAGGATGAGCCTCATAGTATTCCAAGGTGTCCAGGATTACTCTCATATTGTCTCTAATTTGTCTCTTTGGCAGAAATCCATTTTGATCTGAGTGAATAAAATTATTTAAATATTTTTTAAGTCTTTCTGCTAAGATTGAAGCAAAGATTTTATAGTCTGCATTCAATAAAGAAATAGGTCTATAATTCTTAATTTGCAATGGGTCAGTCTCTTCCTTTGGTATGAGTGTAATATAAGCCTCTGACCATGTTTTAGGTATCATCTTTTTTAACATAACTTCATTCATAACTTCTAACAATGGGATGCTCAATAATTCTTGAAATGTTTTATCCGAGTGAACTCTTGTGGCTGTATTTTAGCTTGGCCTGGTGGATATAAGTTTGTTTGGTGGACTTATTTGTCGGAGAGACTTTCCATTGTTTTATGGATTCTTGGCCATTGCCTTGTGGACTAACCTTGGCCTGCTTGTGGCTGGATTTATTTGGGACAGTTCTGAGGCTGGGGGAAAGGAATTTCTGGGGAACATCAATTCCTTAAACCACACACGTGTGTGTATGTATGTGTGTGTGTGTAAGAGAGAGAGAGAGAGACTGGGTCATTACACTAACTGAGATTGACCCACGTTCTTTTGGTCCATGTTGTGATACATTTTTTGGAATAGATTTTTTGATTTTCTATCGTTTACATTTGTTAGTGCTTAATAAACATTGTGTTGTCTCAGTTATTTAATTTGCTTAACAATACAGATTACATTCTTAATCTCCACCTCTTGGTTTTTCTGATGTTATGCCTAATAAAAACAGTTCAGGTTTAAGATCTACATATTTTCCTATCATCTTTTCTACACACTTATGTCTTTTCCATTTTTTTTTTATTTTAACCCAAGTCCACCACATATGGTATTATGTGCCCGTTTTTGGTTACATTTCCAACATTTGCTAGACAAAGTTTTAAACATTTTAGCTAGCCTAGCAGGTGGTAAGTGCTATCTATAGAACATTTGGTATTATTTTTCTTTATAAGAAGTTGCCATTGTCAATTTATAGTTCCTTTTCTTAATTAATTTTTCACCACAGTTCAACAATATCTGATCAAAGTATTTGTCCTTTATAATAGAATAGAATAGAATAGAATAGAATAGAATAGAATAGAATAGAATAGAATACTTTATTGGCCAAGTGTGATTGGACACACAAGGAATTTGTCTTTGTGTGAATACTCTCAGTATACATAAAGAAAAGGTACATTCATTAAAAATCAAGAATCATAACGTACAACACTCAATGATAATCATAGGGTACAATCAACAATCAAATCATACTAAGGAAACAGTCGATATAATCGTAAGGATACAAGCAACAAAGTTACAGTCCTACAATTACAAGTGGGAGGAAAAGGTGATAAGGAGTGATGAGAAGATTAACAGTAATAGTAGTGTACACTTTGTAAATAGTTGAACAGTGTTGAAGGAATAATTTGTTTAACAGAGTGATGGCTTTTGGGAAAATAAAGGTTAAAAATAAAGGTTGTGATGCTTGGACAAGCTTATGTTGTGTAGCTTATTTTTATAGTTCTGATTCCTTTTCGTTCTTTGGAGGGGAGGTTTATTCTTTCTTCTATACTAGACTGCTTTTAGAAGTTGATTGCATGTTCAACTTCGGCTTCAATGGAATCACCATATGCCTTATCTTATGATTTGCTTTTCCTTTGACCATGTTCTGACTAAGGCTTATGGAGACACTAACAAACACATGTTCATCCTGTTTATTTCAACGACTGTGAATTTTAGTCATTCACAGCCGGTAATGAGTCTGAAACAGTTTGTAAATAGTCCCATGGAAGTCTGCCAAAGTCCTTCAGGATAAGTCTGATAAGCATGTACCTTTATCTTTCTTGAAATGTGGCCAACGACTAAAGGTTCAATTAGTTATACAAGACCAAAACGGAATACAAATTCAGGCTTCAGGTTTCAAACCAACCAGTACCAACAAAGTTGCTTCCTGCAAAGATTCCTGTCCTTTTGTTCCTCCTTTGTGTCTTATGGGAGGGCCATTCACCTCCAAGCCATACTCCTGAGTCACCCCTTTTGTCTTAACTATTCTTGCCTTCTGGCAGCTCTGCACACACGCACACTGGGAACAGGCTCCCCCTGTTCCTCTGCCTCGCTGCTGCCAGATTCTGAAGGCTCCAGAGTCAGCACATAATTCCCAGACGGTCCTGGCCCCATCTCTGTATCAGATGTAGGACCCTTGTCTGAGTCCTTCTCAGACTCCCGGACTGGTCCCTGTTCTTCCCCACTGTCCAACTCTGCTGCCATCTCCGCAGGCTGCTGATGGACCCCAACAGACCATTTCTTGTAAAGCATTATTGTTACAGGGTTTATTTGTGGAAAAGAACTCAACTACATTGAACATGATGCCAACTTTTTTAGCAGTTAAGTAAGCCTAGTCTGTCCTCCATTACTTGTCAAAACAGACAAAGAATGGCTGGGAAGAATTAATGGGCTCAGGTCAAGGATTACTTGGATGTGGGGCTGAAAGTCCTCTCACTTATGGCAGACTTTTTTTTTTTTTAGAGCAGTAGGTTCTCAACCTGTGGTCCATGGACACCTGGGGAGGCTGTGAGGTCATCACAGGAGGTCTGCAAAGGCTTGAAGAAATACTGATTTCAACCTTGAATTAAGTCTTGGGGGTTCCGTGGCCTCAAAAGGTATTTAAAGAGGGATCTATCGCAGGGATGGACTTCAAAATTTTTAGCAATGGGTTCTCTACTTGGTACCTGGGTGGGTGTGGCCATGTTGGGTGTGGCCTAATTGCCTCCTGCACCATGCTGGAGGGGGGGGTATTTTTGCCCTTCCTGGGCCTTCCTGGGCTCCGGAGGCTCTCTGGAAGCTGAAAACAGGTCCATTTCTGGCCTTCCTGAACTCCCAAGAGGCCTGTTTTTTGCCCGTCCTGAGCCTCCGTGTACACCTGCATTTACCTGCATCCAAAAATGGCTGCATGGGGATTCTTGGGGCAGGGTGGGCAGGGCCAGTCAGGGGTGGGATTTGGGGGTTCTCCGAATTGCACAGAATCTTAGCTAGGGGCTCTCCTGAACCCCTGCGAATCCCTAGCAGCCCATCCCTGGTCCATGGTGGGGAAAGAAATGTTGAGAACCTAAAGTGGTGTTTCTCAACCTGGGCAACATTAAGATGAATGGATTTCAACTCCCAGAATTCTAGCAGCTGGTTGGGGAATTCTGGGAAATTCTTAAAGTTGCCAAAGCTGAGACTCTTTGTTCTAGGGCTTATTGCCAAGTTTAGCATTCTGTTGCTATTCCTGGGCTGGTTGTTGTTGTTTTTTTAAATCACTGCTAAAATTACCTGAGCCTTTTATTGGCCAGTTATCTGCAGCAATACTTTTAATTTTAGTTGTTTTGTGAACTGCCTCATTAAAAAGTTTTGGATGAGTCCACACATCTATACCATCCATTTCTTTGGCCTTCCATTTTAGACTCATGTATATTTCATCTCCTGGCTATCTTGAATTTTATCTCTTATTCCCCTTGAAGAATTTGTAATTTATCTTCCTTCTGAGCACTTTCTCTCCTTATTTGAACATTTCTACATTTGGAAGGCTATTGGGAACATTAAAATTATGCCCTGTATGTGGGTATTTCTTTGCAGGATGAACAGAAAGAGTAATGAAGATTTTGTTTTAACCTGTTTGCTCCTACATTTTGCACCTTTTTTGGTGTCTGTAGTGATGGCCAAATCTGGCCTTAGGTTCTATCTCGGCTTACTTTTTCATTTAAAAGAGAGAGAAACACAAGTCTAATTAAAATACAAAATCACTCTGTTAGTTAGCAAATGCAACAACACTGCAAAGTCTATGTTGTGTGATCTTAACAATGTCCATTATTTAGGCTGTTGGTTTGAGCTCTGAGCTGGGCAATTTGGTTGCAAATGTTTCATCACCATTCGAGGAGACATTGTCAGTGCGTTTTGAGTTGTGTTCGTCAGATGATATATAACTACAGTCCTTTAAAAAGTTTAATTAAAAATGGTATTTGAAGACCTGTGTTCTGACAGATGAGTACAACTCAAAATGCACTGTCTCCTTGAATAGTGATGAAACATTTGCAATCAAATTGCCAAGCTCAGAGCACAAACCAACAGTCTAACTATGAACCTGAGCTACTAACATTCAAACACATTTCAAACACATTATTCCTTCCTCTTTTCTTTCCTCTGTTATATTTTTTATTCTCACTGATGTGTGTTATTCTTCATTGCTTATTCCTACAAGTGATCTTACCTATCCGATCAAAGAACAAATGGGTCAATGTCATAATGTGAAACACTCAATTTCTTTAATATCTCTGAGATCAGAATACATCAACGATGTGCGGCAGCAGCCAAAAAAGCCAATGCAATCCTAAATTGCATTATCAGAGGGATACAATCAAGATCAAGGGAGGTACTAATACCACTCTATAAATCCTTAGTAAGACCACACCTAGAATACTGTGTCCAGTTTTGGTCATCACACTATAAAAAGATGTTGAGACTCTAGAAAGAATGCAGAGAAGAACAACCAGGATGATTAAGGGAAGGGGTCAAGCTATTTTCCAAAGCACCCGAAGGCCAGACAAGGAATTATGGATGGAAACTGAACAAGGAGAGATTCAGCCTGGAAATAAGGTGAAATTTTCTGACAATGAGAACAATCAACCCATGGGACAGCTTTGCCTTCAGAAGTTGTGGAAGCTTCATTGCTGGAGGCTTTCAAGAAGAGACTAGACTGCCCTCTGTCAGAAATGGTGTAGGGTCTCCTGCTTGGCTGGGAGGAGTTGGACTAGATGACCTACAAGGTCTCTTCCAACTCTGTTGATCTTTTAATCACATAATTGAGGTCCAAATAAGGACACTGTTTGATTCCTGTTTTAGGACTGGCTGTGTTTATGTTCCGTAAGCAAATAAACTTTTTAAACCTGACCTGAAGCCATCACTGTAAAAAAATCTCTTTAAATCAGCCAGCACTGTTTGAAAGGCCATTTGTATCTCAGCTCATTGTAGAATATAAGAAAAACTTCTGCATTTGTTTGGCTCAGCAAATGAGATCTAAGCTCCAAATAGCTTCTCATTTGGCAGCACCTGAAAATCTAGGTCAGTGGCAAATTGTAAATAATTATCCGTTCATCCATCTCACCGTTAAAGAAGTAGTTGAGATGTGCTCTGGATTTTATAAAGAGAGATAATGGCTCTGCATATAAAACCAGACACAATGAGATCCAATTGTTCTCATTTGCTCTTCTTGATAAAAACAGCAAAAGTTCAATGATAGCTATTTTCAGCTATCCATCCACAAGGCTTATGCTGTTCACCAGAGAAGAAAAAGAGCAAAAATGTGCTCTAAATCCTTGTTTTTAACCATTATCATTCTGTTTGTTGGGAATTTTTGCCTAGGCTACTTTTAATCATGGTAAACTGGTCTCACCTACAGTCCGCATAGGGCTACCATATTTCTAGGTTGCAAAAATTCAGACAACACTCGGTGGTAGCAAAATAGTACAGGAACCTTGAATTCCCTGTTGCCATCTAGTGGCTATTAGGAGAGCTGCCTCTCCCATATTATATCTTCTTTTCCTTGAGCCTCCAGGAGAGTGAAAATGGCCTGCCGGGGCTCTGGAGGCTCCCTGGATTCCGTAAACAGGTCCATTTCTGACCTTCCGGAGCCTCTGGGGGGCCCATTTTTCCCTTTCCCAGACTCTGGAGCTTTCCTGGAGCCTCCAGGAGGCCTGTTTCTCCCCTCCCCAGATTCTAGAGGCTCTCTGGAGGCCAGCAACAAGCCCATTTCTGGCCTTTCTGAGCTTCTGGGAAACTCATTTTTTTTGCCCTTCCCGAACCACCATGCAAGCCTGCACTTACCTGGGATCCAAAATGTGCCAGGTGGAGACTCTTGGGAGGGGGGTGCAGAGTGGGCAAGGCCAGCTAGTCATTGCAATTACTGGTTCAATGAACCGGATGTAAAATTAACATCCAGTTCACTCGAACCAGTGCAAACCGGTCACAGCCCATTCCTGAAAATGCAATGAGAATTTCTCACAGATATATTTTCAGACATGAACGGATGGAAAGACTAGCTTCAGAGGGATGGAGAGATTTTATTTTATTTTTTAAAGGTAGGGGATGAATGGCTCTGAATTATTTGACTTATGCTGTAGTTTTCTTGCATTCTGGCTTGATTTTTAATACAACATCAGGGTAGAAAACAATGAAAAGGTAGGGAGGAAAGGAAGGAAAAAAGGGAGGAAGGAAAGGAAGGAAGAAGGGAGGAAAGAAGGAAGGAAGGAGTGGGTAGACAGAAAAGAGGGAGGAAAAAAGAAAGGAAGGGAGGGAGGGAGGGAGGGAGGGAAGGAGGAAGGAAGGAAGGAGCGGGTAGATAGAAAAAGAGGGAGGAAGAAAGATAGAAAGGGAGAGAAGGATGGAGGGAAGGAAGAAGTGGGCAGATAGAAAAAGGAAGGAGGAAGGAAGATAGGAAGGAAGGAGTGAGCAGATAAAAAAGAGAGGGAGGAAGAAAAATAGGAAGGGAGGGAAGAAGGGAGGGAGGGAAGGAGGAAGAAAGGAAGGAGTGGGAATGAAGGAGGAGGAAAAGGAGGAGGAGGAGGAGGAGGAGAAGAAGTCCCAGAGGCAACATTTAGGACTAATAGAGCTTAGGAAAATTACTGAGTGTTGAACTGTAATTATTGCAGAAGCTATGCTGCATTCCATGTATATAAATTTGCACATATCTCTCATGTGCACACTTTACATAGATAACATTTTGCTACACTTCAAAACAACCCAACTTCAAGCGAAGCAGTCAATTTGATTACTTTAATTACTGTGATGTATTAATCAACTGCTGTTCCAAATTAAATGCATTTTTATTTATGGAGGTGTATCTAAATGTGTAAGCTGTGTTGTTGCTAGGCTGTGAAAGACATGCTGGGGCCCACATGATGCATTTTCTTTATTTTGGTCCATAAAGGAAGGATGGCAAGCAATGGCAGAATACCTTGCCAGTCCTTAAAGTTTTTTTCCTTTGTTTGAAAGGTTTTTTTCTTTAAACTTGTGCATGTGTGAAGGAAAGGTAGAAGGAAGCAATCTTTTAAGCCAAAAATCCCCAGGCAGTGTGAAAGATGGAAGAGGGTTTACAGGGGAGAACCTGGACTCTCTATTTACACCACCTTGTCCTGTGGGGTGAGTAGGCCCTAAGATACAGGTAGTCCTTGACTTATCACCACAATTTGCACAATTTGAAGATTCTGTTGTGAAGTGAAACCTTTCCTAAGTGAGTTTTCCCCCCCCATTTTACAACCTTTCTTGACACCGTTGTTAAGTGAATCACTGCAGTTGCTAAGTGAGTCACACGGTTGTGAAGTGCATCTGCCTTCCCCGTGAACTTTGCTTGTCAGAAGGTTGCAAAAGGGGATCATGTGACCCCAGGACACTGCGATCGTCATAAATATGAGTCAGTTGCCAAGGTTGGGTTATTTTGATCACGGGACCACGGGGATGCTGCAAACGGTCGTTAAGTGTGAAAAAAAGATCATATTCCATTTTTTTTCAGAGCCATTATCACTTCAAACGGTCACTAAAAGAGTGGTTGCAAATCGAGGATTATCTGTAGAACAGAACAGAACAGAACAGAACAGAACAGAACAGAACAGAACAGAATAGAATAGAATAGAATAGGAGTAACAGAGTTGGAAGGGACATTAGAGGTCTTCCAGTCCAACCCTCTTCCCAAGCAGGAGACCCTATATCATTTGACAAATGGTTATCCAATCTCTTCTTTAAAATTTCCATTGTTGGAGCATTCACAACTTCTGGAGGCAAATTGTTCCACTGATTCATTGTTCTCACTATTAGGAAATTTCTCCTTAGTTCTAGATTGCTTCTCTCCTTGATTATTTTCCATCCATCGCTTCTTGTCCTGCCTTTGGGTGCTTTGGAGACTAGCTTGACTCCCTCTTCTTTGGGGCAGCCCTGAGATATTGGAAGACTCCTATCATGTCTCCTCTAGTCCTGCTTTTCATTAGACTAGCCAAGCCCAATTCCTGCAACCATTCTTATGTTTCAGCCTCCAGTCCCCTAATCATCTTTGTTGCTCTTTTTTTTGCACTCTTTCTAGAGTCTCAACCTCTTTTTTACATTTTGGCGACCAAAACTGGATGCAGGATTCCAAGGGTAGCCTCACCAAGGCATTATGAAGTGGTATTAACTTTATGTTAATTGCATGTGCTATCAAGTCTACATTGGATGTTTACAGATCCCAAAATACCTCTAGCTATTTATTTAGAAAACATTGCATTCACATTCTCCTTTTCTTTGGAATTCTGATCCCCAAGCGATCTTAAATGATGAAACAAAGAGCGGAAAAGATGCCAGATCACAAACCTGTCTCCAAAATGGCAAACAGATGGAATGGCCGCTCCCAATCCCCATCTGTGGCATTTCAAAGCCTCATGAATAAATAAGCATAATCACTCATTGTTTATGCCCCTTCCCCCATTAGCTACAATCGATTTTAAATGTACCAAAAAAAAAACCAAAAAAAAACCCATGGTTGGTGTATTTAATAAAGGGGAAAAAATCATGGAAAATATACTGTGGAAGAAATGTTTGGCACTTCTTTTCTTAGCATATGGTCGTCAAACTCCTGGATATTGGGGATCACTGAAAAAAAAAAAAACACTCTGATTTTGGTTTTCTGAGATCAGCTATGGGAAATATAATCATGCTTTTGTGAGACTGCTTATAACAGAAGAGGCAAGATTTATTTTTCTCATGTAAACACCCACGACATACATACACACACACACACACACACACACACACACACAAAGAGGGCTGGGCTTCAAATAATTTAACAACTAGTTCTCTGCTCAGCTGATGGGTGGGTGTGGCCATGTTGAGTGCGGCCTAGTCAGCCTCTTGCACCACCCTGGGAGTGAAAATGGGCTGCGGGACATTGTTTTCCCCCTCGCCGGGCTCCGGAGGCTTTCCTTAGCCTCCAGGAGAGTGAAAATGACCTCCCCGGACTCCGAAGGCTCTCTGGAACTTCCAGCAGGGCCATTTTTTGACCTCCCCAAGTCTCCACACAGGCCCTGCATAAAACAGGCTGCGTGGGGTCTCCTGGGAGGGGAGGGGCAGGGTCGGCAGGGTCAACTAGCGGTGGGGTTTGCCGGTTCGCCGAAATGTCCATAAAATTAATAACTGGTTCATGTGAACCAGTGCAAACTGGTAGCAGCCCACCCCTGCATACACACACACACACAGAGAGAGAGAGAGAGACACACACACAAAATATCTCTGTCTCTCTATGTATCTACCTACCCACATCAATCTGTCTGTCTGCCTGCCTCTATCTATCTACCTACATCTCTCATCTATCTATCTATCTATCTATCTATCTATCTATCTATCTATCTATCTATCTATCTATCTTTCTATATCCTATCTACCTATTTAACTACCTATCCTACATACCTATCCTATCTATCTTATCTTATCTTATCTTATCTTATCTTATCTATCTATCTATCTATCTATCTATCTATCTATCTATCTATCTATCATCTATCTATCTATCTATCTATCTATCTATATCCTATCTATCTATCTATCTATCTATCTATCTATCTATCTATCTATCTATCTATCTATCTATCTATATCCTATCTACCTATTTACCTATCCTATCTATCTATCTATCTATCTATCTATCTATCTATCTATCTATCTATCTATCTATCTATCATCTATCTATCTACCTTCTATCCCTCTCTCTCTTTCCTCCTCCCTCCCTCTGTTTCAAATCTCTATCATCTCTATTTGTCTAAATTTATTTGTTTCTGCATAGATAGTGATAATCATACAGTGAATCAATTGCTATTTTACTGGGTTCAATAGAATTCAAAAATATTTAGATTAATATCACAGTGGTGTTGGAGAATAAAAATCACAACTTCTCCCAATGCTTTGAACATATGCCCTTTCTTCATGTGAAAAAACCTGCCCAGAAGTATTGATAGGCTCAAACAGAGAAAGATCTTAAAGGTTGAGAAGAATGAAGTTAGTCCTTGGAAAAAGATGAATGATGGATTCTGGGGTGGGGGATGGATGAAAAAGATGGTTAAATTGTCCAGATTATCTTGTGGGGGTGGGGGAAATCCTCAAGTAGTTTGAGCCACCAGATGTCAGTACAGTTTAAGCAATAATACAATGAGATTTTGAATGAAAAATATAAACAGAAATGGGAGGGAGGGAGGAATGCATGGACAGAAGAAAAGGAAAAAAGGGAGGGAGGGAAGGGAGGGAAGGGGAAGAAAGGAAGGAAGGAAGTCCTTTTAACCAAATGATCAACCATGGATTTCTTCTGTGTCTCTGTTCCTCACCCTGCCTGGCTTTTGTCTAAGAAAGTGGTAATCTGGCATCACCCAGGGGCCTCGGAATAACTAGTGTAGCTGATTAAGCCAGAGTCATTACGTGGCCATATCATAGCATGCCTGTCACTAATCTTGCAGCAGCATCCTTAATCAGTTGAATCTATCTAGTGGTTTTCTATAATATTCATTATCTAGGCTGTTTCTCACTTGCAGAGGCCAGCTTTAGCATAATATTTTGTAATGGTGGACCAAAAAAAAAAATCCTCATGAGCACTCTAGAAACCAGGATAGTTCTTTCTTTCTTTCTTTCTTTCTTTCTTTCTTTCTTTCTTTCTTTCTTTCTTTCTTTCTTTCTTTCTTTCTTTCTTTCTTTCTCTCTCTCTCTCTCTCTCTCTCTCTCTCTCTCTCTCTCTCTCTCTCTCTCTCTCTCTCTCTCTCTCTCTCACACACACACACACACACACACACACATCCAACTCTTAACTGATTCTGCATATGGAGTAGTACCCAGGATAAGTGATCCCGCAATGGAAACAGTGGTGGTAAACTACCGGTTCACACCGGTTTAGCTGAACTGGTAGTTTTAAAAAAAGGCTCTGATCAGCTGAGAGAAGAATCAAATTCTTTATTGGCCAGGTATGATTGGACACACAAGGAATTTGTTTTTGGTGCAAAGGCTCTTAGTGCACATAAAAGAAAAGATACATTCATCAAGAGTCAAGAATCATAAGGAAGAACACTTAATAATAGGAGGAGGAAAACAGGGCGACAATTGGTGAGAGGATAAAAGTCTAAAAAGGTGGGAGGGTCGCTCCTAGCTTTTCGTTTCTTCATCCTCTCAGCTGATTGGCTTGTTGGGGTGTATGCATTAGGGGCACGCACAATCACCCACCGGTAGCAACTAAGGTAGGATCCCACTACTGAATGGAAACTATTTTGTCTTGGAAATGAGTCTTCAGATAGATCCAGAACTGAAAGGGACTTCAAGAAATATATAGAATATACAGTATATAGAAATATAGAATCACAATCCACAACTGTGACTGTGAAAGGGATCTGGGAGTCCTAGTGGACAATTATTTAAATATGAGCCTGCCTTGTGCTGCAGCCGCCAAAAAAAGCCAACACAATCCTAGGCTGCATAAACAGAGGGATAGAATGAAGATCACAGGAAGTGTTAATACCACTTTATAAGGCCTTGGTAAGGCCACACTTGGAATACTGCAGTTTTGGTCGCCATGATGTAAAAAAGATGTTGAGATTCAAGAAAGAGTGCAGAGAAGAGCAACAAAGATGATTAGGAGACTGGAGGTTAAAACATATAAAGAATGGTTGCTGGAATTGGGTATGTCTAGTTTAGTGAAAAGAAGGACTAGGGGTGACATGATACCAGTGTCCCAATATCTCAGGGGCTGCCACAAAGAAGAGGGAGTCAAGCTATTCTCCAAAGCACCTAAGGGCAGAATAAGAAGTGATGGATGGAAACTCATCAAGGAGAGAAGCAACCTAGAATTAAGGAGGAATTTCCTGATGGTGAGAACAATTAATCTGTGGAATGGTTTGATTTCAGAAGTTGTGGATGTTCCATCATTGGAGGTTTTTAAGAAGAGATTGGCCAGCCGTTAATCTGAAATGCTTGAACTGTTATTCTGACTTTCCCCAAGTCCTCTAAATCACAATTGCTGTTTGTTGTCATTGCAAAATATTCAACCACAGGGTGCACTCAACCAGGGTTGCCCCATAAAGTATTGGTGGATTTCCTGTTTCAAGGGGTCTTGAAACATGACGTGGATATTATACCGGTACAAGTTCTGGCTGTTATCTTTTATCGCTTTCCCACTGCATCTTAAAATGGAGGTGTCAGTTCCATTAAAGACAGCAAGGCAACAGAAGAGATGCATGTTTTTGCTTTTTTTTAATTACTGTTTGTTAGTGAATTTTAATTAGGAGACTGAGAGAGAAAGGAAGAAAGAGAATTTTGTGTTACTAATTTCATTCGCTTGCAAACAGAGCCCAGAAGGTTTTTTTTTTTTTAAAATAAAATAAAATTAGACACTGTTACTTAACAGGGTTTTGACGGATTCATCTAGATTCTGAGCGAAAGAAAATACTGTAATAATACTGTAATAATAAGGAACACCAAAAGAATTTGTAGAACTTTGTAGGACCAACTTCTGACAATACAAAGAGTCATAGGAGTAAGGGGACCACAGCAGTTGTTAAGTTAGTCACATGGTTGTTAAGTGAATCTTGTTTCCCCGTTGACTTTGCTTGTCAGAAGGTGGCAAAAAGGGATCACGTGACCCCAGGACACTGCAACCGTCATAAATGTGAGTCCGTGGCCAAGCACCTGGATATTGATCATGTGACCCAGTGGTGGGATTCAATTTTTTTTTTTACTACTGGTTCTGTGGGCATGGTTGGGTGGGTGTGGCTTTATGGACACGGCAGGGGAAGGATACTACAAAATCCCCATTCCCTCCCCACCCCACTAACCTGCTTTCCAGCTCCGTTCTCCTGTACAGGGCAACAAAAGGAGACCCAGACAATCAGCTGGGACTCAGGAGGTGGATAATAGATGGGGGTGGTGCCAGTCAGAGGTGGGATTTGCCAGTTCTCTGAACTACTCTAAATTTCCTCTAACAGTTTTCTAGAACTGGTGAAAAACTTCTGAATACCAGCTTTTATGTGGCCATGTGGATGCTGTGGTGGTCATAACTGAGCAGTGGTCTTTTTCTCCCTATTTTGTTGTAACTTAGATCACTAAATGAATGGTGGTAAGTCAAAGGCTACTATTATTAACATTAAGGTGACTATCTATGGAGCTTCTCAGTCCTCCAGGTCACGGTTTGTCCCAAAGGTGTTTTTTTTTTTTTCAAGAGGCAACTAAACTTTCTGATTTTTCTTTGAAGACCTTTCGCTTCTCATCCAAGAAGCTTCTTCAGCTCTGACTGGATGGTGGGGAACAGAAAAGGATTTATACTCTTTAGAGGCAGCTGGTCATTTGCATCCTTTGAGGGAGTTGTTGGAGGTTTATCTGTGTCCTCGGGGTCATTTGAGTGGTGCAAATGGGTGTGGAATCTTCTTGCCTTCAAGATGTTTTTCTGCCCCATGTCCCTTCACTGTTGAAGAGAGGCACAGGCTTTTGGGGATGAATTTTGCCTCTCCATCTCAAACAGAAGCACAAATGGTTCCTGTAGTCCGCAATTTTTCTGGAAATCTCTTCATACTCCTGCACCATTCAAAGGGTGTTCCTCCCAAATTGCATAGCTAAAAGTCTCTGGAGATTTTCAGTGATCCAGGTCATGGTTTGTCACAAAGGTGATTTTTCAAGAGGCTACTGGACTTTCTTGGTTTTTCTTTTGAAGACATTTCGCTTCTCATCCAAGAAGCTTCTTCAGCTCTGACTGGATGGTGGGGAAATGGAAAGATTTATATTCCTTGCAGACAACTAGTCATTTGCATTCTTTCAGAGAGCTGTTGAGGCCACTTGGAAGTTTATCTGTGTCCTCAGGGACACTTGAGTAGTGCAAATAGTTTCTGCAGTCTGTAGTTTTTCCTCTGGAAATCCATTCCTATTCCTACACTATTCCAAGAGTGTTCATCCCAAAATGCATAGCTAAAAGTCTGTAGAGATTCTCAGTCTGCTACAATGTCCTACCAGTCCGTGACTACTTCAGCTTCAAACACAACAATACAAGAGCGCACAATAGATACAAACTCAATGTAAACTGCTTCGAACTCGATTGCAGAAAGTACGAACTTCAGCCACAGAGTGGTCCATGCCTGGAATGCACCACCTGGCTCTGTTGTTACATCCACTAACCCCCACTCCTTTAACCTCAAACTAACCACTATTGACCTCACCCCATTCCTAAGAGGTCTGTAAAGGGTGTGCATAAATGCATCATCGTGCCTACTGTCCCTGTCCTATTGTCCCCATTTATTCGTACCTATTTCCTGTATTCTTACTCATGTTTATACTTATACCTATTATCTTGTAAGCGATTGACAAATCCAATAAATAAAATAAATAAATAATAAATAAATGTCAAGGTTGTCCCAAGTGTGCTTTTTCAAGAGGCAACTGGACTTCCTTTGTTTTTCTTTGGAGATGTTTTGTATCTCATCCAAGAAGCTCCTTCAGCTCTTGAAAGAAAAACCGGAAAGTCTAGTTGCCTCTTGAAAAACCACCTTTGGGGCAACCATGACATGGCTGACTGAGAATCTCCATTAATAGACATTAATAAGGCAAATAGTTCTAGTAATTGTGTCAGCAGCAGAACATTTACCACATCCAACTGCTTTATCTCCACCTCTTGGCTCCGTCAATAATTTCTAAACTTTAGTCAAATGATTGTTTAATAGTGATACTAAGGTATATAATTTTTGATTGATAATATGAGTCATTATGTAATGTAACTGTAATTTAGACTACGAAATAGATGCACAGAAAAATTGGTAAACCAACCGACACGCTGTTTGTATACTTTTGGAAAGTTGGATGTTTTTATGTTTTGTTTGTTTTGTTTGTTTTTAAAAAGTAATAAAACTTTTTTCAAAAAAAAAAATAATAATTTCTAAACTTTCACGTAACATGTAGCAGAGTTTCATTTTTTTTTTCTTCTCTTCATGCTGTTATTTCTCCGTTCTCTTTTGCCCTCCCCTCCCTGACAAGGGACACACTTGTGGCTGCAAACCTGAGGACATTGCGAGCCCCTTTGTCATTTGAGCCAGCAACAATTTGCCCTTCAGGCCTGCAGTAATATTTCTCCCCGCGCACAGATAAGCAAAACGATTCCTGCCTGCAATATCGCAAAAGATAATTTGGTGGAGGGCCAAGGAAATTTTCGAGTCTCATATCAGCCCGAATGAAAATAGAGGGTTATAGACATTTCTTCGACTTATCTTGGGATTAAATGCTGCTTGGGTTTCCTCCCCCTCCCATTCCCCGTCTTTGATCACTGATGGGCTGGAGCCTGAACAGGTATCCCAAAGTCCCTGAGGTCCTTTGGATACGTCTCTCGGTGCCCTCCAGGAGCCCTGTTTGATTTATTTATTTTTTATTTCTTTTACTTTTTAACTGTAATTTCCATTATTCATAACTCTTGCCCATAATAGGTCTGTCAATCAGTCAGTCAGTCTGCCTGCCTGCCTGTCTCTGAATATGATCGCCTTCTCTATCTCTCCTTACTGCATATCTCTATTTCTGCAAATATGGAATACATCTTTCTATGTTTATAAATAAGAAAATATATATCAGTCTATCTTTGTTTAGCTGTCTCAGCAAATATGGGAATCTCTCTCTCTCTCTCTCTCTCTCTGTGTGTGTGTGTGTGTGTGTGGATCTTTGGTTATTTGGGTTTTCTCTCGCGTAAAATTGGAAGTATCTTGGCAACGTCTTGATGAAATCTCATTCGTCATCTTCAGGCTTGTGTCTTCGGCTTTGTGCTTCTCGGAGTAATGTGAGCTTGCAGAAATCCTGCAGAGATTTCGTCGAAACATTGCCAAGATACTTCCAATTTTACGTGGGAGAAAACCCAAATAACCAAAGATCCACATACAAATACCCACGAAAACCTCAGAAAACACACACACACACACACACACACACACATATGTATATGTCTAGGTGTGTTCGGGTCTTTTTCCATGTAAGATTAGGAGCATCTTGGCGATGTTTCAGCGAGGTCCCCCTTGCCATCCTCAGGCTGCTGCTTTTGGCTTCGTGCCAGTGCAAGCAGTGTGTGATTGGAGCTGCCGTCTCTCTATAAATACTTGTGGTGGGGGCTGGTGTGCTGGGCTGGTTGGCTGCGCTGCTGCCTCTTGATTGGTTGATGGAGTTTATGTTGGTATAATGGGCTGTGTGATGGTCTTGTGAGTTTTGTTGTGGAGATATCCTGGACAACAAAACTCACAAAGCCATCACACAGCCCATTATACCAACATCAACTCCATCAACCAATCAAGAGGCAGCAGCGCAGCCAACCAGCCCAGCACACCAGCCCCCACCACCAGCATTTATAGAGAGATGGCAGCTCCGATCACACACTGCTTGCACTGGCACGAAGCCGAAAGCACCAGCCTGAGGATGGCAAGTAGATTTGGAGGAAAATGGAGAAGAGCTGGCCCAGTCAGCCCACAGAAAAGTTCCCTGTAATGGGCTCCGGTATGAATCCAAAAGCTCAGAAGACAAAATTTCTAGTCCCAGAGACCAACTCAGATTAGATTCTGCAGAACTAGACACATTTTAAAAACTTTCTGGATTTATTGGGCATCTTCTACCCGAGTACTAGCCAGATGTTTTCTCGCTTAGCATTTTGAAATTAGTCTAAATATGTGAAAATTGAGAAAATAGTGTAGGGGGGGCAAGGACACAGATGGACATTGTCCAAGGTTAGCTAAGTGTTGCCACCTGATGGGGCTGGGGAAAAAATAACAGAGCAGAGAAAATAGCAGCTCAAATAATTAAAATAATCATGGCTAAATATTAAGGCTCTGCTGTGGTAGAAAAATAGGATAAATTTATCTGGGCAACCTTAAGCTCCCTGGACATAAATACGATTCATAGATGTTGTTTATTCATCTATTTAAATATTTATATTCGAGTTTTCTATGCAAACAGCATCACTGAAGAGTTTACCATAGAAGCAAATTAGTCTAAATATGTTTTAACAATATTGCAAGCAATCATAATTAAAAAGCAATTTAAAGACACATAAATACATTGTTTAAAACGGTACTATTGTTATTAAGCAACCCAGCAGGTGGCAGCACCTAATTGACTTGGATTGATTTTAGAAGCTAAATAGGGTCAGATCTGGTTAGTATTTGGATGGGGGACAACATGAGTAATTCTGGGCTATAGCTGGACTGAGAAGTTGAAAAAAGAAGACAAAGCACTCCACAATCCAACTGACAGCTTCCTTGGTGACTGTCATCCACAGAGAAACTTTCAATGCAAATTTGTAGAACTATAATGTACTTGTTGTTCTCTGAGCTTGGTGGTATTCTTGTACTGATGTTGTTACTTAGTTTGGTAATGAAATGTCTGCAAGAAAAACCCCCAAGCTCAGAGAGCAGCATCAAGGATGCCACAGTTCAACCCTAAGCTACCAATAGTCTCTTCTATCGGTTTTACTGTTGTTATTAGATGCCGTGTATAGTGGTAGCTTGTTATAGTGTATAGTGGTAACTTGTTACAAGTCATCAATTAATTCCGGGAAGTGCAATGAGTACCAAAAGAATGAGTACCAAATACATTTTTCCGACAAGGAATAATATAGTGAGTCACAAGGCAGCCATCAGTGACAAGTTCTAACTTATGCTTTGAGTATTAAACAAACAATGAGTACCAGGACAAAATTTTTACATCAAAATGCATTGAGTATCAAATTCTATAAGTTTCAAAGCAGTTTGCAAATGAAGACTTAACCATCCAGGCCAAAGTTATGTAAACAAGTTAAATCATGGAAACTGGACCAAAGTTTATTAAACAGAGATGTTTTGTTACTCATCAGGTAACTTCTTCAGAGTGTTAGTACTTTAGAATGATTCCCTGACTCCATGCCTAACCAATTTTTTTTTCATTTTGACTGAAGAGGTTACTTGGATGAATAATAAAACATTTCAGTTTAATAAACTTTAGTCCAATTGTCCTGATTTAACCTGTTTACATATTTCAAAATAGTTACCAAGGTACCACTGTACTAGATTTTGTTGATGGTGGTGGTATTTCTGCCTTCTCAGGGGCTGCCACTAAGAGGAAGGACTCAAGCTATTCTCCAGACCACCCAGAGGTGGTATTCAGCAGGTTCTGACCAGTTCTGGAGAACCAGCAGTAGAAATTTTGAGTAGTTTGGGGAACCAGGAAATCCCACCTCTGACTGGAGATTTTACAATATCCTTCCCCTGCCACACCCACCAAGCCACGCCCACAGAACCTGTAGTAAAAAAAAAATTGAATCCCACCACTGAAACCACCTCATGGCAAGAAGCAATAGGTGGAAACTAATCAAGGAGAGAAGCAACTTAGAACTAAGGAGGAATTTCCTGACAGTTAAAACAATTAATCAGTGGAACAACTTGCCTCCAGAAGTTGTAAATGCTCCAACACTGGAAGTTTTTAAGAAGAGATTGGACAGCCACGTTTCTTAAAATTCTATGTAATTGCAACATCTTATACATCTAAGAAATAAATTGCATTGTGTTTTGCAAGAAGACTTTGTCCAAGGTTGGTATATTCTTACCCAGAAGCTCTCATTAAAGTGATTTATCACATAGCATTGTTCTTCCTACACAGAGGGTAGTTATTGCAAAAATAACAGCACATTCTAAAAAGCAGGAAACCACACACACACAAAAAAAACCCATGTTGAACTGATAGGGTTCACAGCTGCCATTGCCAGAGCAAAAATCCTGATGGACATCAGATTTAAATTCCCCTGAAGCAAAATTTCAAAACAATTAGGTTATTTTTAGGCAGGATACATTTCAGATGAATTTCAAGGGAAGGCACAAAAATAAAGCTTTCAGGGCCTCTAGTGAATGTCTCACTGGGCTCTCAGACATCCCAAAGGAGCCAACAAATTCCAAAACAAGTTGAATATCATTTTCAGAAAAAAAAAAATGGAAACAGACAACCATTGATATTTTTGGTTACAAAAAAAAAAAAGGCATATATTTGGGAGCAAATGCTTTCTCTTTTCGAATGTTAGTTGTCTCATGTGAGTTGAGGTTAAGTGTTGGTGGTTTCATTTTATTTGTCATTATTGTATAGAATCAGGGAATGGAAGAGTTGGAAGGCCCCAGTGAGGCCCATCGCCAGTCCAGTGAAGTAATCTATCATGGCAGTGGTGGGATTCAAATTCTTTTACTACCGGTTCTGTGGGTGGGGCTTGGTGGGCATGGCAGGGGAAGGATACTGCAAAATCTCCAGTCAGAGGTGGGATTTGCCAGCTCTCCGAACTACTCAAAATTCCCGCTACCGGGAATTTCTTCAGAACTGGTCAGAACCTGCTGAATACCACCTCTGCATCATGGCAGCCTTCTGGCAGCTTCCGTTGAAATGGTGACTCAGTAGCTTAATGACACTGGAGATGGTCTCAACTCCAGCGGTTCGAATCCTAACACTGTGTGACAGGGTGAGCTCCTGTCACACCCCTCAGTAGTGGTGGGATTCAAATAACAACGGGTTCTCTGTTCTAGACCAGCTGGGTAGGCGTGGCTGGATGCTCATGTGACTGGATGGGCATGGCCAACTCGATGTCACTCACATCGAGGGGCGCCTCACCACACCCAGTCTCTCCTCGCCCTGCCTGGCCCCACCTTGCTCCTCCTCTCCCAGCTACTCCTTGCCTGGTCTGAGAAGGTAAGGTTGATGGTGGGGGAGGGAGAGCTGTTCTGGGCCCACCCCACTCAGCCAGTGGTGGGATCGGCCAATTGGCCAAACTCCAGAAAAAGTTAGCTACCGTTTCGGATGAACTGGTGTTAACCAGCTGAATCCCACGACTGCCCTTCAGCTTCTGTCCACCATGGGGTGGGATTCAATTTTTTTAAACAACTTTTGGTTTTGTGGGCATGGCTAGGTGGGCGTGGCCATGTGACTGGGTGGGTGTGGCTTCTTCCTTTTTTTGCAGCACCTCCCCACCCCTCATTTTTATTTTTATTTTATTTTTGCCTCCTGGGCCTCAGGCAAGGTTCTTAGTGGGCATTTTTGCTCCTAGATGGCTTCTCTGGGGCCCAGGAAGGGGAAGAAAGGAACATATGAGGGGTGCACAGCAATGCCCTACACTCCATTTTGGGGCCTTCTGGGCTTCAGGGAAGCCTCCTTGGGGGGCGTTTTTGCTCCTAGGAAGCTTCCCTGAGGCCCAGGAAAGCAAAAAAATGGAGCGCAGGGGAGGCAGCAACCTCCCTTTTGCCTTCTGGGCCTTGGGGAAGCTCCTGGGCAAAGCATTAAGACAGCGAGGGGGATCCTGGCACAGCTGATTATTGGAACAGCTGATCGTTGGGAGGGGAAAAAAAAGAAATACCTTCAGGAGTGATTGGGTGGGGGGACACAGTCAGCGATGTCGAGCATGCACACAATATTGTGCATACGTGATAAGGACTGACTGGGTGGGGACAGGAGGGGAGGGGTGGATAGAAAGGGGAGGGGCCAGCCAAGGGCACAATTTCCCGGTTCTCCGAACTGGGCAGAATCATAACAACCGGTTCTATAGAGCCAGTCCAAACTGGTAGAATCCCACCCCTGTGTCCACCTACTAATTCAAAAACATGGTCTATGCAAGTAGATGGATAGGTACCACTTTGGTGGGAAGACAAACTGGTACTCTGTGCAGGCAGGCAGTTTCCTGCCCTCTGAACCTTCCCGATTTGTGGTGCCTGTTTGCAAGGCAGCTCTGGGAAGGGAAAGGGTCTTGGGTGATGCTGCAGGATGAGCCACTTGTCTTTCTGTCTGATGTGAAGCCAGCTCACCCCCACCCCCCACCCCCCGTGGTGCACCTGGAGGAGTGTGCCAGTATTTCCTACTCAAAATTTCCACTACTGGTTCTCCAGAACTGGTCAGAACCTGCTGAATACCACCTCTGCTTGCAGTGTCCCAGGGTCATGTGATCCTTTTTTGAGACCTCCTGAGAAGCAAACTCAATGGGGAAGCCAGAATCACTTAGTAACAACCATGTTATTAACTTAACAAATGCAGTGATTCACTTAATGGTGGCAAGAAAGATTGTAAAATGGAGCATAAGCAGAGGTGGGATTCTCCCGGTGTAACAACCGGTTTGCTAATTGCACACATTCAACTTGCACAGCTATCAGCTGAGGCATGGCAATCTGGTCTGCCATGCAAATCAGCTGGGCAGTTATAGGTGTTGTGGTTCATCGGCAGCCTGTGCAGACGACAGTGGAATCGGACAGTGGGGAAGAACGGGGACCAGTCCGGGAGTCTGGAGAAGACTGGGACAAGGCTCCTGTGTCCAATGCAGAGATGGGGCCAGGACCATCTTGGAGTGGGGTGCTGCCTTTGGAGCCTTTGGAGTTTGGCAGCAGCGAAGCAGAGGACCCAGGGAAGCCTGTTCCCAGTGTGCGTATGCATAGAGCTGCTAGAAGGCAAGAGCAGCTGAAACAAAAGGGGTGACTCAGGAGTAAGGCTGGGAAGTGACTGCTCCTCCCATAAGGGATAAAGGACAGGCAAAGGTGATGAAACCTTTGCAGGAAGCAAAGCCGTTCATTTTGTTCAGATTAATCCTTGAAGCTGTGTGTGGACTTTGTACTTTGGTTGTTTTTTTTATAGTTCATTTGACACTTCTGTTGTTGGCAGCACATCACAGGAAAGAAAGGTGGGTGCTTATCTCGAGGAACTGTTTGAGACTCATTACCGTTTGGGAATGAACTCAATTCCCAGTGTTGCAATAAAACAGGAATTGCTTTAACTGAGCATGTGCTTAATTAAGGTCTTAATTAAGGTCTTAATTAAGCCATGGTCAGAACAAGAGGTGAGTACAGCACAGGGGGTGGGTGAGCACCCCCCCCCCCCATGATCATTGGATAGAACCAGTTTGGAGCCAGCTGATCATTGCAGCTAGGGGTTCACCCAAACTGGTCCAAACCAGGAGAATCCCACGCCTGGCCACAAGTCTCTTGAAAACTGTCGTGCTTCGCAACATAAATTTTGGGCTCAATTTTGGCCACACAACAAGGACTACCTCTACCCTGCCTCCCTCTTCTGGCGTGTAACTGGGAAAAGACAGCCCTTGAAATAACCGGCCTCAAGCCACGTATGGCTTTAATGGAGACAATCACCATCTTGACTTGGAGCCGGAAGCAAATCATCAACCGAGATATGTGGACTTCAAGTCCCAGAATTCCCCAGTCAGTATTCCGGGAATTAAAATCAATGTGAGAGCAATCGACCAATGGAACAGAAGTTGCCTTTGGAAGTTGTGGGAGTGCCATCCCTTGAGACCTTCAAGAAGAGATTGGACTGCCATTTGTCAAAAATTGTGTAGGGTCTCCCGCTTGGCTGTGAGGTTGGACTAGATGACCTACGAGGTCCTTCCAACTCTGATTATCTGTTATCTGTTATGTTTTAAAATGGATAGGATTATAAAACTCTGATTAGAGTCAGAGATATCATGTACTCTTAAGCATGTCCTTTCTGCTGTAACATGATTGAAATAATGGCGGATATCTTAGAGTCCCTGACCTTGCACACACAGAACAAATGTAATGGATTTTAATAAAACATAGAGTGATAATAAATGCTACATTTATAGTTCCTTCTCCTCTGCCGTTAATCCCTTGTTAGAGTGTATTAACTTGTAAGTGGTGTATGCTAGGAATTGGTTATTAAGGTTATACTAAATGGGTCGACATTGCATCAATAATTCAGAGTGTAATTTAGCAGTATAATTATACAATAATACATTAGCACAGTCCCTTTTACTCAGCAAGGCTGGCCCTTCTACTAACTGATATTCTAGGTCTGGGTGGAGAACGAATCTATTTCAAATGAATTTGGAGCCTGATTTTGAATTTTTTTTTCCTGAGCTGTGTATACACTTGTAAGTGGATCATAAGCTTCCTTACAGACAGGAAGCAGCAGGTGAAGCTGGGCAGAATCATATCTGATACCTGTACAATCAGCACAAGGGCCCCTCAAGGCTGTGTGCTTTCTCTACTACTCTTCTCCCTCTATACCAATGACTGCATCTCAAACGATCCATCTGTTAAAATACTGAAGTTGCAGATGATACAACAGTGATTGGTCTCATTTGGGACGATAACGAATCTGCCTACAGACAGGAGGTTGTACAACTTGCCTCATGGTGTGATCAGAACAATCTGGAACTGAACACACTCAAAAGTGTAGAAATGATGGTAGACTTTAGAAGAAACCCTCCCATACTACCATCTCTTACAATACTAGACAACACAGTAGAGACCTTCTGTCAACAGTAGAGACCTTCAAAATTTCTAGGTTCTATCATATCACAAGACCTAAAATGGACATCTATCATCAAAAATATCTTCAGAAAATCACAACAAAGAATGTTTTTTCTGCCCCAAGTCAGAAAGCTCAAACTGCCCAAGGAGCTACAGAGGAATGATTGAGTCTGTCATCTGCACCTCTGTAACTGTATGGTTTGGTTCTGCAATCCAACAGGACAGACACAGACTTCAAAGAGTAATTAGGACTGCAGAAAAAACAATTAGTATCAACCTGCCTTCAATCAAGAACCTGTATACTGCATGAGTCAAAAAGAGGGCTGTGAAAATCTCTACAGACCCCTCAAATCCCAGACATAAACTGTTTGAACTCCTACCCCCAAAACAACACTATAGAGCACTGCACACCAGAACAACTAGACACAAGGACAGTTTTTTCCTGAATGTCATCCCTCTGCTAAACAAATAATTCCCTCAACACTGTCCAACTATTTACAAAATCTGCACTACTATTGCTATTAACCTTCTCATCACTCCTTATCACCCATCCCCTCCCACTTGTGACTGTATGACTGTAACCTTGTTGCTTATACCGTTACAATTTATATTGACGGTTTCTTAGTATGATTTGATTACTTATTGTATCCTATGACTATTATTAAGTGTTGTACCTTATGATTCTTGATGAATTTATCTTTTCTTTTTTATGTACACTGAGAGTATTTGCACCAAGACAAATTCCTTGTGTGTCCAATCACACTTGGCCAATAAAGAATTCTATTCTATATATTTATTGCAAAATCAATAAATAAGATATTCCAAAGGAAACTTTCCAGAATATTGGAAAAGAGAAAAAGAAGAGACAGGTTTCCATCTTTCTTCGCTAAAAAGATCATCAATAAAATACAGATAGTCCTCGACTTATGACCACAGACAGTGGTTAAGTGGTTATGCCCCATTTTATGACCTTTCTTGCCACTGTAGTTAAGTGAATCGCTGCAGTTGTTAAGCTAGCGACACACAGTTGTTAAGTGAATCTGGCTTCCCCATTGACTGTGCTTGTCAGAAGTTTGCAAAAGGGGATCACATGACCTGGGAGACTGAATCTGTTGTAAATATGAGTCAGTTGCCAAGCACCTTAATTTTGATAATATGAGCATGGGGATGCTGCAATGGTCATAAGTGTAAAAAATTGTCATGTCAATTTTTGTCAATGCTGTTGTCACTTCGGTCACTAAACGAACAATTGTAAGTTGAGGAGTACTTGTAATTAAAATCAGGGTAGGTATATGTATGGCTACAGAGATGGAAATATAAATCGATATATTTAATTGGTCTTGTTCTTCACATTATGTTCCATTCCTACGGTATATTTATTTATTTATTTTATTTATTTGTCAAGCAAGTATTAGATAACAGATGTAAGTATAAGCATGCTTATGAATACATGAAATGGGTACGAATAAAAAACATTCGGACAGGGACAGTAGGCATGTTGGTACACTTATGCACACCCCCTTACAGACCTCTTAGGAAAGGGGTGAGGTCAATAGTAGACAGTCTAAGGTTAAAGTTTTGGGGGTTTGGGGAAGAAACCACAGAGTCTGTGATGACCTGGGGTGTGGCACAAAAGCAGCAGTCACAAAAATAGGTAAAGTCCCTTTAATACCTCCAACTTGGCTCCCAATGTCCAGTTATCCTTGGCTGGAGATCAAACTCTTCCAAAAAGAGTCTACAAAGGAAAGAAATACAGTCCGAACCCAAAGTACAGATAAAGTAGAAATAAAAAAAACCATGCTGAAGTAATTAACACGACAGGCCAGGATAATAAATTGTAGACTTCCAAAAAATAATGAAGTACACATAGTTGGGAGGATGCCAAAACCCAGAAGCCTCAATAAAGATAATGCACGCTTTGCTTCCAGCAAGGTGCTGTGTTGAAATGCCCTTCTTATATCCTGTTCTCCCAGCTGCAACTAATGAAAGGAATCAGGTCCTTTTTCTCCCCCATAACCCATGTTGCTCCCTTCTCCATTCCTCCCTGAATGCCCTAGGATGAAGAGGGGGTGGCCCTGGGTCTTTCTCTGAATGCCCAACCAGACAGTGGTCTTCCCTCATTTCCTCCATAGCCACCAGAGCCACACTCCCACTCCCTGTCAGCTGCTCAATCTCCCCCTAAGAATCAGACTATAACAAGGGCATCACAGAGTCAGGTAGAGTATTCCAGACATTGACACTCTGTTGCTGAAGTCGTATTTCCTGCAATCAAGTTTGGTGCAGTTTACCTTGCGTTTATATCTATAGTGTGTTCTTGTATTGTTGTGGTTGAAGCTGAAGTATTCATTGATGGGTAGGACATTGCAATAAATAATTTTATGTACTACACTTAGGTTGAACCAAAGGCAGCGTAGTTCTACGTTGTCTAGGTCTAAAAGTTCATGTCTGGTGGCATAAGGTATTCTGCTACAAGTAGAGGAGTGGAGAAGTCTTCTCATGAAATATTTCTGGACTTTCTCAATTGCATTAATATCTGATATGTAGTGTGGGTTCCAGACTGATGAGCTGTATTCAAGTATTGGTCTAGCAAATGTTTCATATACTCTAGTTAGTAATGTGATATTACCAGAGAAAAAGCTGTGCAGGATTAGGTTAACAACTCTTAGTGCCTTTTTGGCTATGTAGTTACAGTGGGCTCTAGCACTTAGATCATTAGAGATGAGTACTCCAAGGTCCTTGACAGAGTTGGAGTCATCAACAAGTTCTTGACTATTCAGCTTGTATTTCATTTTCTGATTTATTTTGCCAATATGTAAGACAGAGCATTTGTTCATTGAGATTTGAAGTTGCCACTTCTTTGTCCATTCTGACACATAGTCAAGGTCATTTTGAAGGGTAGCAATATTGTCAGTGGTGCTGCACAGCTTTACATTGTAAAGTGAAAAGAACACAGTTGCTCTTAATATGATCCCAGAGGTCATTTATGTAGAGTAAGTTCTTGTGATCTCTGAGTTTGAGTGTTTGCTTGCAGACATTTCATTACCCAACTACAGAGTATCTTCAGGGCAAGGGGGTATGGGTTTTGCTGTCTGTTTATATTAAGTAGCTTTCCTTGCCAGTTTTGATGGAGTGCATTTCCTCCTTAATATTATTTTCTGCCTGACTGTTTGTCTGGTGTTGATCCCTGCTTATCAAAATGTGGATTATTGTTGTGGGAGAGTTTTAGTCTTTTTGTTTCCCTCCTAAGTTTTTTTCCCCCCTCATCTCATTTGAATGGTGTGTTAATGTGCTTTGTCTCTATGTGTTTATAATCTTTATGTCAGCTGGTGCTCCATTCAAAATCCAAGAAAGAAATACTGAAGACTCTTTTAATTAGAGAAAAGATATCTTTTACTGGAAATGAAGTGGTAGCAACAAGAGGATTCTGAATCTGAGGAAATAGGCGCGTAAATCACATATACAAAGTGATGGAAATGTTCCCACCCCCAATAGTTCAAATGGTTCTTCCAATTAAAAGTGGTGAATATCATCATGTGGACATCTTCAGGTGGTGATGAAGTTTCTGTCCGTTGACCTTGGCATACTTTAATAAAGGTTTGCAGCTGCGCAGAGAAGAAAAAGCTAAGCAAGAAATAGAAACCTAAGCAAGAATGTACTGTCCCCCCTCCTCAGTTTATACAATAGTAGTTCGTATCACCTCCAGCTCGCTTCCCATACTTTTCCCACCTCCTCCCCCCGTTACTTATGGCAGCCAAAAGATGCAAAGCAAAGGTAGAAAATCTTGAAGGCTGACACTTTAGATAAGTATTCATGTTGGGTGCTCACAAAACCTTTTCTGGTGGTTTTTTTTGTTTTTTTGTGTTTTTTTTTTTGCTGTTGTTGTTTTGAACGAGCATGCTGAGAGTTTGCAAATTTCAGTTCTGCTTGAGGAAACAAGTTTTCTTAAGCAGCTCAGCTGAATCCTAGCTGTAATGTCTACCTTTAAACATGTTGCCAAATTAATAAAATGTAAATTTCTAAAAAACAACAACCCAAAACCTTCCTCCAAATTCTACAGGAGGTAGTTTGCAATACCATGGGAGCAAACTTGGCGGAATTGTTTCACAGGCTCAGAACTTGCCAAGATACTGAAAATGTCATTCAGTTATTTTTTAAAAAAAACTACAGAAACACCCAGAAACATGTTTATAGAGCTACCTGTTGTGATTTGGATTGGTCACCACAATATAAACAAGATGTTGGGACTCTGGAAAGAGTGCAGCGAAGAGCAACAGAGGATTAAGGAGGACTGGAGGCTTAAATGTATGAAGAATAGTTGCAGGAATTGGGTATGGCTAGTCTAGAGGAAATAATGGCGAGGACAGACAGATTAGACTAGACTAGAATAATATTAAGAAGAGAATAACAGAGTTGGAAGGGACCTTGGAGGTCTTCTAGTCAAACCCCCTGCCTAGGCAGGAAACCCTATACCACCTCAGACAAAAGGTTATCCAACCTCTTTTTAACAACTTCCAGCGTTGGAGCATTCACAACTCCTGGAGGCAAGTTGTTCCACTGATTAATTGTTCTGTCAGGAAATTCCTCCTTAGCTCTAAGTTACTTCTCTCCTTGCTTAGTTTCCATCCATTGCTTCTTGTCCTACCCTCAAGTGCTCTGGAGAATAGCATGATAGCAGTGTTCTGATATTTGAGGGGCTACTACAGAGAGGAGTGGGGTCAAGCTATTTTCCAAGCCACCCAAAGGCCAGACAAGGAATAATGGATGGAAACTGATCAAGGAGAGATTTTTCAACCTGGAAATGAGGAGAAATTTTCTGACTTTGAGAACAATCAACTCATGGTACAGAAGTTGCCTTCAGAATTTGTAGGCGCACCATCACTGGAGGCTTTCAAGAAGAGATTGGGCCAATAGACAGCTACTTCTTGAGCAAAGAGTTGGACCCATGGACCTCCAAGGTCCCTTTCCACTCTGCTAATCTTTTATTCTGTATTCTATTCTGATTAAATGGACAGAAGGCATCAGATGGATTTGAAAGATGTGGTGGGTGGTTTCCAAGCAGGCATACGAAGTGTCAAGAAAGCACAGTTGTCATTGACACTTTCTTGTATTTTGTTCACGCTCATTCTAATATCTGCACAACCTTTTCAATTCATTTCCTTCATTTCTATTTTGAATTAGGATGTGCTATTGGAAAGCGTTGAAAAAGAAAACTATTTAGAATAGGGGAAGGTTTCCAGCAGTTTCCAGGGCTGAACAAATGAGAAGGCATAGATCGGAGGTCAGCAGCAGAGAATCTCTATGGTTCACCCAAATATTGCTCCAAAATTAAATAGCGGCTGAACAGATTCAGGTTGCTTTTTCCTGAGTTTTTGACCAAGAATTTTTTTAACAATTTATAGGAGGAGTTTTATAGAAGCGAACAACCAGGAAAAGATTAGCAAATGATGCAATATGTCTATTTTATTTATTTATGTCTGCATTTATGTTATTTATTTTATTTAGTTTAGTTTGTCAAGCATGTATGAGAAAACAAGTATAAGTATGAACATAACATATAAACATATTGTCGTGTCCTCGAAAATGATGCCAGGAGTCGGTGACTTCAAATCATGCTCTTTTATTAAAGTAGGAACCGAACTGGCGCTTTGCAAAAGGTTCGTGGCTTTTATTCTTTTAGCCGCGGCGGCTGCAGCCAATGGCACCACTTTGAATCTCCCGCGATTCGAATAGACCAATCGCGGGAGATTCTTAGCGAGCCAATCGGCGCGGCTCGCCTGACCAATCAGAGTGCCCCGCGCTTTGGCCAATCAAAACGTGGGGATCTCAAGAATGCTAATGAGGGGACAGAACACATACATGTATAAATAGGTATAAGTATATTCATAATAAATGAGTAGGAATAAATGGGAACAGTAGGACAGGGATAGTAGGCACGCTGGTGCACTTATACACGCCCCTTTACAGACCACTTAGGAATGGGGTAAGGTCCATGGTAGACAGATTAATGTTAAAGCTTTGGGGGTTTGAGGCTGTAACAATAGAGTCAGGTCGTGAGTTCCAGGCATTGACCACTCTGTTGCTGAAGTCGCATTTTCTGCAATCGAGTTTGGAGTGGTTTACTTTGAGTTTGTATCTGTTGTTTGCCCGCGTGTTATTATGGTTGAAACTGAAGTAGTCATTGACAGGTAGGATGTTGTAGCAGACAATTTTGTCTATTAAGCTCAGGTCATTTATATCCTATTTTTGATGTTTTTATAAATCATTCAAGGTGGTGAACATACTGAATACTCCTTCCTCCTTCTATTTTCCCCACAGTAACAGCTGTGTGAGATGGGCTGGATGAGAGAGAGAGAGAGTGACTGGCCCAAAGTCACCCATCTGGCTTTCATGGCCAAGACAGAACTCACTGTCTCCTGGTGAATAGTCCAAAGTCACCCAACCAGAATTCATTCCTAAGGTGGGACTAGAACTCACCATTTCTTGATTATTTGGCCAAATTTACCCAAAGGACTTTCATGTCTTAAGGCAGGACTGGAACTCCCTGACACATGGTGATTGGCCCAATGTCACCCAGCAGGCTTTCATGCATAAGGTAGGACTAGAACTCATAGTATTTTGGTGATTGGGACAATGTCACCTAGCTAGCTTTCATGCCTGAGGCAAATCACCCAGGCCAGCTGGCTTTCATTCCTAAGACAAGACTAGAACTCACAGTCTCCTGGTGACTGGCCCAAAGTCATCCACTCAGCTTTCATGCCTAAGACAGGACTAGAACTCACAGTCTCCTGGTGACTGGCCCAAAGTCATCCACTCAGCTTTCATGCCTAAGACAGGACTAGAACTCACAGTCTCCTGGTGATTTAGGCAAATCACCCAGCTGGCTTTCATACCTAAGACAGGGCTAGAACTCACAGTATTCTGATGATTTGGCCAAATTACCCAGCAGGCTTTCATTCCTCAAACAAGACTCAAGGTCTCTTGGTGACTAGCCCAAAGTCATCCAACTGGCTTTCATGCCTAAGGTGGGACTAGAGTTACAATTTCCTAGTTTCTAGACCACATCCTCATCACTAGACTGGCTCTGTTTAGGTATGTGTGTCATGTGTGTTTCTGTGTATCTCTCTGTCTACACTGTTCTGACCCAGCCTTAGCAGAAGCAAGAAACAGACTCCTTGTCCCGTCCCCCAAAAGATCACCCCTCTTTATTTACCTCTTGTGAATTAATGGCATTCACCCATCAAAAAGTCCAGGCAATAGTCCTTCAAAGAATTAATGGCAGTAACAGATTTTATCAGTTCCTTGTGATAATTGCAAGGCTGTGAGCTCCTAGCTGAAAGGCTGCAAATTCAGTTCTGGCAAGCAGTCTCTGTGGCATGAAACACAATGACCAAAATCTTCAGAAAGACAAACTGTTTGTCTCCTACAACAACCACTCCTTCTATTTATTCCCCAGCCAGGGAGGGGCCATTCAGCATCCATGTGTGCTTTGCTTCCCGAATTGACTCCTTGTCCTCTGTTATTCTCCTCTCCTAACAGCTCTGTGCATATGTGCTTCTGGAACAGGCCCCAGCCATTTTTCCTCCTCACTCATATCAGCCTCCAAAGGCTGGGAAATGTCAGATGGCCTTGACTCTATCTCTCCATCCAACACAGAGTCTCTACCAGAGCTTTCCTTCCCCAGGCTGCACAACTAGTCCAGGTTCTTCCCCAACCTCCTCATCGTCTGTTTCTGCCACCAGCTCTGCTACAAAGACACCTCTCAACACCTACAAAGATGCGAAAATACACCTTTTCTCTTATTGTAGCTGATGAATCCTGAGGATACAACGTTAAGTATCCAGTAGCTTTGACAGACACTTCCTGATAAGCATTTGTCTTTTTTTTTTAATGTTGCTTTCTGTGTTCTGGTGATAACAACAGCTCTCCCTGAGCAGATTGGCAAGTCCGTGGCATGAGAACATTCACCTTGGCGGAACAATATCCTCCTGGCTCCCAAGGAAATTTCTTCAGCTGACAGCCCATCATAGCTGAGCCAAGCATTATCCTGCTTAGACTCACATAGCTGATTAACACCTATACTGTCACTCTGCTATACCTGAGAGAAAAGAATAGGCTTGTTCGACAGATGCAAGGTTAAAGTGAAGAGATGGCCCTGCAGGAATAGTTGCCATCTCTGGTTTTCTGCTGCAGAAGCAGACAGAGAATTTAATATTTTGCCTCCCATCCCTGGGATCTTTTGCTGAAGATCTTAATGACAAGGGCTCATCAAAGAAAAGGGACAGAAGATGAAAAAAAAAAAAAATCATTGCCAACAGATGAAAAAGCTCTCCGCTATTTCAGAAGCAGTTCAGAACTTTGCAACGATTTATGAATTGGATTGAAACCAAAACATTCTACCTCAGACAGAGCCTGTTTTCAGCCTCTGTCAATTAAACAGTGACAGAAGAAGGATGTATCTAAATTTGTAGGCCAGGGAAAGAAAACGAGTTGAATATAACGTGTTGCAAGGTGCAAAGGATTGGGTATACCTGATTTGAATGTGTGCTTTACAGCTTGCTGTTTGGTTTGGATGGAAAGAAAGAATGGGCATAGCTGAGAAATAGCAATAGCACTTAGACTTATATACCGCTTCACAGTGCTTTACAGCCCTCTCTAAGCGATTTACAGAGTCAGCCTATTGCCCCCAACAATTTTAGGTCATCATTTTACCCACCTTAGAAGGATAGAAGGCTGAGTCAACTTTGAGCCTGGTGAGATTCGATCTGCCAAATTGCAGGCAGCCAGCAGTCAGCAGAAGTAGCCTGCGGTATTGCAATCTAACCACTGTGCCATCATGGCTCAGAAGACTTAGAAGAAACAGAAGACTTCTGGACTTAGAAGGATACAGCCTGAGATTTGGGTGGCATGGATAACTGTGGTATGGTAAATTCAAGGTTAATGTGGACTTTAAATGTCATTATGTTAGACACACCATAATGAGAATATGGATCTATATGTAAATTATGGGAAAGAAATGGTGAGTGGAAGACAGCTCTGCTACGTGCGGAAATGGCAACATATTTTCATTTTTAATATGTACTAGTGTGTATTCACATTAAAAAAAAAGACAATAAAGGTTATCTTATCTTATCTAACCACAGTGAAACAAAGAGCTAGTGAGCAGATCAGTTCTTTGGGATTCCTCCTGTTGGAAGAAAAATCCAGTCTGGTTCCAAGCCGGGAGAAAGACACTGGAAATAAAATTGAGGCAGGCTGCAGGAAAGGAAGTTTCTGTTTATTTGACAGCCAGAAACTAGGGACAGCAGCATGTTTCTGGGGTGGCTGACAAAATGGAGTTGAGAGTAGGTGGGCTTTTAAACATTCTTTGGGCTTTGTGATTGAGATGCCTTTTCTATGCAAGTATATGTCCTTCAATATTTTAATGGCTGTTGCCAGATTCCTATGGGGTCATGTAGGGGTCATGGCTGGCTCTATAGGCAAAAGGGGAAATGCAAATCGTAGGTGTTTAGTTTGTCTGAGCTCATCTTGTTGGCATTGGCTCCTTGCCTATTTTGTTGCTTATTTGGAGTTTCTGGCCACTCTTTGTTTATGAATAGAGAAATAGAGTGGCCCAGCTTTCTGAATGTATCCATTCCTAAAGACTCGTCTCTTCGGGTTTCTGCTCAAGGCTGTTTTCCTATAGCAGGAAGATAGGGGGCTGTTTCTAGCCTTTAAGAAGATCTCTCCCCTCTTCTCCTTCAGGGGAAATATTCTATTCTGCCTCTTTTTAATATTAAGAATCAATAATAGTCAGTGTTCCAGAAAACCTTCACTCCAAGCAATAACTCTCAGATAGACATCTTCTTAAAAGTTCTGTTTTATGTGGATAGTAAACTGGCACATCTGGGAAATCCCGAATCTGAAAGTTTCAGGTTTCCTTGCAATAAGTAAAAACTACAAATGCCCCTCCCCCCTCACCCATCATCGCATCACGTGCCCCAATCACCATCCTTCCTAACTTGAGATATCCCCTCACCCAGGTGCAGAAATAACATGACCTTGATTTAGAAGAAGAATGCTATTATGTCTAACCACAAACACTGCAAGAAATTCCCCCCTCCCATTTTCCCAGGCTCAAGAATGTGGCAGTGTGGAAGCATCTGGTGTCAATATGGCTTCCAAAGCTGACAAATATTTTATTCTGGGAAGGGAGCAAAGCTTCCTATACTCTTCAGACAAGGACAGGATTTTGGATTGCCCACAAGTGCTCCAGATAGTTGCTCCTTATGACTTTAGAGTGCTGGGAGATGAGCGAAGGCTATCTTCACCCAAAGTGCAACCAGTGCATTTATGGACAAGGGTTCCCATGTGTTTATATAATCATTTTTGGAAAATGGCTTGTTAAATGCTTTTAGCTATTAGGAATCTTTGGAATGGCACATTTGATAGTACCTGGTGAGTTTCCTTCAATCCTTAGTGAAACAAGATTTAAGTACAAGTGTATGGATTTAAAACATTTAAAACTTTTTGGGAATAAAGAGAAAAAAAGGTGATCAGAACTGTGATTTTGGAATAGAATAGAATATTCTTTATTGGCCAAGTGTGATTGGACACACAAGGAATTTGTCTTGATGCAAATGTTCTCAGTGTTCATAAAAGAAAAGAGACATTCGTCAAGAGTCAAGAATCATAATGTACAACACTTAATGATAGTCATAGGGTACAATAAGCGATCAAATCATACTAGGAAACAGTCAATATAAATCAAAAGGATACAAGCAACAAAATGATGGAGAATTACAAATGGACTAAGGATGCAGATAGATTTGAAGTAAGGTTTTGAAATTCATTGTAAGAATCATTTCTGTGGAAAAATGCAGATGTTTTGTATTTTTTAAAAAAATAATAGGAATGGGGACTTTGAAAGTTGGACAATTAGAAAGAACTAAAGATTACAATTAAAGAGGAAGAACACTTACATATGAGTTACTGGTATAGAATGGAGTAATATATGTTAATGTTAGACCTATCATGGGACATTTGTGAACAGTGGACCAAGAACTTAATTTTAAAAGTAACTGCCATTATACTGTGTTTAAAAGATCTTATAAAAGAGGAATGAGTTTAGCTAGATAAGATTGAGATAAGATTGAACAATTATTTGTCTGAAATGATATAGGTTCTTCTATTGAAATAGGGGGTTGGGCTAGAAGACCTCCAAGGTCCCTTCCAACTCTGTTATTCTGATGTCAAAGAGGATTTACAAATGACAGCCTATTAGAATGATATGGCCAAAGATGCTATCCTGGGAATACAAATGAAATTGGCTGATATCTTAATAATTAAAAGCAATATAAAAATAATAAAATAAAAGAGTAACCTGAATAACTTCCCTGTGTTTGATTTACAAAGGAGACTTGTTAAAGTTTTGAAGAAACTCTTCTCTTTGTGAGAAGAGACAAAGAAAAAATGAAAAGAAATCAACAATATTATTTGAAATGTTTAAAGATCAAGATTGTTAAAAGTAAAAAAAACAACAAACCATATAAAGTTGGCTTCTTTGATCAAGGTTAAAATAGGTAACTTTTAATGGAATTTTGGTGACCATGACTGAATGTCAAGATTTTAAGAATTTGTTTGGAGATTATGGAAAGAAGTGATAATTTGTTGTGTTTTAAGTGAAGGCGATAGATTATTAAAATTGTTTGTACTTGTGATGAAGGAGGAAGTCCTTTCTTTCTTTCTTTCTTTCTTTCTTTCTTTCTTTCTTTCTTTCTTTCTTTCTTTCTTTCTTTCTTTCTTTCTTTCTTTCTTTCTTTCTTTCTTTCTTTCTTTCTTCCTCTCTCTCTCTCTCTCTCTCTTTCATTCTTTTTACTGTATTGTTACTTTTTTCTTGTCTATATTTTTGTTTTCTGTATTTTCCATTTTTCTCTACTTCCATAGTTTATATTAGTTTTTAATCTTTATAATGTTACTGTTTAATAAAAAAAAATGTTTTTTAAAAAAAACTGGTAGAGATACAAACTCAGGGCAATTTACTTGCCGCTCTGCTGCAAATGATAAATATCACATATTCTATCCTACCGTTTGTAAATATTCCTTCTACGTTCTCTATCTTTGATCCGTGAGACTCCTTAATGTAGCTTGCATGGAATGGGCCATTAATTACTCTTTGTATCTAAGACACTCTCTATGTGCAATTAATTATTCATCCTGAGACAACAACTCATCCTTTGTAAACAAACAAGGGGATTAACTCCCTGAATGGGGATGAGGGTCTCAACATAAGATGTTAGAATTGTGGACTATTCTTGTAGACCTCTCTGAAATGTTAAGGATCAAAGAAAGGCAATGAGTGTTAATGTTCTACAATGAACGAATTAATTACATGGTGTGAAGGCATTCTCTATTCAAATAGCACGGGCTAAAAGGATTTAAAACAATTATACCAAGAACAATAATCAGAAGTTCAGCTTGGTGAAAGGCAATGTAACATAACAACATATGTTATATATGTTATTAAATCAGTTATTAAACAGTGCAAAGAAGAGCAACTAAGATGATTAAAGGCCTGGAGACTAAAACATGTGAAGAATGGTTGCAGGAATTGGATATGGCTAATCTAGAGAAAAGAAGGATTAGGGATGACATGATCACAGTATTACAGTATTTGAGGAGCTCCTACAAAGATGATAGGGTCAACTTATTTTCCAAAGCAGCAGAAGGTAAGATAAGAAACAATGGTTTGAAAACTAACCAAGGAGAGAATCCATCTAGAACTAAGGTGAAATTTCCTAACGGTGAGAACAATAATTAACCAGTGGAACACCTTGCCTTCAGAAGTTGTGGGTGTGTCATCACTAGAGGATTTCAAGAAGAGTCTGGACAGCCATTTGTCTGAAATGGTATAGGGCAGGGGTCTCCAACCTTGGCTCCTGGAAGCCTGGCGGACTTCAACTCCCAGAGTTCCACAGCCAGCTGGATGTGGAATTCTGGGAGTTGAAGTCCACCAGGCTTCCAGGGGCCAAGGTTGGAGACCCCTGGTATAGGGTCTCCTGCTTGAACAGGGGGTTAGACTAGAAGATCTCCAGGGTCCCTTCCAGCTCTATTCTGATCGATTGAATGTCTTTTCTCAATCACCTTATCTTGAGATGATCATCGAATTATTGAATGAGTGACTGACTGATCATATCTCGATCGTATTTCAAGTGGAAAAACAGTCTACAGAATTTTCAAAGCTCAAATTCATTACAAATGGACAAGAGGAAAAAGAGATTTCATTGGAGTCATTGAAAGTAATAGAAAATAATAAACTTTCTTCAGTCTGGGAGCAAAAATGTAATTTCTTATAGAACAGTTGGGCGCTGAGTATGTCTCCCTGGGTGATTGTCCTTCAAGTCAAGACATTATTGATTCCTGGTGACTAGATGACAAGTTCTTGAAATTTTCTTGGCAACAGAAGTTTTTCATAAGCAATTTGCCCTCTTCCTATGGCAGGACTTCAGCTTACTGTTTTCTGTCAGTTCATAACGATGTTATGTCGGTACTGATAAGATACAGATTAACAGAGTTGGAAGGGACCTTATAAGTCATCTAGTCCAACTCCCCACCCAAGCAGACCCTACACCATTTCTGACAGATGGGAGTCCAATCTCTTCTTGAAAGTCTCAAGTGATGGTGCTCCCACAACTTCTGAGGGCAACTTCTATTCCATGGGTTGATTGTTCTCACTGTCAGATAATTTCTCCTTATTTTCAGACTGAATCTCTCCTTGTTCAGTGTCCATCCATTATTCCTTGTCTGGCCTTCAGGTGTTTTGGAGAATAGCTTGACTCCTTCCTCCTCTCTGTGGCAGCCCCTCAAATATTGGAAGACTGCTATCCTGTCTCCCCTGGTCCTTCTCTTCCCTAGACTAGCTAGGCCCAGTTCCTGCAACCATTCTTCATAAGTTTTAGTTTCCAGTCCCCTAATCATCTTGGTTGCTATTCTCTCCACTCTTTCTAGAGTCCGAACAGCTTTTTCATTGTGTGGTGGTGTCCTGGTTTGTACAGCTGTGCTTTTAAACACTACACAAAACTGGTATTATTCTTTCTCTTCATTCTCCTTCCCCTTTCCCTCTTTCTCTCTCCTTTTTCTTCTCCTTCTCCCCCTTCCCCATTCCTTCTCTCTCTCTTCCTTCACCTCTTCCCCTTCCCCATCCCTTCTGCTTCTTCTTCTCACCCTTCCCATTCCTTCTCTTTCTCTTCTTCCTCCTTCCTCCTTCCCCATTCCTTTCCCTTCTCTCCAGAGATTCATTTTTAAACTACATGCTCTGTATTATTAAGGTAAAGGTTCCCCTCATACGTGCTAGTCGTTTCTGGCTCTAGAGGGCAGTGCTCATCTCTGTTACAAAGCCGAAGAGCCAGCACTGTCCGAAGATGTCTCCGTGGTCATGTGGCCGGCATGACTAAATGCCAAAGGCTCACAGAACACTGTTACCTCCCCACCAAAGGGGTCCCTATTTTTCTACTTGCATTTTTTTGCATGCTTTCAAACTGCTAGGCTGGCAGAAGCTGGGACAAGTAACGGGAGCTCACTCCGTTACACGGCGCTAGGGATTCGAACCACCAAACTGCCGACCTCTCTGATTGACAAGCTCAGCATCTTAGCCACTGAGCCACTGCGCCCCTGTGTTAATAGCACTACTTAATTGGAAAACAACTAAATTCCAATCTGATTCCAAGCACCCAACGTAATTTCACACCTACTCTTTTTAAATTAAAATTGGAGAAAAGGAGTGGTGTATATTTAACCACCTTTCATCTCTGGTTGCCCGTTATATCTATGTGATTTACACTTCTGTTGTTGTTATCGGAAACATGGCAGGTGTCTAAAGGAGGTTTTAGTGATGGCTGTCTGAGAAAATTAAAAGCTGTTGACAAGAGAGTCCCCCATTTATTCCTGCAACTATGACACAGTTCAAAGGAGATGAAATCTGATAATACAACTTAGAAATGTGACAGGTTTGTTAAGACTACGTCAACTGCCTTGCAGCTTAAAACAAGAGAGAGTGGAGCCATGGTATTAAGGATTCATTGACTGACAAATTGTAATTTTGGGGCATAATAACACTCAGGGAGGGAGCAAATCACAACTCACAATGGCACATAGATGGTGTGTGATGAAGTTTGACCCAAAAAAAATATCTTGCCTTGGAACTTTACTTCTAGTGAATTTCTGGCACCTTAAGTTGCAAATTATATTTTCCATAATGCTTAATAAATATTGACTTAGGAAGAGCTTTAGCAGATTGTCGGAATTGTAAATATTCTTCCAATGCTTGTTGGAGTATTGTTGCTACTTCAAAGCCTCCAACCTGATGTAATTCCACAAGGCTTTGAAAACGTGGCTATTCTCCCAATTGTTGGGTTAAGGTGGATGAAGCATCTTGTTGGATGTGTGTTGAGTGGCCAGATCCCATCCTATTTATTTATTTAGTGTTGTTGTTATTTTTCCCTTGGGTTTTGTTTTATTTACACTGTGTGCTGCTGAGAATCAGTCTGGGGTTGGGAACAGAACAAAATAGAATGTAGATTGGAATGGAATGGAATAGAACAGAATTTGACTTAATTATACTAGATTAGAATAACAGAACAGAACAAAGCAAGAAATAATGGACTGGACTGGAATGGAATAATGGAACAACAGAACAGGACAGAACAAAACAAAACAGGATAGAGTGGAGTCGAGCAGAGCAGAGCAGAGAGAGAATAGAGTAGAACGGAGTACAATAATGGGACAGAACAACAGGAAAAAATGGAATGGAATTGAGTGGAGTGGAGTGGAATGGAGTGGAGTAGAATAGAATAGAGTAGAGTAGAGTAGAGTAGAGTAGAGTAGAGTAGAGTAGAGTAGAGTAGAGTAGAGTAGAGTAGAGTAGAATAGAATTTGACTCAATTAGACTAGACTAGAATAATAGAATGGAACAGAACAAAACAGGAAACAATGGACTGGACTACACTGAAATGGAATAATGGAACAACAGCATAGAACAAATCAGCAAAGAGTGGAGTGGAGTGGGGTGGAGTGGAGTAGAGTGGAGTGGAGTGGAGTGGAGTGGGGTGGAGTGGAGTAGAGTAGAGTAGAGTAGAGTAGAGTAGAGTAGAGTAGAGTAGAGTAGAGTAGAGTAGAGTAGAGTAATGGAACAGAACAAGAATACTTCTCCTTGGTCAGAATCATCATTTGATTTCTGATCTTACAAACTGGAGACCCTTGGGCTTAAATCTGCAAACTTCATAAGGTCAAAGATAGAGCCGAAGTATGTCAACTAGAAGATCAGTGGTTCGAGACCCAAGCATCATATGATGGGGTGATCTCCCATTCCTGCTGCAGCTCCTGCCAACCTAGCTGTTTGGAAGCATGAAATGCAAGTAGATAAATAGGCAGCACATTGATGGAACAGTAACAGCATTCTGTATGCTTTGGTGTATAACCATGTTGGCTATATGACTATGGAAGCATCTTTGGACAATGCTAGCTCCCTCAGCTAGGAAATGGAGATGAGCTCTGCCCTCTGGAGTTGGACACGATGTTACATTTATCTCGATTAGGTGTCCTTTGTCTCAAGCCTTCTCATGTATCTGAAGACACAAACCCAAATGTTTTAGGAACAGCTCCTGACAAGAGCCTCCCATTGCGTTGATTGCAATTGCTATTTTAGGAGTAGACTAAAGCAGAACAGAGGGGCATGTGCCCTAGTGGTTAAGACACTGTGCTGTCAACTGGAAGGTTGACAGTTTGAGACCCAATTACTATGTAACTAGGTGAGCTCCCAGCTCCTGGCCACCTAGCAGTTCAAAACAGTGGTGGGATTCAAATTGTTTTACTACTGATTCTGTGGGCATGGCTTAGTCGGTGTGGTTTGGTAGGTGTGGCAGGGGAAAGATACTGTAAAATCTCCATTCCCACCCCACTCCTGAAGGAAGGTTACTGCAAAGTGCCATTCCCTCCCTACTCCACTATCCTGCTTTCCAGCTCCGTTCTCCTGTGTAGGGCAACAAAAGAAGATCCAGCCAATCAGCTGGGACTTGGGAGGCAGAGAATAGATGAGGGTGGGACCAGTCAGAGGTGGCATTTGCCGGTTCTCCAAACTACTCAAGATTTCTGCTACCGGTTCTTCAGAACTGGTCAGAACCTGCTAAATACCACCTCTGGTTCAAAAGTAGGAAAACTTGAGCAGATAAATAGGTACCACTTTGGCTTGAAAGTAACAGTGTTCCATGTGCCTCAAAATACAGTCATTCTGGCCACATGTCCATGGAAGTTTCTTTGGACAATGTTGGCTCCCTTGGCTAGCAAACGGAGATAAGCACTGACTCCTACAGCCAGACATGACTGATCAGGGGAAACCTTTACCTTACCTTTTTTAAAATCAGACCTGTGGTTCATCTTGCCAAAGATGGTTCAAAACTCTGTGGAGATAGTTGTCTCCACAGGTCATAGTTGTCTCAAAGGTCCTTTTTCCAAAAGGCAACTGGACTGTTTTTTTTTTCCTTGAGGAAGAAGTCATTTCACTTCTCACCCAAGAAGCTTCATCGGTTCATCAATCAATCCAAGAACCGATGAAGCTTCTTGGATGAGGAGGGAAATGTCTTCCTCAAGGAAAAAAAAACAGTCCAGTTGCCTTTTAGAAAAAAAAAAAAAAAAAAAGCACCTTTGAGATGGTTCAAAAGCAACTACCTTGGATTTTAGAACATAGTTCTCCCCACCCCATTAAAAAAAAATATATATTTATCATTTTAGCATCATCATCTTCTTCTTCTTCTTTCAATCCCTTGCGGGGTGAAGTCTGGGCAACTGAATGGAGCTGATTATTTACTGGCCGGATGCTCTTCCTGTTGCCAATGCAGAGTTTTATCTTAAAAAGTAAAATGCAAAACAGACAAACAGCAAATCAAAACAAAAGTATACATTCATCCCTTGCAGCAACAAAAGAAAAAAGAAAAAAGAAAGAAAAAGAAAAAAAAAACAGTGTACAAAAAAGAGGAAAAAGTGACCAAGTAAGTTTAACATTGCAAGATGCTTGTTCCTGGGATGGAAAGCTATGGCAAATCTAGACAGCATCCTAAAAAGCAGAGACATCACCCTGCCAACAAAAGTGTGTAGAGTCAAGGTTATGGTTTTCCCAGTTGCAATGGATGGCTGGGAAAGTTGGACCATAAGGAAGGTTGAGCGCCAAAGAATGGAGGCCTTTGAACTCTGGTGCTGGAGAAGGAGTCTCCTGTGTGTCCCTTGGACTGCAAGGCGATCCAACTGGTCAATCCTAGAGGAGATCAACCCTGACTGCTCTTTACAAGGCCAGATCCTGAAGAGGAAACTCAAAGGCTTTGGCCACCTCATGAGAAGGAAGGAAGGACTCCCTGGAGAAGAGCCTCATGCTGGGAATGATGGAGGGCAAAAGAAGAAGAAGGGGACGGCAGAGAAGGAGGTGGCTGGATGGAGTCCCTGAAGCAGTTGGTGTGAGCTTAAATGGACTCCAGAAGATGGTAGAGGATAGGAAGGCCTGGAGGAATGTTGTCCATGGGGTCATGATGGGTCAGACACAACTTTGCAACTAACAACAACAACAAAAGTTTAACATTTAACATGTAGGATCCACCCTGGATGGGTGCTGAAAAAAACAACAATGAAGTTCTTTTTCCTCCTCTTTCCTGAGTGAATTCAGAATTGGACCCTGAGATTTCCACCATGCATAGCTGGTGTGTTGCTACTCAAGACAATGGACTCCACATAGCCTGCATTCATAGCTGAAATCAGATGTTTGCCAGCCACTGCAGAGACAGATCAAAGCTTGCCGTTCCAAACCAATTCTATCCGGCCATTTTGCAACCCTCCCAGGATCTCCTGGGCTCCTTAACTGTCACTTCTCATCAACATCCTTGCTTATCATGGCCAGAAGCTTCTGGCAGGTCTCTGCTGCTGCCAAAACCAAGTATCTGCTGGAGAGAACATTTGGCTGAGTGATTGATGGGAGGCAGTGGCTGCCTGTTAAGTCAGTGTCAAGCAGCCTCACGTTATCTCCTTCACTCAGTCAAGAATGACTGTAAATGAAAGGGAGAAAATAGAATCAGTCCCATTTTTATGCTTAAGGTACCGAGGGGTGGGACAGGCAAGGAGTTAAATCGTGCATGTAAGGAACCGCCAGAAGAAATATCAACTTTGACCCTGCCATCCTTGCCATTGTGTTCCTTGAAGATAAATGTCTGTGGAGACACTCAATCATCTAGGTCATGGTCGCCCCAAGAATGTTTTATTTTGTTTTTTTGTTTTTTCCCAAAAAAGACAGCTGGACTTTCTTGTTTTGTTTTTTTTTCTCTGAAAATGTTTTGCTTCTCATCCAACCAACGGACTGAACTAAAGAAGTTTGGATTGTATAAAGAGAGGCATAGAATTCAAATCATGTGAAGTGTTAGTACCACTTTATAAAGCCTTAGTAAGGTCACACCTGGAATTATTGTATCCAGGTTTGGTCACCAAGTTACACAGAAGGAGTTGAGATTTTGGAGGAAAAGTGCAAAGAGGAGCAACTAAAAAGATTCAAGGCCTGGAGACAAAAATATATGAATAACGGTTGCAGGATTTGGGTAGAAAAATGAAGGACTGAGGGGGACATGATAGCAGTCTTCCAGGATTTGAGGGGCTGCCACTGAGAAGAGAGGAATCAGTTTATTCTCCAAAGCACCAGAAGGCAGGACAAGAAACAAGGGATGGAAATTAATCAAGGAGAGAAGCAACCTGGAATTAAGGAGAAATTTTCTGATAGTAAGGACAAACAGTTTGCTTTTAGGAGATGTGGGTAGTCCATCACTGGAGGTTTTTAAGAAGAGACTGGACAGTCACTTGTCTGAAATGATATAGAATTTCCTGCACAGTTGTGGTCACATGATTTCTCATTTAGTAGCTACTTCACTTAATAACCAAGTTCCCACTCTCAATTGTGCTTGTTAAATTTGATTAAAGGTTGTTACCTTTAATCAAATATTTGGGGGGAAAGGGAAGAAGGGATGTGTGTGTGTGTGTGTGTGTGTGTGTAAGTATCCGCAAAAATTTAAGAAAACAAATATATATATTTCTAAGGTTCTCGCAGGTATTTGTATGTGGATCTTTGGTTATTCAGGTTTTCTCCCGGGTAAAATTGGAAGTATCTAGGTGACGTTTCGATGAAGTCTCATTCATCATCTTCAGGCTTTGTGTTTCTCAGATTAAAGCACAAAGCTGAAGACACAAGCCTGAAGATGATGAATGAGACTTCATCGAAATGTCGCCTAGATACCTCCAATTTTATGCGGGAGAAAACCCGAATAACCAAAGAGATAGATAGATAGATAGATAGATAGATAGATAGATAGATAGATAGATAGATAGATAGATAGATGCATGCATATATGTGTGTGTGTGTGTGTGTGGGTGTATGTATATGTATATGTTTATGTTTATATATATATATATATTTTTTGAGGTTCTCACGGGTATTTGTATGTAGATCTTTGTTTATTCGGGTTTTCTCCCGCATAAGATTGGAAGTATCTGGGCAACGTTTCGATGAAGTCTCATTCATCATCTTCAGGCTTGTGTCTTTGGCTCTGTGCTTCTCAGAGTGATGTGAGCTTGCAGCTGCTTCTTCCTTTTAACTGCTAGACGGGGTGTGACTTGATTGGGTGGGGGCTTGGCTGTGTTCTGATTGGGTGGGGATGTGTTCTCATTGGTTGGGTGGGGGTGTGTTCTCATTGGTTGGGTGGGGGTGTGTTCTCATTGGTTGGGTGGGGGTGTGTTCTCATTGGCTGTGTTCTGATTGGTAGAGGGGTTGGCCGTGTTCTGATTGGCTGGAGGCATGTTCTGTTCAGGTGGGGGCTTGGTTGTGCTCAGGTTAGTCGTAGTTGCTGGGAGATTTGAGCTGGTGAGCTGTGATCCTGCTGTTTGGCTTCGAGTTCGTGGTTGTGCTGCATCTTCATGGTGGGTGTCAGTTCGCTTCATATATGGATCGGAGGGGTTTGAAGCGGGTATTGATGCAGCTGCAGTACAGCTTCTGGTCCGTGGTCATGTCTCATCTTCTGTGTGGGTGTGAGTCTGCTTTCTACGTGGAAGTGTGGTGGTAGCATCTTGTGTGGTCCTTGTGCGTGTGGATCTGGTGTCATTCTTCATGTTAGGTACTTGTCTGTTCATGAGGGTGGGTTTGCAAATGGCTGGTAGGCGGGAGATATCATCTCGTTTATTCATGCTGTGTGGGCGTTTTTCTATCTCTATGGCTTCTCTGATTATTCTGCAGCTGAAGTGTTCGGTTTTGGCGATAGTTCTGGTATTTTTAAAGTCAGTCTCATGTCCTGTGGCTTTGAGGTGTTGGACCAAGGAAGAGGTTGGTTCTTCTTTTTTGATTGAGTTCTTATGTTCTTCAATGCGTGCACTTATTTTTCTGTTACTTTGTCCGATGTATGTGGTGGGACAGGCGGTGCAAGGGATTTTGTATACTCCTTGGTTTTCTAACTCAATCTTGTCTTTAGGGTTTCTTAGGATGGTGGATATTTTTCTGCTTGTGCAGAATGCTGTTTTAATTTTGTGCTTTTGGAGGATCTTGCTGATTTTGTCTGTAGTGCCTTTTATATATGGGAGGAGGGCTTTGCCGTTCTTTTGTTCTCTGTCTTGGATTTTGATTGGGGTTTCTTTTTGGATTAGGTGGGTAATCTTCTTTCTTTGGAATCCATTGGCTGTTAGTACGTTAGTGAGAATGTGTAGTTCGGTGTTCAGGTGTTGACACACCATCTACCAGAAGAAAACACATACAAACCACTATCTAAACACACTCTCACACCACCACCCAGCACAGATCAATTCTGCAGCCAAGACACTCATCTCCAGAACAAAATGCTTAGCCGATGAACAACACCTAAAAACCAAACTACACACTTTCACTAACGTACTAACAGCCAATGGACAAAACTAAAAAGCTACAAAACAGAAAGAAGATATTAGAAACACCAATCAAGCAGAACACAGCAAACTCCAAGACCAATAAACACAGACCAAGACTCTCAACCAATCAGGAGGAAGAAAAAACCATTCTGTCACAGCAATAGGCTGCCCCACATTTAAAACTGAAACGACTGTGAAAGTCTGACTCACAGATGAACACTATACAGAAGCCTGATGATGGCAGATGAGATTCTGCTGAAACGTTGCTACAACTTGAAAAGCACAACTACAATGATGTGGGAAAATACCTGAACAAAGCTGAATAACACACACACACACACACACACACACAGAGAGAGAGAGAGAGACATATATACATATACATGTAATGAAATGTCTATAAGAAATATATATATTGTTTTCTTATAGACATTTTATTTCCAAACTAGGTAACTTCATCAATGCTACAAGGCCATAGGATAAGCACTTATGATGTTATCTAGTTGAGTAATGAAATGTCTGCAAGAAAACCACCAAGCTCAGAGAGCACCAAGCACCCCACATTTCAACCCTGAGCTACACAGATTTTCTTTTATCAAGACATTACTGAAACATCCATTTTCAGAGCTTGTTGACTTGGGAAATGCTGAATATTTCTCAAACAGAGCCCCAAAACACATGTTGCTTTATCTTGTCATACAACAGCAGCTCTCAACCCCGCCCCCCACAAAAAAAATATCACATATACATAAATATTTAAATTCCACGAACACATTTTCCCATGTTTGACCTGAGCAGCCTTCTCTGCATTAGCATGAAAGTTTTTTTTGTTTGTTTGTATATTTGTTTGTTTTTTAGTGTCAAATGGAGCAGAACGAAAGTCTCGGGAGAACAATTTTGTGTAAACAGGCGTCCAGGGAATTTCTTTTCCTTTTCTTGTTCTTCTCCTAGAAAATATGTCTGCTTTGCAGAATTTCCTCTGTGGCAGTTTCTTTTTTGCTCCCGCAATGCCTAAGAATAAAATATTTGATCCAAAGTATGATGAGACAGGGAGGCGGTGGCTCAGTGGCTAAAACGCTGAGCTTGTCAATCAGAAAGGTCGGCAGTTTGGCGGTTCGAATCCCTAGCGCCACATAAGGGAGCAAGTTCCCATGGCTTGTCTCAGCTTCTGCCAACCTAGCACTTCGAAAGCATGTAAAAAAAAATTGCAAGTAGAAAAAGAGGGACCATTTTGGTGGGAAGGGAACAGCGGGTTCCGTGCACCGTCGGCATTTAGTCATGCAGGCCACATGACCACGGAGACGTCTTTGGACAGTGCTGGCTCTTCTTTGGCTTTGTAACAGAGATGATCACTAGAGCCTGAAACGACTAGCATGGATGTGCGAGGGGAATCTTTACCATTATGATGAGACAGGTAAAGATATTAGCCAGGATGTTACCACATTTCCTGCTATTGTGAAACAGGAAATGCTTGTAGAGAAATCTGCATTACAAGTAGTCCTTGACTTACAACAGTTCATTTAGCAACTGTTTAAAGTTACAATGGCACTGAAAAAAAGTGACTTATGACTGTTTTTCAAACTTACGAACCGTTGCAGCATCTTCATGGACACGTGATTGAAATTCAGATGCTAGGCAACTAGCATGTACTTATGACCATATCCCAGAGGGGCCCACATGCATTGCCTTCTGGGTGAAGACACGCGAGCATGAGCATGCAATTATCGGCATGGGACCCCAAAAGGTTAGCCACCACTGCTTTAGACCAAGGGTCTTCAAATTTGGCAAGTTTAAGACTCGTGGACTTCAACTCCCAGAATTCCTGAGCTAACATGGCTGGAGGAGGAATTCTGGGAGTTGAAGTCCACGAGTCTTAAAGCTGTCAAGTTTGAAAACCCCTGCTTCAGATCAATGAGACCAAGTCTTACTCAGACCAAGAATGTAGATCAAAAAGATGGATTCCCCAGAAGTGGTAACACAACCAGTGGAAATAAGGTTGTCATTTCTCTAGATTAGGAATCCTGTTGTCAAACTTAATATTCTTAAATGTTGTTCTTTACAGTCAGCTAGAGGCAAGCCAAAAAGAGAAGAAATGAAACATCCCAAGAGGATGAGAGATGATGGATAGGAAGGACTCTTTAAAAAGAAGAAGATGAAGATTGGCTGTATTAAAAATTAGAATGCATTAAAATTAGAAATAGGGGGAATACTGTGATACATATTTTTACATAATGCATTTAAAATGAATGTTAGAGGTTAAGACTAGATTTTGAAGAAGGACGTTATTAGGTATGTTCAAAAATAATGCTATTACTTATTATCAGAAGGATGTAGCAAACATTGAATAACTGAAAAATGAAGGGTTATGTGCAACTACAGATATGTATAATAACATTAGATCATGTCAGTCTGATTAATGTAGTAATTTTTATTTGCATTAACCTTACTTCTGTACCAAAATGAATGACACTCAGATGCCACACTGTCCATGAAATAATACTGATGTATGTTTAAAAAAAAATCTTTACAAAAAAATAAAAGAATCAACTCGAAAATGCCTTTTGGTAATGTTGATCAAGATTATGGTGATCAAGAATCTTAGTTTATGAAGATAAAGCAGGAATAGTTAAATTGACTACTTTATTGAAAGAGAATAGAATAGAATTCTTTTATTGGCCAAGTGTGATTGGACACACAAGGAATTCGTCTTTGGTACAAATGCTCTCAGTGTACATAAAGGAAAAGATAAATTTGTCAAGAATCATAAGGTACAACACTGAATAATAGTCATAGGGTACAATAAGCAATCAATTATTTGGATATCCTTTCTGGAATTTGTGCTTGTTGGAGAAAAAAAAAATGAAGCTCTGATGTTGCTTTTTGTTGATTAGAAAGATTTGGTGTTATAGGAATGGCAAGTTATATATTGGTGTGTAAGAGCAAAAAGTTGAAGTTTAATGTGTTCACCAGGAAGAATTTCCCCCTTTTCTTTCTTTTTCTCTTCCCCCTTGTATCTCACACACCCCTTTCCCTGTTCCCTTTCCTTTTCTTAATTTCCTATTTTCTTTTCGTCTTTGTATTTTATACAATAAAATAAAAATGATAAATGTTAAAGGATCTTGCCTTATGACCGCAATTGAGCCCAACATTTCTGTTGCTAAACGAGACATTTGTTAAGTGAATTTTGGCCCCATTTTATGACCTTTCTTGCCTCAGTTGTTAAGTGAATCACCACAGTTGTTAAGTGAGACACACAGTTGTTAAGTGAATCTGGCTTCCCCACTGACTTGACTTGTCAGAAGGTCGTAAAAGGGGATCCCAGGATACTGCAACCGTCATAAATATGAGTCAGTTGCCAAGTGCATGAATTTTAATCAAGTCACCATGGGGATGCTTCAATGGTTGCATGAAAAATGGTCCTAAGTCACTTTTTTCAATGCCATTGTAACTTTGAACAGTCACTCAATAAACTGTTGTAAGTCGAGGAGGACCTGTATTGAAATGGCTGAAATAAAAAGAAGAAACGAGTTGTAATAATATGTAATTGTCCACAGCTCAGGAGGAATATGACAGAAACTCATCATCTTTATTTAACAACCCCCATAATCCCTTGTGGGATGGACTCTGGGCAACTGAATGGAGATGGCAGAGTTTTTGAATGGCCGGATGCCCTTCTTCTTGCCAAGGCGGAGTTTTGTTCAGCAGATACATTCTCATTGTCCCCAGAGAGAGAAATATCTGCCTCTAACCCAGGATCAAACTCACAGCCTCCTGATTCACCTCTAGGCCACCATACCACTCTAGATAGGGGCAGAAACTACAGTAGTTTTCTTTCGAAATCTGCTTCTAAAATGTACTGAACAAGCCACAATGTTGTAGCAACATTTGCTTTTTAATCTGCTTTCATGCAAATGGATGTTTTCTTCCCTGTGTAATCCCACAAACCACATGAAATATAAAAGCATGTTGAACAGATCATTTGGGGATCTTCCAGCTTTCAAGGAGGACTCACCTTAGTCCAGATCTGAATAAAGGTGTGCCTTAGAGAGAATTGAATTTTGCCTCTTGGTCCGTGCTGGACCGTCCCTAGCATTCCTGCTTGAGAGTGAGCCAAGTCAATTATTTCAATGCCCTGCATTCTAGATTCATAGAGTAGGTCACCAGTTTGTTCTCAGTGACATTCCTTCAGATATGTGAAGTCTGCAATCTTGGAACCTTCTTGACATTAAACATTCTCAGTTCATCCTATTTCTTTGCAGAGGCTATAGCTTCTAGACCCCGGGTGATTCTTGCTGCCCACCTCTTAGCCTTTTGCAAAATGTTTTGGGCATCACTTGGGACAGGTGGTTTTCTAACTGAACTGGAATAAAGTAAAATGTAACTTCCTGGGATCTAGAAACCATCCTTTATGGATGAAATATATAATGCCATCTATGTGTTCCAGCCGTCTCACCTAATGGCTCACGTGTTTTTGCCCTTAATTGCTCTTCCCAGTTCTAAGTCACAAGGATCTGTTCTGTTCTGTTCTGGTCCATTCTGTTCTGTTCTGTTCCATTCCATTTTTTCCTGTTGTTCTGTTCTGTTGTTCCATTAGTCCAGTGAAGTGCAGTGCAGTCAGGGGTGGGAAACATTTTTTTTTAACAACCAGTTCTCTGGGTGTGGCTTAATTGGTGGGTGTGGCTTGCTGGTCATGTGACTGGGTGGGCATGGCCAACTCGACGTCACTCACATCAAAGGGCGCTTCTCCTCGCCTGGCCTCTCATGACAGTGGGGATGCTGCAATGGTCGTGAATGTGAAAAATGGTCATAAATCACTTTTTTCAGTGCCATTATAGCTTTGAATGGTCACCAGTTTTAGACCAAAATCCATAAAGGGTACGTAAACTCATGTTTGAATGTCAATCTTTCTAGCTAGCCAAGAAGCCTTGCTGAATGTCACCCATCTTGGTTCCTTGTCATTAAAAGCTTCTTTCTGGCAGCTCTGCTTCATTATTCAATTATTTCTTCAAAGTGCTAACTCCAACAGGGGAGTATTTCCTCCCAACAGCAGTGTAAAAAGCTTAAAACAATCCTTCCCCTTTAAGAAAGTACCAGCAAAGAAAAAAAAACCTCCTTCAGAGACAATCAGTCTGGGAATACTGCCAAGAATGCAAGAAGGTAGGAAAAAACAAAAGGAGATTTCTTCCAACAACCGGTTCTCCCAACTGCTTAGAAAGTTAACAACTGGTTCTAGCAAATAGGTGAGAACCTGTAGAATCCCACCCTTGAGTGCAGTCCATTCTTTGCTGTCTTGTTCTGTTCCATTCTGTTATCCTCATCTAGTCCAGTCTAGTCTAATTGAGTCGATCTATTCTACCCTATTTTACTCTACTCTACTCTACCCTACCCTACCCTATCCTACTCTACCCTACTCTGCTCTGCTCCGCTCCGCTCCAATTTCTATAGCACTATTCTATTCTTACCAAACCAGGTATCCCCTATCCCCATTTTAAAAACAGATAGTCCTCAACTTAAAACAGTTCATTTATATTGACCGTTGTTAGGAATAACAAGGTTAGCTAACTTAGTTTGGGTAAAATAATATATATAAACTATGATTGTAAGTAAGTGTGTGTCACTTTAACTGCAAAGCATGTAATTTTGAGTGCGGCTGTAAAACCGCCATAAGAGGGAGCAAGAGAGCTTACTGTATTACTTACTGAATTGCTTGCTGAATATGATGGATTGTTAACTGCGTGTTCCCTGCTGCTGAAGGAAGAAAGGAGGTTTGACTTCTTTATATCTCAACTGCGAGGAGATTTATTACTGGACTGATATTTGTAAGTTTACTGACCTCTTTTTCGACACTGGACTTTGCAACTGAATAATCCCTGGACGGACTGAACTACTGAACAATATATGGACTGTTTTTGATTATGCTAAAATTCTTACTGGAATAAACTATTTAACTAACACAGTGTATCTGTTTTACTGAGTGTAAGCTACATAAATGTTTATCTCAAATATTTTGCCTGACTGACATGCACATTCTGCTAGGGTGTATCCCTAACAACCATTCCAAGTTACAATGACACTGAAAAGTGACATGACTATTTTTCACACTTAGAACTGTTGCAGCATCCCCCATGGTGACATGATGAAAATTCAGACACTTGGCAACTGACTCATATTTATGACAGCTGCAGTGTCCCGAGCTCATGTGATCTCCTTTTTCAGATTTGAAAATGTCTCCCACCTCAGCTTCATCTTTATTTTATTGGCATATTTAGGGAGACTGCAAAAACAAAGGGATTGGGAATCCGTAGTCTTACCTTACAGGTAAGTTTTTCCATTGCTTGCTTATACGTTTTTATTTCATTGGAGGTTTTCTTGAGAAAGATGCATTTATCCTGTTCCCCGAGTTTACTTTAAATTTCTCTTAGATTTATACATCGTTATAAATCATCCATGAAAGCTAAGGCTATTGTTATGTATGATGCAGTATACCCTGTTTCCCCAAAAATATAACCTACCCTGAAAGTAAGTCCTAGCTTGATGTTTACATTTGTGCCCAAAATAAGCCCTAATTAAGATCCTGCCCACTTCAGAGTGCACAGGTAAAAATTAAGCTCAGGTGTGGATGGGAGGGGATGGAGCTGCCCTACTATTTACCTTTGGACAGTTGTAGACAGGTTTCACACACCCCAACACCTGCCTTGCCAGCCCATTTCTTCTGCAGCCAGCAAGGTTTCCTAAAGACCTCTCTAGCTGATAACAGAGCCCCAGATTGATCCGGAGTTCTGTTATCAGCTGCATAGGCCTTCAGGAGAGACTTGCCAGTCACAGAAGAAGAAATTCCTGAAGACGTCTGATCGTGAAAAGCAGGCCAGGGCGATGTGCACAAGTGAGATTGCTCAGTGGATGACTTCCCCCCAAAATAAGACCTGATGCCTTTATTTGGTGGTAAAAAAAAACAACCAAAAAATAAGAAAGGGCCTTATTTTTGGGAAAATGTAATAGTTCCCTATCACGTTAATCTCAGCGTAGATAGGGACTAAGAAAACTAAGCATGACACATACAGTGGGTCCCTCATGTAATTTCTAATGCAATGGATCTTTCCACTAAGCCTTCTGCTCAATTCATTACAACCAGGAAAAAAAAAAACCACAATGACAACTTGAAGGGGAAAAAAAAAACCCAATGTTTAACACCGTTGAGAAAAATGTCTCCTTTGCCAAATCGGGGCAAAACGAAGAAGTAGGAGGAGCACTTGAAATTGTTTCTTCCTGGTTGAGCTGTAGATTAATTGATGTGGAAAAGATAGCATGTCAACCGGCTTCAACCAAGCATGACAACCTCTTGACGTTCTCTCCCGCTTACTGACCGAAAGTCCCTGTGTCACGCGCCAATAAATTACACATCTGTCTTTCCTTAAATAGATAAATCAGCAATCCAGCTGTCCAGTTGATACTGAATGACAGCTCAAATGAATTTCAGACAGGCTGTCAAAGCAAAGGGAAGGTCAAACTGTCCAACTATTTACTAAGTCTGCAGAACTATTGCTATTAATCCTCTCATCGTTCCTATCACGCATCCCCTCCCACTTGTGACTGTCACTGTATGACTGTAACTTTGTCACTTGTATCCTTATGATTTATATTGACTGTTTCCGAGTATGATTTAGTTGCTTATTTGTACTATATGACTATCATTAAGTGTTGTATCTTATGATTCTTGATGAATGCATCTTTTATTTTATGTACAGTGGGAGCATTTGCACCAACACAAATTCCTTGTGTGTCCAATAAAGAATTCATTCACTCACTCACTCACTCACTCATTCATTTATTTATTCATTCATTCATTCAAAGGACCCCAGGTTGCATTCCAGTCTTTAAACCTTAGAAGGTCTTACTTGTCTAGTTAAAAAAACAAAAGCCATGTACTATGTACTATGCAATTGGTATGAATGGTTGATTATAAGAATAAGAATAGTATGGATAAGAAAAAGGTATACAAATGTATATAAATGAATATAAACATATGGAGATCTGTATATGTAACAATGATGTCACAGTGTTGTCAAAGAAGAGAATGAGATATGTAAATTTGAAACAGTATAATAAAAATAAAAATAAAAATAACTAGTGATTTATCATATTTTGCTGCCCAGGTCTTTCATTGGCTACTTAATCAAGTATTGTGGCATATGCATTCACTAAACATACTTGAGATGGGTTAGAATTGATGCTGCTAAAATATCATTTTTTTAAACAGTTCAAAGAAAGGGGAGAACATTTCCTTAAGGCTGCACATAGCCTCTGAGCTCATCTACAGTTGGTGACATGGCCTTTGGGTTCTGAAGTAGGAAAAAAAATCTGGAAGGCAGGGGTTAAATTAAAGTTATTGTTGCTTTTCCATGCAAAACATAAAGGAGAACAAAAAAATAATTCTACCCACCTATTATATGTCAAATGGCTCCACCCACCTCGCATGATGACATGTCCATCCTACCCTCTGCAACATTTCCCTGCCCCCCCCACAAGAAAAACATTTCAAAGGTGTACCCGAGCCCTGAGTTTTAGTAATAATCTATTTATTTTAATTTTATTTATTTGATTTTCCTATACCTCCACCCCTTTATTTACCGTATTTGCCGGCGTACAAGACAACTTTTTTGCCCTGAAAAACATGCCTCCAAGTGGGAGGGTCGTCTTATATGCCGGGTTGTCTTATAGGCCAGCAAATAGTAATTGGGAAGCACTGCGGCTGCCCGCGGCTGAGGCACTTTTGCACACCGTGGAAATGAATCCCGTGAAGCTGAAAGGAGCAGCCAGCCTTCAGGCTGATGTAGGCGGGCCTCCTTCTCCCAGCTCCCAAGGAAACGAGGCGCTCAGCGGCCTCCGCTCGCACCGCCCGGGCTCCGCTCAGGTATCCGGCTGGAGCTGTCAGGAGTTGTTATCGCTGGTGCGGCTCCAGTCCCATGTTGCCTCGGGAAGGAAAAGGCAAAACCAGGAGCCACTGCTGCCATTGCAAAGCGCCACCACGGCTCTTCCTTTTTGCCTTTCCCTTCCCGAGGCAACGCGGGACTGGAGCCGTGTGGAGCCGCGCCAGCAGTAACAACTCCTGACAGCCCCAGCCGGATACCTGAGCAGAGGCCGGGCGGTGCGAGCGGAGGCCGCTGAGCGCCTCGTTTCTTTGGGAGCTGGGAGAAGTAGGCCCGCCTACATCGGCCTGAAGGCTGGCTGCTCCTTTCGGCTTCACGGGATTCGTTTCCACGGGATTCGTTTCCACGGTTTCCACAAAAGTGCCTCAAAAAAAAAAAAGTGCAAAAGTGGAAGGTGTGCAGAAGAGGGGGTAGTTTTATATGGTGAGTATATAACAAACTCTATATTTTGAGTGGAAATGTTGGGGGGGTCGTCTTATACGCCCAGTCGTCTTATAGGCCGGCAAATACGGTACTTTTTTAATAACTCAAGGCAGCAAACATGCATAATACTCATCCCAAAGGTGCTGTTTTCAAGAGACCACTGAATTTTCTTCGTTTATTTTTTTTTCCTTTGAAGACGTTTAGCTTCTCATCCAAGAAGCTTCTTCAGCTCTGACAGGATGATGAAGGATGGAAGGATTGACGTTCCTTGCAGACAGCTGGTCATTTGCATCATTTTTAGAGAGTTGTTGAGGCCACTTGGAGGTTTGTCTGTGTCCTCAGGGTCACCTGAATGGTGGAAATGGGTGTGGAGACTTCTTGGCTGCAGGATGTTTTTCTGCCGTTGTCCCTTCCCTGTTGAAGACAGGTGCGGCTGTTAGAGAAGAGTCTGTGTTGTTTTGAGTGCTGCATGTGTGCAGGAAATGATCTTTGAGCGCAGCATGCATGTACAATGCACGCAGAACTGGTAGTGAACAATTTGGAATCCTATCACTGATAGCCCCCCAGCTGTATTGGTCAGAAAAGTGCTTTAGGCTGAAAATGGGCCATGCAGGGGCCGTTTGCATCCCGCAGTGCCCCATTTTGGCTGCCAGAGGCACCGTGGGCCAATCCTTTGCTATTTCCAGGCCGGCCCCACAGGCCAGATTTAAGTACCCCATGGGCTGGATCCAGCCCACAGGCCTTGAGTTTGACACCCCTGCAATAGACAACTTTCGGATGAAAAGGACTAAGTGAAAAGCAAACATTAAAATGAGCACCCAAACAAGAGGAAACAAATGAATTGGTGAGAACAAAGCCACTCTTTTCACTCTTGATCAACAGTTTGGTTTTATCTCTTTGTTTGCTTTTTGTTTGTTTTCACGAATAGAAATGCTTCTTTTGTGAGCAACAGGATGTGGCTTGTGTATTAACATTAACAACAGAGACAGGCTCCATTCTTGTTCTACCAAAATCAGGACTGAAAACATCTGTCTAAGCTAAGAGATGTTCTTCTTCCAATCCGCCTCCAAGTATGTTACTTAATAGTAAAATAATAAGGAGGCAATGAACAATAAACAAGCAATGCAGGAACTGGATATGTCTAGTTCGATGAAAAGAAGGACTGGGGTGACATGATAGCAGGGTTCCAATATTTGAGGGGCTGCCCCAAAGAAGAGGGAGTCAAGCTATTCTCCACAGCACCTGAGGGCAGGACAAGAAGCAACGGGTGGAAATTCATCAAGGAGAGAAACAACCTGGAACTAGGGAGAAATTTCCTAATTGTCAACCGCTTAGAGATTGGAACACTTCTATCACGTCACCTCCCCTAGTTCTTCTTTTCATCAAACTAGACATATTCAATTCCTGCAACCATTTGTAGGTTTTTGTCAAGGATTAAATTTTGGCAGCTACGTGCCTCATTATTTCAACTTGCCATTAGTTTAGTTCAGTTTGCTTTATTGTCCTTGCTCCTCGTACAACGAAATCAAACACCATCTTCAGTGCACATCATGACCACGAAAATAAACACAAACACACCTCCTTCACACTCCACACATTGAATTAACACCTCCCCCCCCACACACACACCACACCAACACTGCACTATACAGTAGAATTCAACAGAGCTACTGCCCTGGGATAGAAGCTGTTTTGCAGCCTATTTGTCCTTGTTTTTATTATCCTGTACCGTCTGCCAGATGGTAATAGTTTTTTTAAAAAAAAAGGGTGCCCAGGATGTGATGGATCTTTGATATATGTTTTAAACTTTCTTAAGGCATCAGGATAATGTTTTGAACTTTCTTAAAGCTCTTCCAAAGAGGGGAGAGGACAACGAATGATCTTCTGGGCAATGATGTTAACCCTCTGGAGTGCTTTCCTATCTGCCCCTGGGCAATTGGCAAACCATACAGAGCTGCAGTATGTTAAAATGCTCTCTATGGTGCAGCGGTAGAAGGTCACCAGCAGTTTTTCATTCAGTTGTTGTTTTCTGAGAAGTCTCAGGTAGTATAATCTCTGCTGGGCCCTTTTGACCAGGGCTGCAATGTGAGCACCCCCAGGTCAGGTCCTTTTCTAGGGTAACACCCAGAAACTTAAAACTGGCCACTTGCTCCACTCGGTCAGCGAGAGCTATAAAGCTCTTCCAAAGAGAGGAGAGGGCAGCCAATGATCTTCTGGGCAATGACTGAGTATGGGGTGGAGAGAAGTGTTGTTTTCGAATGGGATAGTTGGAGAAACGAAACTTATGCAATTCAGCGGAAGATCATGAGATCCTGGAACCATTTCAAGGACATTGCAACAGGTGCGGAGTTGAAGCAGATGGATCCCATAACAAAGATACCTTGTTCACATGGACTACGTGAGAGGTTGGGGATTTGGGTGGGGAAAGTACTGTTTCATTCTGTGAACTGGTGTTTGGGAACAAATAACAGATAACAGTTAAACAGAGTTGGAAGGGACCTTGTAGGTCATCTAGTCCAACCCCTGCCCAAGCAGGAGACCCTACACCATTGCTGACAAATGGCAGTCCAATCTCTTCTTGAAAGTCTCAAGTAATGAAGCTCCCACAACTTCCAAGGGCAACTTCTGTTCCATTGGTTGATTGTTCTCCCTGTCAGAAAGTTTCTCCTTATTTCCAGGTTAAATTTCTCTTTGTTCAGTTTCCATCCATTATTCCTCAGAGTTCATTTTGCCTTGATGTTAGCATGCAGCATATTCAGTAAACAGTAAGATTTTTGGAAATGAAATGATCCTGGTGTTTGTTCTGACCCAAACTCTTTTTCAATAAAACAAACATGAACCTTTTAATTATTCTTATGAATCCCCGGTTAAAAAGCTGCTGCAAACTAATTAACTTTGATAAGCACAAGCCTCGCCAAAACTGTGCAAGGCTGCTAAGAATAACAGATAAGGTTACCTAGAAATATTTTACAACACAAGAGTCTTCAAATCCCAACTAAGATACTGGAATGTCCATGAGGCTCGAGTTTCAAAACGCCTTTGCCTTCTGCAAAGTACGTTCATTTCACAGCTGGCTTTTCTCTTCTTGGAGGAGGGGCCATTACCTTGCAGCCTTACTCCCGTGTTGCCCGTGATGTTGTTGCTGCTCTTTTCAATGAGTGATCCTGTGTGCATGCGCACTTGGCACAGGCTCCTCGGGAACCTCCTCATCGCTGCTGCCAGCCCCCACAATCTCTGAAGGCAGCACTCCACTCCCTAATGGTCCTGGCCCCTCATCTGAGTCCTCGCTCTCCTCAGCCGTCTGCACCTGCTGCTGGCTAACCATCACAGTGTTTTATTTAGATTCTGACAGTTTTAGTCTCCGGTCCCATAATTGTCTTTGTTGCTCTTTTCTGCACTCTTTCCAGGGTCTTAATTGGAGATAGCCATTTTTGATTGCCACCAATAACAATTCTGTGTTGTTGTTTTAAATACACACCTAATATCATGTGCATGCTCAGCCTGATGACTTTACATTTTATGAAATGTATACAATTTATCTTCTGCCTTTCAGACAGGAGCTCACCACGGCCCACATACACAGACATGAACCCCTGAGCATAGGCTGGAGTGATTTGATTTCTCCCATTTTTTTTTTCTGATTTCTCTTTTTTTAACTCTCTTTTATTTTCGCCTCCATTGATCAGCTGTTCTTCTCCCCCTAGAAGGAGTAGGATGAAGTCCAAAAAGGTCAAGACATCAATCAGAAAGAGAATTACCACCTCACCAAAGCGGACACTTTGGCGGAAGTTGCTCCAGGCACTGGGTTTTGATGTTTTTTTGCAGCATAGCCTGAAGGGAGCTTTTGTAAATAGGATGTCTGTTGCTATTTTATTGGGGGAAGTGAAAAGAAATAGAAAGCTTAGTGTCTGTAACATCTCTACTTTGCTTTTAGTCTTCAGAAGATACAAGGATAGGACAGTCTGTATTCTCTATTCAAAAAGCGGGGCCTTTGGCAAATATACAATGCTCTATGACAGCTCTTCCTAATGGCCTATTTTTAGCCCTCGGAAATGCCCTGCAGGTTGAAACTAACAATGAATGCCGTGAGTGACAGTTTACAGAAAGACATACAGAGAGAGAGAGTGAGAGAGTGAAAGAGAGAGTGGGGAAAGAGAGAGAGAGAGAGCGAAAGAAAGATAGAATGAAAGAGAATGAGAGAAAGAGAAAGGGAGAGAGTGAAAAAGAGAAAGAGTGAGAGAGAGAGAGACAGTGAAAGAGAAAGAAAGAGAGAGGGGGTAAAAGAGAAAGTGAAAGAGAGTAAGTGAAAGAGAAAGAGAAAGAAAGAAAGAGAGAGGGAGAGACTGAAAAAGAGAGAGAGAAAGAGTGAGAGAAGGTGAGAGAGACAGTGAAAGAGAGAAAGAAAGAGAGAGAGCGTAAAAGAGAAAGTGAGAGAAAAAAGAGAGAATGAAAGAGAAAGAGAGAAAGAGAAAGGCAGAGTGAAAAAGAGAAAGAGATTGTGAGAAAGACAGTGAAAGAGAGAGAAAGAAAGAGAGAGAGAGTAAAAAAAAGAGAGAGAGTAAGAGAAAGAAAGAGAGAGAGTGAAAGAGAGAGAAAGAGAGGCTAAGAGAAAGTGAAAGAATAAGTGAAAGAGAGAAAGATAATGAAAGGGAAAGAAAGAATGGGAGAGAGAGTGGGAGAGAGACAGTGAAAGAGAGAGAGAGAAAGGGAGAGAGAGAGAGACAGAGAAGAGAAGGAGCGAGAAAGTGAAAGAGAGAGTGGGGGGCAGAGAGAGACGATTACAAGTCTCCTTGTTTCCCTTAGTGACCTCAAGGGCAATTATTTATTTTGGCTGATGAATTTCATTACAGGTTAAATCCCATCAGTTCATTAGTTACTTTGCGAAAGAAAAAATACTGCCTCAATTTACTCTGTGTTCTAAAGCTACTTTTACAGAAATGACACGATAGCACAGTGGCTATGACCCTTGCCTGGTAAACTGAAGGTTGCAGTGATACTTTCTTCTGCTACTATTTTTGTTTTTCCCTGCATCAATACTTTTCTCTGTGCTACTTAAAATAAGGCCAGTCATGCACCATCCATCTATTGTACTGTATACGACTGGGAGAATGATGAAACTCAGCTCCTGTCCATCTAGCAGTTTGAAGGCATGCATGTGCGAGTAGATAAATAGGTACCACTTCTGTGGGAAGGTAACAGAGTTCCGTGCACCTTGGCATATAGTCATATGTTTCTTGTCCATTACTTCTTGTCCTGCCTTCAGATGCTTTGGAGAATAGGTTGACTCCAGAGGTGGTATTCAGCAGGTTCTGTCCAGTTCTGGAGAACTGGTAGCGAAAAATTTCAGTAGTTTGGAGAACCGGCAAATGCCACCTCTGACTGGCCCCACCCCCATCTATTCTTACGGTTGCAGGAACTGGGCCTGACTAGTCTAGTGAAGAGAAGGACCAGGGGAGACATGATAGCGGTCTTCCAATATTTGAGGGGCTGCCACAGGGAGGAAGAGGTCGATCTATTTTCTAAAGCTCCTGTAGGCCAGACAAGGAATAATGGATGGAAACTGATCAAGGAGAGATAAACCTGGAAACAAGGAGAAACTTTCTGACAGTGATAACAATCTATCAATGGAACAGAAGTTGCCCTTGGAAGTTGTGGGAGCTTCATCACTGGAGGCTTTCAAGAAGAGATTGGACTGCCATTTGTCAGAAACATTGTAGGGTCTCCTGCTTGGGGAGGGGGCTTGGACTAGATGACCTACATGATCCCTTCCAACTCTGATTATCTGTATCTGTATTCTCTGCCTCCCTAGTCCCAGCTGATCAGCTGGGTCTTCTTTTGTTACCCTACACAGGAGAAAGGAGCTGGAAATCAGGTTAGTGGGGTGGGGAGGGAATGAAGATTTTGCAGTATCCTTCCCCTGCCATGCCCACTAAGACATGCCCACCAAGCCATGCCTACAGAACCAGTAGTAAAAAATTTTTGAATCCCACCACTAGTTGACCCCTCTTCCTTGAGGCAGCCCCTCAAATACTGGAAGACTGCTATCATGTCACCCCAGTCCTTCTTTTCGTTAAATTTGACATACCCAATTCCTGTGACCATTCTTCAGTCCTCTAATCATTTTTGTTGCTCTTCTCTGCACTCTTTCTAGAGTCTCAACATCTCTTTTGTATCATAGCAAACAAAATAGGATGCAATATTCCAAGTGTGTCTCACTGATGCTTTATAAAGTGGTACTAAGCCTTCAAGTGATCTTGAATCTACCGTATTTACCAGACTATAGAGCGCATCGGAATATACGCCGCACTCACTAAATTTTAAAAGAAAAAAATAATTTTACATATATTAGCCACACCAGACTATAAGCCGCAGATATGTGTGCATTGAGTGCGCCAAAAACTACCGGTAGCGTCTTCTTCTTTGCATTGACCTCTTGCATCTGTCACGTTTTTGAGCTTCCTGATGGCAGTTAGTGAAGAAAAATCTCTAGATAAGCCGCATTGTTGTACAAGCTGCAGGGTTCAAAGTGTGGGGAAAAAAGCAGCGGCTTATATTCCAGTAAATACGGTATCCTTCTGTTGATGAAGCCTAGGATTGCAGTGGCTTTTGGGGTAGGTGCATCCTAGACAGAAAGAAGGCTGTACTAGGTAAATGTCCTTATCTTCCATTTTTGTTTTCTGTCCATGAATAGCTAGCTGTCTGTAAGTGGGACTCTACCTGCTCCTTCAACATGTTGACAGGCTCTTCCCTCTGACCTTGGAATCTTTCTTTAATGTCACTGATGCACCTGGTGTTTATACAGTATATGAAGGTATATTTTTGACTGCCTTGTTATTAGACTGTTTATTGTTTAACCTGATCTTTGGATGTGGGGTCTGTTTGAAGCTCAGAGCCATCAACGATTGAAGTGGGATATAAATTCCAGTAAATAAATAAAAGAAATCGTCAGATATTCCCCAGCAGAAATCTATCCTCAAGCATCGACAGAATGGCAATAGAAAGGGTTATATCACCAGCCATGCCTTTGAAAGTTGCTGGATTTGTATTCAGCTAGTCATGAATGAGGAGCAAGCACCTAGTGTAAGGATCCTTCCTTCCTTCCTTCCTTCCTTCCTTCCTTCCTTCCTTCCTTCCTTCCTTCCTTCCTTCCTTCCTTCCTTCCTTCCTTCCTTCCTTCCTTCCTTCTCCATCTCCCTTCCCTCACTATCTTTCCTCTTATCTTCCTTCCTTCCTCCTCCCCTCCCCTTTCCTTCATCCATTCTATTTTTCTTTCCTTTCTTATCCCTTCCCTTCCCCCTCTGCTTCTTCCCCTTTCCATTTCCTTTCTTTTCCTTTCCTTTCCTTTTCTTTCCTCCACTCTCCTTCCCTTCTCTTCATCCACTCTATTTTCCTTCCCTCCCTTTCATCCACTCTATTTCCCTTCCCTTCCCTTCATCCACTCTATTTTCCTTTCCTTTCCTTTCCTTTCCTTTCCTTTCCTTTCCTTTCCTTTCCTTTCCTTTCCTTTCCTTTCCTTTCCTTTCCTTTCCTTTCCTTTCCTTTCCTTTCCTTTCCTTCCCTTCATCCATTCTATTTTCCTTTCCTTTCCTTTCCTTTCCTTTCCTTCCCTTCCCTTCCCTTCCCTTCATCCATTCTATTTTCCTTTCCTTTCCCTTCCCTTCATCCATTCTATTTTCCTTGCCTTTCCTTTCCTTTCCTTTCCTTTCCTTTCCTTTCCTTTCCTTTCCTTTCCTTTCCTTTCCTTTCCTTTCCTTTCCCTTCCCTTCATCCATTCTATTTTCCTTTCCTTTCCTCTCCTCCCCTCCCCTTCATCTACTCTATTTTCCTTTCCTTTCCTTAATTATCCCTTTCCTCCCCTTCCTCTTCTTCTTCCTCTTCCCCTTTCTTTCCCTTCCCCTTCCTCTTCCCCATCACATCACTGTGCTTTGCACTGTGATTCAAATCTCAAACTGGACAACCCTTCTGATGCTTGGTCAAAGAAGGGCTCCTAATTTTCTTCTTATTAGAAGGCAGGAAACAAAGCTTGCCTTCTCTCGGCCCAGCAGACCAGCCTATCCTTGAGGCAAACATTGGTAATTTGTTCAGAAAGAGTTAGAAATCATGGGGTACAGCAGGCTTCCTGGGGAGGTGAAGAAGGAAGACTTCACAGAGAGGAGAAGAAATGGAACACGATGGGTGGGAAGAACACAAAATTCAATAAGTCGGCAAAAATGAGGCTGGAGATAGAACAGCCAGAGGTGCTTCCTTTTTGTTTATTGTGCACTAGGCTTTATCCAAACTCAAATCACGACGTGTTTTCATGTCTAGTTTTCATACTTTTTTTGCATTTGGGTTTAATCGCAGCCCATTGCCAATGCCGTTTCATGCTTCAGGTGTTTAAAAGGGCTCATTTGAAAGATGTACGGTGGGCCTCCATTTTTTCACTGCTCCAAGGCGCTTTTCACACTTCGCCTCTCCCTGCAGGATTTCTTTCCACTCGAAGGCGCTTTCCTCAAGTGAGTCAGAAGCAGGAGTTCTCCACGAGATTTCTTTTGACTGAAGCCAAAAAAGGAAAAGGAAGGAGAGAGGGCGGAGGTTCATTCTCTGAGCTTGTGTGTTGGTTCCAAACATTTTGCTCCATCATCAGTGGAGTTTAGGGGGATGTCAGTGTCGGTGTTCTTCTGTGCGTGTGTGAAGTGAGGGTCTTGTGATGGGTCTTGTGAAGGGTCAGGTATCAGTCATCAGTGACTTGAGGATGAAGGTTTCGTTTTCCCAGCTGGTGAGTTGGTTTCTGTTCTGACCTAGGCTTCCCAAAAGCACAAAGCAGACTCCTCATCCTGGTAAAACTCCTTTTATTTAGGTTAAAGTGAATTCCTCTCTAGCAAAGTCCCGGCCAACAGTCTTCCAAGAGATTTCACAACTACAGAGCTAAATTATCAGGCTTGGAGAGCTGCCAGGCTGATAGCTTCCAAATGCCATGCTGTAGCAGCAATTAGAAGTCAGGAACAGAACTTCACCCTATTGAATTGAACTAACTGTCTCCTGCCAACACCACTCCCCTTTCGCTCCTTTTTTATTCCCTATGGGAGAGGCTATTCACCATCCAGCTGAGCCTCTACTCCTGAGTCGACCCTTTTTCCTTAGCTGTTCCCTTCTCCTGGCAGCTCTGCACATGTGCGCACACTGGGAACAGGCTCCAGCTGTTCTTCTGCCCCACTGTCAAAGTTGGTATTTGCCGGTTCTCTGAACCAGCCAAAATTTTTGCTACCATACGCCAGAACCAGTCCGAATTGGCTGAATACCACCTCTGCTCATATCTATTATGGTTGCTGTGTCCCACCTTTTGTGACCATCTGAGAAGCAAAGTTAACATTGAAGCCAAATTCAGTTAACAACCATGTTACTAGTGACAACTAAAAAGACCAAAGAAGTATTTTTTAGTTGAGTCCTGACAACTAGTTTAACAGTTGCTGTATGATTCACTTAACAACTGTGGTAAGAAAGGTCATAAAATGGCATAACATTCATTTAATACTTGTCTTGCTTAACAACAGACATTTGGGGCTTAGTTGTAGTTGTACGCCAAGAATTACCTGTACTAAGATAATTTTAGTTTGGGGTTCAGCGTAGTGACTGCCGGTTGAATTTAGAATGGATTTGCCTTTTCTCTCTCCAAAACTCAATAAATCAATTTGTAGTGGGCCTTTGATTCTTTTTAGGGACTTTGCCTTGCTATATCCTAAGCAGACCACTAGCAAAGAAAGACATGGAAAGACAGACATCTAATAAAGGTATATTAGATAATCAACAAACCAATAGGAAAAAGTTTGTAGTTTAGTTTAGTTTAGTTTATTGTCATTGCACCTTGTACAATGAAATCAAACACCATCAGTGTACATCATGACCATGAAAAAAAACACAAACACACATCCTTCACACTCCACACATTGAATTGAAAATCCCCGACACCGCACCAACACACTGCACTATACAGCAGAATTCAAAAGAGCTACTGCCCTGGAATAGAAGCTGTTTTTCAGCCTATTTGTCCTTGTTTTTATTATCCTGTACCATCTGCCAGATGGTAATAGTTCAAAAAAAAGGGGGGTGCCCAGGATGAGATGAGTCTTTGAGGATATTTTGAACTTTCTTAAGGCAGCGGGAGCTATAAAGCTCCTCCAAAGAGGGGAGAGGGCAACCAATGATCTTCTAGGCAATGACATAACCCTCTGGAGTGCTTTCCTATCTGCCCCTGTGCAATTGGCAAACCATACAGAGGTGCAGTATGTTAAAATATGCTCTCTGTGGTGCAGTGGTAGAAGGTCACCAGCAGTTTTTCATTCAGTTGTTGTTTTCTGAGAAGTCTCAGGTAGTATAATCTCTGTTGGGCTCTTTTGACCAGGGCTGCAGTGTGAGCACTCCAGGTCAGGTCCTCTTTTAGGATAGGATCCAGAAACTTAAAACTGGCCACTTGCTCCCCTCAGTCTCCATCCATTGTAACTCATAAATCTTGATGAAAAGCAATATAGTCAGACTCTTATTTCTGGGCTAACCTGTAGCTGAACTCAGCATTTTCAAGAGAACTCAGAGGAGAAAGTGCTTGTGCATCAAAATCTAAGATTTCTTCCTCTTCCTCCTCCTCCTCCACCAAAAATGACAGTGTACATTGTAAATGAGATAACTATGCTGGGTTTCATATCACAAATCACTAGTCAAACACTTCCCAAGTGTTCATAACTGCATGATGTATCGATGGATTATGCGAGCAGATCACAGTAAGGTGGCCTTCTGCAGCTGACCAATGGTAATATTTATTACCAATGGTGGTAGTAATAATAATAATAATGTTGTTGTTATTGTTATTATTATATCCAACTTTCATTCCTTTCCTTCTTCTTTTTCCCCCCAAAGGCAGACCAATATGTAAAAGGAAGCGGGTAGAAGAAGAGTTGAAGATTACATTGCACTTCAAAAACTTTGCTTTGCTTTGCTTACAGTAAGCAAAAGACAGGCCTCTCGGGGGAATTTCGCTGCCTGTTGAAAATAATTGAATCTCATTATCAAGCATTCGTTATGCCTCCATTTCATTTACTCTCAGTCGACCATTAAGAGGGGTTTCTGCTCCTCACAGTTTGCTCAGTAAGTGGGCCTTCTGGGTCATTTTTAAAGGAGCACAAATTAAACTCTTCCTTAGGCAGTCCCCAAAAAAAACCCTGGATCAAACCAGAAATGGATCCCAATGTCAACATCCCTTCAGAAATGAATGTATTTGTTTATTCTCACATGAATGGAATGTAATTTGGGCTCCCAACTCTAGCCAGAGTTGCACAAGAATAAATAAAAATAAAATCTGGAAAAGCTATGAGGAAAGGGGAATTATTTACTCCCGAAAGCAAAGAGGCTTGCCTATGTGGGTAGCTAGAGAGCAAATGGGGTATAGAGAGATGGTTTTATAAGGGAGCTTGTCCTGGGTGTGAAACACGAGTAGGCTGCTACTGGTTCTCCCCAGTTCAGGTAGCTAATTTTATCATTTTTATCATTTTTAATTACCAGTTCGGCGAACCGGTAAACCCCACCCTGCCTCTCCCAGGAGTCCCTATGTGGCCCGTTTTGTATGCCAAGTAAGTACAGGGCCTGTACAGAGGCTCGGGGAGCGTGAAAACTGGGCCTCATGGAGGCTCCGGAAGGCCAGAAATGAGCCTGTTTCTGGCCTCCAGAGGGCCTCTGGAGCCCAGGGGAGGCTGTTTTTTCCCACTTGGGGGCTTGAGAAAGGCTCTGGGAGCCAGGGAGGGCAAAAAAAGGGCATCCTGGAAGTTCTGGAAGGCTGGAAATGGGCCTCTGAAGGGCCTCAGGAGCCCAGGGGAGGCCGTTTTCACCCTTACTGGAGGCTCAAGAAAAACCTCCAGAGCCCAAGGAGGGAAAAAATGCCCCCCCCCCCCAACCATGGTGCAGGAGGCCGACTAGGCCATGTCCACCCAGCAACCAGGTAGAGAACTGATTGCTGAAATGTTTGAAGCCCACCCCTGGTGTAGAAGTGTGTATGTGGTGACACTTGAAGGGTGGGAGTCTGTGTACATGTTGACCCCAGAGAAAGGGTTGATTCAATGTGGATTGGGGGTCACTTGGTTTGAACTGTGTTATAATTGTGTTTACATTGTGTTGAGTTTTGTGTGTGTTTACAATTTGAAATAAGAGTTGAATTGTCATGTTTTAATGCAGGGGGGTCTCCAACCATGGTAACTTTAAGATTTGTGGACTTCAACTCCCAGAATTCCTCAGTTTTGCTTTGCTGGCTGAGGAATTCTGGGAGTTGAAGTCCACAAGTCTTAAAGCTGCCAAGGTGGGAGACTCTTGTTTGGATGAGTGTAAAGGATTTGGGAGGCTGTAAAACAGTCATTTTTATGAAGACCCGGGTCGGTTAACCTATGGTTCCTTATACAATATTTCCAACGCGGTTATAAAATTCATGAATTCTTCCCACAAGTTTCTTCATACATGTTGATTCCGAAGTTTTATCTATGACTGAATCTTAACTTGGAGTCACCAATGAAATATTAAAACGAAAATGAAAAAACCACCACAGAGAAGCTTGCCTTTCCAAAGCCAGTAAGTTAAAACAAGAATTAGAATAAATGGCTATGGGGATTCTCAGTCATCCAAGGCCATAACAAAGGTGCTTTTAGGAAAATGGACTTTCTGGTTTTTCTTTGAAGATGTTTCACTTCTCATCCAAGAAGCTTCTTCAAGAGCTGAAGAAGCTTCTTGGATGAGAAGCGAAACATATTGGATAAGCTCTGAGCTGAAAAATCGTCTTGGATGAGAAGCTAAATGTCTTCAAAAAGAACCCCCAAAATCCAGTTGTCTCTTGAAAAAGCACCTTTGGGACAAGAAATAGAATAGAATAAGTTGGAAGGGAGCTTGGACGTCTTCTAATCCAACCCCCTGCTTAGGTAGGAAACCCTACACCATTTCAGTCAAAGGGTTGTCCAATCTCTTCTTAAAAACTTCCAGCGTTGGAGCATTTACAACTTCTAGAGGCAAGTTGCTGCACGGATTAATTGTTCTAACTCTCAAGAAATTTCTTCTTAGTTCTAAGTTGTTTCTCTAATTGATTAATTTCCATCCGTTGCTTCTTGGTGAAGTTGAGGCTAACTGCTAGGAGGAGCATTTGACTGTAAAAACAACAACAGTGAAACAGGTTGCCACACAGAATGGTGAGTTCTTTTTTAAAATTTTATTTATTATTATATTTTTATACCCCCTTTATTAATTTATAAGAAATTCAAGGTGGCAACCATACATAATATAATATTCCTTCCTCCTCCTATTTCCCCCGCAGTAACAACCCAGCGGGATGAGTTGGGCTGAGAGAATGGGACTGAGAAAGTCACACAGCTGGGTTTAATGGATAAAATAGAACTAGAACTCACCGTCTCCTGATGATCAGCTCAAAGTCACTCAGTCAGCTGGCATACCTCATGTCGGACAAACTCAGAGTTACCTGCTTTCTAGGCCAGCATCTTAACCATAACACTTATTTGAAAAAATGAAGATAATCATTGGGAATCCATTCCTTTCCTTTCCCTTCTTTCTTCCCTTCCCTTCCCTTCTTCCTTTCCTTTCCTTTCCTTTTTTTCTTCCCTCCCTTTCCCTTCTTCTTTTCCTTCCTTCCTTCCTTCCCTTCCCTTTCCCTGCTTGCTTCCCTTCTTCCTTCCCTTCTTCCCTTCCCTTCCCCTTTCCACTCCTTTCCTTTTTTCTTCTCTTCTCTTTCCCTTCTTCTTTTCCTTCCTTTCCTTCTTCCCTTCCCTTTCCCTGCTTCCTTCCCTTCTTCCTTTCCTTCCCTTCTTCCTTCCCTTCTTCCCTTCCCTTCCCTTCGCTTGCTTCCCTTCCTTTCTTCCTTTTCTTCCCTTCCCCTTTCCACTCCTTTCCTTTTTTCTTCTCTTCCCTTTCCCTTCTTCTTTTCCTTCCTTCCCTTCCCTTGCTTCCCTTCCTTTCTTCCTTCCCTTCTTCCCTTCCCTTCCCCTTTCCACTCCTTTCCTTTTTTCTTCTCTTCTCTTCCCTTTCCCTTCTTCTTTTCCTTCCTTTCCTTCTTCCCTTCCCTTTCCCTGCTTCCTTCCCTTCTTCCTTTCCTTCCCTTCTTCCTTCCCTTCTTCCCTTCCCTTCCCTTGCTTCCCTTCCTTTCTTCCTTTTCTTCCCTTCCCCTTTCCACTCCTTTCCTTTTTTCTTCTCTTCCCTTTCCCTTCTTCTTTTCCTTCCTTCCCTTCTTCCCTTCCCTTCCCTTGCTTCCCTTCCTTTCTTCCTTCCCTTCCCTTCCCCTTTCCACTCCTTTCCTTTTTTCTTCTCTTCCCTTTCCCTTCTTCTTTTCCTTCCCTTCTTTCTTCCCTTTCCTTGCTTCTCTTCCCTTCTTTCTTCCCTTCCCTTGCTTCTGTTCCCTTCTTCCATTCCTTTCCTTCTCTTATCCCTTCCCCTTCCCTTCATACAGGCATAGATGCATGGAGCAGGGATTGGATCAGATGACTTCTGAAGTCCTCTATATCTGTGGGATTTTCCAGCCCCAAGCTAATTACAGGGCCACATTAGCAGGGGTGTAATCTGTTAAAATTGATGCAGTGAAGTCAATTCTTGTTCCAAGAAGACCCATAAGACTTAAAGCTCATAAGCATCATGAAATCTAATCCTTTTTCTGATCTTCCCACCTTGAGCACCCTCATATCTTTCTCCCAAGAGTCCATGTTTCAAGTTTAGGGTCTAGTAAATTTAAATCCAGGGTTTGGGTTGGGAAGTAAGCCGCATTATAAAAATCCATTCCAGTTTTCTTAAAGACGGAAATCTGTAGAAAATCTCCATAAATTGCCCCAGGCACTCACCTGAGACTTTTTAAAAAGATCCTAGCAATTCCTGTGGCATCTCACAGCATTGCCTGCTTCTTTGATAAGGCTTAGCATACTACATACTTAAGATCTCTTTTCAAACAAAAAATGCTAGGGGATTAGTTGAAGGGGAGGAGTAGAGAAACAGTTGGAATTTCCCTCTTGCAGTCACTCTGGGAATAAAGAAGATACATCTTGTTGATTAAAAGCAAGGTTAGCTTGATTCCATGTTAGGAAAGAAAAAGCCATTTTCTGCAAGATTTGTTTTTCTTTTTTAAAAAAAAAAACAGTGACGTTGTCCATCTGTGCAAATGTTCTTCAGGCCAAGATTTCGCAGAAACTCTTAATATTCAACAGATTGGAGGAAAACCCCACTCAGAGTCTGAGATGTTAATCTGTTGTGGTTTGCCCATAGCAGGTGCGGACGGCGCATGATGCAGGGATGGGGCCAGGACCATCAGGGAGTTGAGTGCTGCCTTCAGAAATTGTGGAGGCTGGCAGCAGTGAGGAAGAGGTTCCCGAGGAGCCTGTGCCCAGTGCGTGTGCATGCAGGGCTGCTTGAAGGAAAGAGCAGCTGCAGCAGCACGGGCGACTCAGGAGTAAGGCTGCAAGGTAATGGCCCTTCCCTTGAGGGATAAAAGCCAGCTGAGAAACCGGAGTTCTTTGCAGGAAGCAAAGAAGTTGTTTCACTCAAGCCTTGTGGACGTTCGGATTATCTTAGTTTGTGTTTGGAGACTCTTTGTGTTTGAAATATTTATTAGTAACTTTATCTAGCGTTCTTGGCAGCCTTGCACAACCTTGGCAAGGCTCGTTCTTATCAAAGACAATTAGTTTGAAACAGCCTTTTAACCAGGAAGGAACGGAATTCATTAAGAATCATTAAAAGGTTTTGCTGTTATCTCTGTTTTGTGTTTGTTTCCTTGGAACAAGGTTTGGGTCAGAACATAATCCTTGTATTGGGGAGAGCTTAAGGATAACTAACAAACCGTCCTCTTCTTTCTCTTCAGGGTAGGGAGGGAGGAAGGAAGGAATTAAGACTGAAAATAGGAAAGAAGGAAGGGATGAAAGAAGGAATGAATTAAGAGGGAAAATGGAAGGTACAGTAGGTAGGTAGGTAGGTACGTAGGAAGGAAGGAAAGAATTAAGAGGGGAAATAGGTACGAAGGTAGGTATGTGGAAAGGAAGGAAGAATGGAAGGAAGAAAGGAACATAGAAAGGTAGATAGGTGGGGAGGGAGGGAAGAATTAAGAGGAAAATATGGAATGTAGGTACATAGGAAGGAAAGAATTAAGAGGGAAAATAGGTACTAAAGTAGATATGTGGGAAGGAAGGAAGAATGGAAAGAAGGAAGGAAGGAAGGAAGGAAGGAAGGAAGGAAGGAAGGAAGGAAGGAAGGAAGGAAGGAACATAGAAAGGTAGATAGGTGGGAAGGGAGAGAAGGAAGAGGAAGGAATTAAAAGGAAAATATGGAATGTAGGTACATAGAAAGGAAGGAATTAAGAGAGAAAATAGGTACTAAAGTAGATATGTGGGAAGGAAGGAAGAATGGAAAGAAGGAAGGAAGGAATGAAGGAAGGAAGGATGGAAGGAAGGAAGGAAGGAAGGAACATAGAAAGGTAGATAGGTGGGAAGGGAGAGAAGGAAGAAGGAAGAAATTAAAAGGAAAATATGGAATGTAGGTACATAGAAAGGAAGGAATTAAGAGAGAAAATAGGTATGTGGGAAGGAAGTAGATATGTGGGAAGGAAGGAAGAATGGAAGGAAGGAAGGAACATAGGAAGGTAGATAGATGGGAAGGAAAGAAGGATGGAAGGAAAGAAGGAAGGAAGAAATTAAGAGAGGAAAAATAGAAGGTAGGTAGGTACTGTAGGTAGGAAGGAATTAAGAGGGAACATAGGAAGATAGATAGCTGGGAAAGGAGGAAGGAAAGATTGATTTCTCCCAGAAAGGAGAGAAGGAGGCAAAGAGACAGAGAAAGGATTTCCAACATAAAATGCCATGGCAAGACTCAGAGCATCTCTAGCCAGAAGGCCTTCATTAGTTGCCCTGATCTCAAGAACATCATTCAGGCCCTCTTTATCTGGACAGTAGATGGCTTCTCTTTGTGTTTGGTTGTCCTCGCCCTCTCCATCCCAAGCTCCCCTGAGGTCAACCACAGGCCCTCAGTGAAATGGAGTTCGACACTCCTGCCTTAGATCATCCTACAAAAACAAAACAAAAACAAACAAAAAATAAAATAATTAAAAACAACAACAAATACATACTGTGACAGCAGCTAGAATTGTATTTGCTAAAAACTGGAAAAATGGGAAAATACCAACAGAAGAGGAGGTGATTATGAAAATAATGGAAGGTGCAGAAATGAGTAAATTGACATTAGCAATTAGAGAGCAAGAAGATACAGAGTATTATAAAATTTTGGGGTTTATTTTATCAATTGTTAGAAAAGAGAATAGGGAAATAGGATATAAACAATATAAATACAATTATAGAGTAAAGATAAGACAACATAATATGTTATAATGGATTATAATGAAATGAATAATATTATGAATTGAGATATTTTAAAAAACTGAAACTTGCTCAAAAAGGATGATACAGTCTATAAGTAAAGTCCAATAAATAGCTAATAACAATGTAATATAATATGCATATTCCTGTAAAACAAATTTTAATAATGTAGTCAGAAGGAAAGGACTGTTGATATTGTGCACAATAAAATGTGTACCGACCGAGACACTGTACAATGGAAAGAAGGTTTTATGTTTTGTGTTTATGTTTGTCTATGTTTGTTGTTAAAAAATAAAAAAAAGTTTATACAATAAAAAATAACACCAAATACATACATTAAAAACAAAACAAAACTCAAAGGGCAGACTCCATGGAGCATTCTGCATCAGTTTTCTAAGTTTCTGTATTTCTTTTAACCATTTGGCTCATAACACGAATGGATGTTTTTCCATTCAGATTTATCCGTGGTCAGATATGGCCTTGTTCCTAATGGGATTTGTTCTGCCTGCATGCTGGCCTTTGTGTGGCCAATTAATTTTACTTTTTAATCAGTTCTCCAGTTTCCAAAAGTGCTGTCAGAAAAGCATGCCATTTTGGGGGGGGGGGGGAATTATGCAAAGAAGGGTAATTAGCTTTAAATTTTATAGACTTTGCTGAGATAAACTAGTGGAATGCACAATTTGCCTACTGAGATTTAAATTGCATCTGGACAGTTTTCTCAGTTGACCAAAAATCTTGTTAAAAGAAGAAAAAAATGGACATCATTTTCAGAAAATTCACTTCTTTGTCTGGATGTAAGTTCAAATAACCTGAAAGACAAGACTTCAGCAAATATCTCATAAACTAACTATTGATGGTGATAACCTAATGATTATTAAAATTGTTCATGACTAAGGGCAGGATAGAAATAAAGGAATATCATTTATTGAAATGAAATAGAAAAACATGAAGAATGGTTGCAAGAAGAATAGAATAGTAGAATAGAATTCTTTATTGGCCAAGTGTGATTGGACACACAAGGAATTTGTCTTGGTGCAAATGCTCTCAGTATACATAAAGGAAAAGATACATTTGTTAAGAGTCAAGAATCATCAGGTTCAACACTTGATGATTGTCATAGGGTACAATAAGCAATCAAATCATACTGTGGCTGCCACAGAGAGGAAGGGGCCAAGCTATTTTCCAAAGCACTTGAAGGCCAGACAAGTAATAATGGATGGAAACTGAACATGGAGAGATTTAACCTGGAAATAAGGAAAAAAATTCTGACAGTGAGAACAATCAACCAATGGAACAGCTTGCCTTCAGAAGTTGTAGGTGCTTCATCACTGGAGACTTTCAAAAAGGGATTGGACTGCCATCTGTCAGAAATGGTCTAGGGTCTTCTGCTTGGGTGGAAAGGTGAACTAGATGACCTAACAAAGTCCCTTCCAATTCTATTATGTTAAAATACTGAGAGTAATAATGGGATAAGAAATCCCGGAATAAAATAGAAATAAAGGAATATCCATTATTGAGATAAAGGAATATCAATTCCTAGAAGCTTAGCATTCAGACAAAACAGCCATCAACAGACACATAGGGATAAACCACACTGACACACCATTCAATACAATAACAAAAAGCTAAGAAGGAAACCAAAAGACATTTATTTCCTGCAATCAACACCCAGATAAGCAAGGATTAACTCCAGACAAACTATCAGACAGATTCCAAAGAATATCAATTACATTAGAATATATAGAAATGCAAATTAGGTACTAAAAGCTAGGCAACTCGAAGGGAATATCCAACAGATGTTGAATAACCACTTGATAGTGAAAAGAATAGATTCACTGGACGTTCTTCAACTAAGATAGCTATTGAAATCAATAGAAATAAAACACAATACAAAGTAAAAGCTAGAGAGAACATCCTTATTCCACAGAATGAAATAAAAGCCATTTATTTTTCCTGAAAAGACCAAGAAGAAAAGGAGATGTGGATTAACTTGACTCTGTTCTATTGCAAGGACTGCTTTAAAAGAACAGTTTCCTTTTTTGGAAGTTTTGTGTCTGTATTATTTTGAATTATTAATCTGGGCATCACTTCACGAATCTGTTGGTGGTAAAAGAGGGTTGCATTTATTTGAAAAATGAAGATCATTGGAAATCCTATCTTTCCTCCTCTCCTCTCCTCTCCTCTCCTCTCCTCTCCTCTCCTCTCCTTCCTTCCTTTCCCTCTCCTCTCCTTCCTTCCTTCCTTCCTTCCTTCCTTCCTTCCTTCCTTCCTTCCTTCCTTCCTTCCTTCCTTCCTTCCTTCCTTCCTTCCTTCCTTCCTTCCATTCCTCTCTCCTCTCCTTCCTTCCTTCCATCCCTCTCTCCTCTCCTCTCCTTTCCTTTGCTTACCTTTTCTTATCCTTCCTACTCTTTTCCCCTTCCTTTCTTTCCTTTCTTTTCCTTTCTCTTCTCTTCTCTTCTCTTCTCTTCTCTTCTCTTCTCTTCTCTTCTCTTCTCTTCTCTTCTCTTTTCTCCTGTGCCACAGCAGAGTCACAGCAGTCTACCGTTCTCATCAAAGTCTTCAGTTTCTTTGTTCCATCTTCTTAAATGACTTGTGCAATACAGACTTGCCAGTTCATACATTTTTAAAAACACTTTTTTCTTTTTCTTTTTTGGAGACAGAGACTTTGTTCTTGATAGCATTCATGCCACCATAGATCTGCAGGAAGAAAAAAAAAAATCCTCCGTTCACTGCAGGAAGAGCGAGCTGCATTTTTATTTATCCTCTTCCCTAACATTAGTACAAAGCCTGCTTCCTCACACTCTCGTTCTCTCCAACCTTGGCTGGAAAGAAAGAAGAATAATAGCAGGGCTGCTTTGAAAGAAACAGTCCACTGCTGTCTTAGCTAAGACTTTTAGGAAATGTCACACAAAGCAAAGTTTGTGGGGGTCTTTTTTTAGGGACATTCAGGTGTGGTCTTCATTCAGGCTTCCCCTTTGTTGGATGTCTTCAAACAGTATTGTACAATTAGAATCTAGAACTAGAATAGAATAGAATAACAAATGGCTGTCCAGTCTCTTCTTAAAAACCTCCAGTGTTGGAGCATTCACAACTTCTGAAGGCAAGTAGTTCCACTGATTAATTGTTCTAATTGTCAGGAAATGTCTCCTTAGTTCCAGGTTGTTTCTTTCCTTGATGAGTTTCCATCAGTTGCTTCTTTCCCTGCTTTCAGGTGCTTTGAAAAACAGGTTGACCTCCCTCTTCTTTGTGGCAGGCCCTGAGATATTGGAACACTTCTATCATGTCAGCCCTAGTCCTTCTTTTCATGAAACGAGACATACAAATTCCAGCAACCGTTCTTTATATGTTTTAGCCTCTGGTCCAAGGGTAGCCTCACAAAGGCATTATAAAGTGATATAGAATAGAATAGAATAGAATAGAATAGAATAGAATAGGGAATAGAATAGAATAGGAAATAGAATAGGAAATAGAATAGGAAATAGAACAGGGAATAGAATAGAATAGAATAGGGAATAGAAAAGAATAGAATAGGGAATAGAATAGAACAGAATAGAATAGGAAATAGAATAGAATAGGAAATAGAATAGAATAGAATAGAATAGAATAGAATAGAATAGAATAGAATAGAATAGAATAGAATTATTTATTGGCCAAGTGTGATTGGACACACAAGCAATTTGTCTTCGTGCAAATGGTCTCACATAAAAAGAAAAGATACATACATGGTGTCGGTGGGGTAGATGCCATGCCGGTCTAGGAGGTACCCCAGGAATTCGACCCGCTCTGTGTAAAGTTGGCACTTTTCCCTCTTCACCTTTAGCCCGGTTTCTTTGAATTTCATTAGCACCTCCCTTAGGCGACCCTCTAGTTCGGCCTGGTTGGCTGCCGATACCAGTACATCGTCAAAGTAGGGCACCACCCCCTTGATGCCTTGTAAGAGTCTCTCCATGAGGCTCTGGAAAATTCCAGGCACCACACTGACTCCGAATTGGAGTCGGTTATATCGAAAGGCTCCCCTGTGGGTGACTATGGTTTGTGCCTCTGCGGTTTCCTCGTCGACCGGCAGCTGCTGGTATGCTTGGGCCAGGTCGAGTTTTGCAAAAACCTTGCCTCCCCCCAGTGAGTGTAGAAGATGCTGCACTACTGGGACGGGATAAGCGCTTTGTTGCAAGGCGCTGTTTAGGATAGCCTTATAGTCCCCACAGATTCTCACTGACCCATCAGGCTTGACTGGGGTGACTATTGGGGTCTCCCACCGGGCATGGTCTATTGATTGTAGGACCCCTTGCTTGACGAGCTTGTCAATTTGCTCGTCAATTTTTGGCTTGAGTGCGAAAGGTACCCGCCTTGGTTTTAGGCGTCTCGGGGGAACATTTGGGTCTAGGCTGAAGGATATAGGGGACCCTCGGTACTTGCCTAGGGTGCCGTCGAATACTTCTTGGAAATCCCGTGCCAGTTGCTGCTCCCAGTCGGCCTCGGCGATGTGGTCGATGCCCATGACTTCGATGCCGAGCGGTGCGAACCATTGAAGTCCCAACAAGCTGGGTTGGTCTCGATCGACGATTGTGAGGGGAAGTTTTGCAGTGCGTCCTTTAAAAGTTACCCTAAATTGTCCTGTTCCGACTACCGGGATACGGTTGCCCTGGTAGTCTTTAAGGATTAGTCTCTAGTTCTCCAGTCTCCTCCTTTGGATGGTAGGCACCAAGCGTTTTATTTTCTGCCAGGCGACCATGGAGAGGTAGGACCCGGAGTCCACCTCCATCCTGCAAGGTTCGCCTTTGATGCCTACCTCCACGTACACCTTGCGGGCATCGGTGGTTGTCGCGTGGCCAACGATGACCATCTGGTGCATTTCTTTCCTCTGCCGGGTCTCACCACCTCGTTGGGCTCTTCTGCTCTGGTCCCAATGGCTGTCGGCTGGGCGGTCTCTGGTTCTGGGCGGTGTGCTGTCCCATCTCCACTCGCTGTGGTCCCACCGTCTGGGGCTGTAGGCTTTCTTAAGTCGGCAGACGCGGGCGATGTGACCCTTTTTGTCACAGTGCCAGCAGACTGCATCGAAGAACCGGCATTCAGTTCTAGGGTGGTCACCTCCACAACCGGCACACGTGGTCCCCGACTTATGACCCTGCCGGCTGCGCTGGTCGCGTCCTGCCTGGAGCCGGTGGATTTCTTCCTCCTCATCCGACGTATCAGAGGTGGAGTGGAATTCACCATGGTGGGTGGTCGTTTCAGGTTGGGCCTCGGTCACCCGTGCAGGATGGTTGTTCATGGTGCGGTCCCCAGTGTCCGGTCTCTGCATGCGGTTTGCTGACTGCCTGGTGGCCTCGGCTGCGGTGGCTTCGGTGATGGCATTGGCAAGGGTGATGTTGCCTTTGGCCATCAGTCGACTTTGTAGGACAGGGTCCTGAAGCCCGAGCACGATTCGGTCCCGCAGAGCCTCGTCCATGTTGGAGAACCCGCATAGTCCTCCTAGGCTCCGCAGCTCTGCAACAAAGTCACTAAGGCTTTCGCCCGACCGTTGGTCCCTCCGATAAAACTCGTGCCGTCAGATGAGGGTGGGCACGGTGGGAGTGTAGTGCCTTCGGAGTAAGGGCTCGAGGCCATCCCAATCCATTGCAGTGACATCAGCGGGTTTCGCTAGGGCTTTCGCCATCTTGAACACTGCGGGCCCGCAGTGTGTCAGGAAGACGGCTCATTTCTTTGGCCCAGTGGCATCCTTCATGTCACTGCATTCGAGGAACATGCGGAATCTGTCCGTGTAAGATTCCCAGTCCTCGGTAGCGGGGTTGAAGGGTGTGGGCGGCACGATGCTGGCCATCTCGTCGGGTTTGCTGGCTTCCGTCTGACACGTGCTGTGGGGTTCAGGATCAGGATCCCATCCTCGTCGCCAGTGTCGTGTCCGTTGGAAAAGAGACCAGGAGTCGGTGACTAGGTTTCAGCTCTTTATTGGTCCCTGGAACCGAACTGGGTTCCAAGGAAAACTCTCGGCTTTTTATTTCCAAGCCGCGGCGGCCGTGGCCAATGGCACCACTTTGAATCTCCCGCGATTCGAATCCACCAATAGTGGGAGATTCTTAGCGGGCCAATCAGCGCGGCTCACCTAACCAATCAGATTGCCCCATGCTTTGGCCAATCAAAACGTGGGGCTTCAAGAATGTAAATGAAGGTACAGAACAGGATGGGTGATAAGGAGTGAGGAGAAGATTAACAGTAATAGTAGTGCAGACTTTGTAAGTAGTTGGACAGTGCTGAGGGAATTATTTGTTCAGCAGAGTGATGGGAAAAACTGTCCTTGTGTCTAGTTGTTCTGGTGTACAGGGCTCTATAGCGTCGTTTTGAAGGAAGGAGTTGAAATAGTTTATGTCCGGGATGTGATGGGTCTGTAAATATTTTCACAGCCCTCTTTTTGACTCGTGCAGCATACAATGGAAGACAAGTTGGTAGTAATTGTTTTTTCTGCAGTCCTAATTACTTTCTGAAGTCTGTGTCTGTCCTGTTGGGTTGCAGAAGTGCACCAGACAGTTATAGAGCTGCAGATGACAGACTCAATCATTCCTCTGTAAAACTGGATCAGCAGCTCCTTGGACAGTTTACGTTTTCTGACTGGGTGCAGAAAGAACATTCTTTGTTATGCTTTTTTGATGTTATATTAACTTTATGTTAACTGTATGTGCTATCAAGTCTAAATAGAATGTTTACGGATCCCACAATACCTCTGGCTATTTTTACTAGACTATACATACCCAATTCCAGCAATTGTTCTTTATATGTTTTAGCCTTCAGTCCCCTAATCCTCCCTGTTGCTCTCCTCTGCTCTCTTTCTAGTGTCTCAACATCTTTTTTACATCGTGGCAATCAAAACTGGATGCAAGTGTGGCCTTAACAAGGCATTATAACGTGGTACAAACAATTCATGTGATCTTGATTCTATCCCTCTGTTTATGTAGCCTAGAACTGTGTTGGCTTTTTTGGTAGCTGCAGCACCCAGCTGGCTCATATTTAAATGGTTGTCCACTAGGACTTCGAGATCCCTCTCACAGTTACTACTATTGAGCGAGGTAACATCTATACTGTACCTGTGTATTTGGTTTTTCTTGCCTAAATGTAGAACCTGACTTCTTTCAAGTAGCATGCTTGAACTGAGCAGGGCTTGAAGTCAACAGCCAAAATGGTCCTTTCTAACTTTATAACTCAGTGCTTCAAAATGCTGTTTTTGGCAGGCATACAGTCAAGAATGAAATATTTTGGACTGTCATGAATCCCACACGCTTTCTGAATCCATTATAAACTGTGGCCTGACCAAAAAGCCATCTGAATAAAAGCTTGCGTTTCGCATTGTATGCAGGAATTGTTCTTTTACTATTTTCCCCCCACCCCTGTTATACATGTTTCTTAAATTTTGATGATCTATTCATTTGACCGAGTAAACACATTTTTAAGCTTTGGTATTCCCCACCACCACCACCACCACCAATAGTTCCTGTCCAAATACATAACTTGTCAGTACGTTGGTATGAATTGTAAAAGATTCTGGCATTGTTTGATTTTCAAGTGTATGCCCACAACGTCTCCATATGTTATGATGAATGCAAAAAACTCTTAGTGGAATTTCAACTAAACAAATTACAGTTTGCAACGCTAATTTATGAGAGCTTGGTAAATATGGGAGAATTTTTTTCTTCTTCTTTGGGGTGCTTAAATTACACAGAGATCAGTAATTATACGCTGTTCTGTTCCAGAGTATGCAGAATGAGTGCCACTGAAAAGAAAAGCGTTCAAATTAGAATTTCAAAACAACTGCCGCTTATTAATTTTCCGCAGCAAAATGATGCTCCAGCTTAGGAGCATTCAGTATTCTATTAGAGAATTTGCATAAGTGCTGCTATGGAAAAGAATGGAGAAATTACATCACGGATAGGAGCACATGAAAGATTTTCTAAATCAGCAGACTTCAACCTTTGCAGCTTGGCGGCCTGGCTTGGTATGATGTGAGTGTGTGTTTGTGTCTGTGGGTGTGGGTGTGGGTGTGAGTGGCAGGCGCACCCGTGTGCCCATAGCTGTTTGTGCGAGTGTTGGGCGGGCCCGTCCTCCACTCGCACAAGTGGACCTTCGCGTGTGAGCGTAGGGTGCTTCCACTCGCACGTGTGGCAGCGACTACTTGCATGTGTTCTTGAAGCTGCCATGCATGTATGCGGAGGGCTCTCATGCACAAAGCTCCATTCATGTAAATGGAGCTTTGGGTGCCAGTGACCACCTCTCACGCAAGTGGAGCTTCACGCAAGTGTGGTTGCCCGCAAATTTACTCCAAACTTCTGTTGCTAAGTGAGACAGTTGTTAAAAGTGAGTTTTGCCCTATTTTACATCCTTTCTTGCCACAGACGTTAATTGAATCACTACAGCTGTTAAATTAGTAACACAGGCTCCCTGGTCCTCTCACTTCTGCCTCCCCTCCCCTTTATCTCCCCTCCCCTCCTCTGACCTGTCTCCCCTCCCTTCTGCCCCCTCTCAGGGTTCCAGCGATTGCCCTAATTAAATCATGAGCCTCGGGTCAAGCTTCAAAAGAATTCAAAATATTTATTAGGAACAGCATGCCTGGCATTAACCTAAATGAAGCCAACTCTGGCATACGTAATTTATAGTCACCTGTGACCCTGCTTTCCCCCTACCCCTGGGTGTATCATAAATCAGATACTCCAATGAAGCATGTTCATGGGATAGGTGTCATCAATCACATTCTCCAATGAAGGATTTTCGAGGGCAGAAGATCCGGTAGTCTAGCTACAATCTTTTTTTTTTGATAAGGGCGGAATGTACTTCTGGTTTTAAACTGCTATACTGCTCCTTCAGATTTCCGCCTCCCACCCTTGTTTATGGCAACTCAAAAGCAGGCATAGGAATGCTTTACGAGTTGACACCTCCTCTAGACTCCCTCCTCTCTACTTTCCCTCCTCTGCCCCCTCCTTTCTTCCTCCCCTCATTTCTGCTCTCCCTCCCCCTCGCCTCCCCTCTTCTCTCCTCTCTCCTTCCCAGTCCTCTCCCTTCTGCCTCCCCTCCCTTCTCCGCCGCCCACTACCTCCCCTCTCTTCTCTTCCCCTCCCCCCTTGTTCTGTTTTACTTAGCAGTTGGGAAGTGTGTAAGCAAGTGGTAAAATGCTGAACGCTTCACTGCCTTTTTATACTTTTTTAAATATTAATTCCTGCCCCGTGGCTCAACAGCCATGAGTCAGCATCCTGTAACTTTAATACATTTCATTGCCTCCAGTGCTAAAACCTGTTTTTGTTTTTTTTTCATTTTTTTTACAGTACAGAAAGAATTATCTGGTCTTTAGGCATTCCCCCTCCTGCACCTGGCCTCCCCCCCCCTTTACTGTACGACTCGAGAACCTCATCATCTTTAATGTATTAATCTTTACAATGGAAAAAAAAAAAGGACAGTGTTGTTATCAGCCTTTTACAGCTGGGTGATGGAGATGAATGTGAAATGAAAGGCTTAGAAGGAGGTTCAGGCTGCTCAGACTGCTGAGCCCAGGCAGAGCATCTTCCAGGGTCCATTATTCGCTAGAAATCTGACAGATTTTGACAATTGCGCCACGTACGACAGGCTGCTTCCTAAGCCCCCTCGGAGGTCAGTGCTCAAAGGGTGTACGGGATCAAAGAAGACAAAAAAAAAAAGAAGGCTGGTCCAGCTTTTCAGTAACAGTGGGAGCTTATGGTCAAACACAAGTTTGCATTTTAAAAAATCTGGTAGTTTCATACATGGTTTAAAGAGATTTCTGCTTTTTTTTTTTTAAAGCAATTGTAAGAAGCATTCTGGGCTCTATGAGAGGGCTGGACTCAAGACCTAAAAGGAGCTATTTATTTATTTGTCCAATATCTATCTATCTATCTATCTATCTATCTATCTATCTATCTATCTATCCACCTCTGTATAATTTATCTATCATCTGTCTATCATTTTATCATCTCTCTCTCTTATCTCTCCCTTTCTATCCATCCATCTATCTATATCACCATTCTATCATCTATCTATCATTCTATCATATCTCTTTCCATTCATCCACCTACCTATCTATATCATCTATCTATCTATCTATCTATCTATCTATCTATCTATCTATCTATCTATCTATCTATCTATCTATCGATAATTTATCTATCATCTATCATTTTATCATTTCTCTCTCTTATCTTTCTCTTTCTATCCATCCATCTATCTATATCACCATTCTATCATCTATCTAACATTCTATCTATCATATCTCTCTTTCCATCCATCCACCTACCTTATATCATCTATCTATCTATCTATCTATCTATCTATCTATCTATCTATCTATCTATCTATCTAGCCACCTCTGTATAATTTATCTATCATCTATCTATCATTCTATTATCTCTCTCTCTTATCTCTTTCTATCCATCCATCTACCTATCTACATCACCATTCTATCATCTATCTATCATTCTATCATATCTCTTTCCATTCATCCACCTACCTATCTATATCATCTATCTATCTATCTATCTATCTATCTATCTATCTATCTATCTATCTATCTATCTATCATCTATCTAACTATCGATCGATCAATCGATCAATTTATCCATCCATCCACCTCTGTATCATTTATCTATCATGTATCTATCATACTATCATCTCTTTCTCTTATCTCTCTCTTTTTATCTACCCATCCATTTATCTATCTATATCATCATTCTATCATCTATCATTCTATATATCATCTATCTCTCTATTATCTCTTTCTCTCCATCCATCCATCTATCCATCCATCCATCAATCTATCTACCTATCAATCTATCAATCTATTAATCTATCACCTATAACATTCTACCATCTCTCTCCATCCACCCATCTATCTATTTATTGTACCTAACTATATTATCTATCTTTCTTTCTTTCTTTCTTTCTTTCTTTCTTTCTTTCTTTCTTTCTTTCTTTCTTTCTCTTTCTTTCTTTCTTTCTTTCTTTCTTTCTTTCTTTCTTTCTTTCTTTCTTTCTTTCTATCTATCTATCTATCTATCTATCTATCTATCATATCTATATCTATCTATCTATCTATCTATCTATCTATCTATCTATCTATCTATCTATCATATCTGTCTGTCTGTATCTATCTATCTATCTATCTATCTATCTATCTATCTATCTATCTATCTATCTATCATTCTCTCTCTCTCTCTCTCTCTCTCACACACACACACACACACACATCTTCACTTCCCACCACACAAAGCAAGTGACTCTGGGCGGCATACAACAAAGTTTTAAAAAATTAATACAAATATCATGAAAAACATGAAAAACCATAAAACAAAGCTCAGAGAAGAAGAAGTAGGTGGAAGGATGATGATGATGATGATGGAGCTACCTCACTAATTTGCTTCTTGTCCTGCCCTCAGGTGCTTTGAAGAATACTTTGCCCCCCACTTCTTTGTGGCAGCCCCTGAAATATTGGAAGACTGCTATCATGTCTCCCCTAGTCCTTTTTGTTAAGTACTGAACATGGGTCGGAGTAAATGGAGACAGCCTCTGAATAGTGAACTTTCAGCTCTTTATTTGCATAGTGACTTCTAAAAACAACAACAGTGAACTCTGCCTTATATAGGCAACCCCTGCGAGAATTGTCCAATAACAAGCTATGAACGCTAGCTCTTTTAACCAATAAGAATTCTCTGTTAAGGGCCAATCGGATTCCTCAGAACTAACCAATCCGATCTGACCGCCTAAGAGCCAATCAGAAGTGCAGGGCCAGAACCCTGCACTTTACCTCAAGCTCATACTTGATTAACTATGGTACATACACAACACCCCTTCCCCCTGGCTTCTTAATTACGGTGTAGTTATATAGTCCCTTAGATAGGACAGTTGTCTTTTAACTCTTTCGGATTTTCGTTGGATTGGTTGGTTGCAGTCCTGTTGAGGTAGATTGTTGTTTGGCACTGGTTCTGCTTCTTGCTCAGCTGCAATTTCTTGCAGTGCAAACATTTCTCCTTCCTGCTCCATTTCATGAGTATCACTTAGTTCGTTGCTCCCTTCGAGCAGGTTCCCTGGAACTTCATCTTCTTCCGTACCTCCCCCCCCTCGGTTTGGTCATGGGGGAGTTGTTGACTGGCTGTTGTGAGTCGTAACCGTTATTGGTCGATATGCCGTTTCCACAGTTTATTGTCACAGCATTTCACTATGTAGGATTTGGGGCCGGTCACTCATACTACTGTCGCCTCTATCCATAACGGGTCGCCCGATAAGTTTTGTGCGTAAACGAGGTCTCCTACCTGGAAGGTGCGACAGCGGCCGCTGGATCGTATTGGCTTTTCCGGTTCGTAAGCAGGATGCAATCGGTCGAGGTGGGAGCGGAGTCTTCGCCCCATCAGTAGTTCGGTGGGAGTTCTGCCGGTGACGCTATGTGGGGTTATGTGTTGCAAAAAGAGAATTTGGTTGACCTTGTCATCGATATTGTCATAGTCCACTTTTTGCAAGGTCTTTTTAACAAATTGGACCATGCGTTCAGCTCGGCCATTGGTCGCAGGGTGCGCAGGCGAAGTGAGCGCATGGCGGATGCCACGGTCCGCGAGGTACTGCTCGAACATTAGTGCCGTAAACTGTGGCCCATCATCGGACACCAGGACGTCTGGCAATCCGTGGGTTGCAAAGAGTCTGTTTAGAATCTTGATCACTGCCTCGGAGGTCGTCGCCGTCATACGATGAATTTCTAACCAATTGGAGTATGTGTTGACCGTCAGCAGGAAGGTATAGCCCTTGGTTGGCCCTGCAAAATCCAGGTGGATTCTGGACCAGGGTCCACGTGGCGTCTCCCATTCAGTAGGCATGGCTTTTGGTGGGGTGTTGCTGACTTGTTGGCAATTGGAACACGCTTTAACCCACTGTTCGTTTTGCCGGTCCATGCCCGGCCACCATGCGTAGCTTCGTGCAAGCGCCTTCATTCGCACGATGCCGGGGTGGCCCTCATGCAGAATTCGCAGCAGCGTCTTCCGGAGTCGCTCTGGGACAACGACTCTATCACCCCAGATGATACAGCCTTTTTGGGAAAAAAGTTCAGTCTGTCGAGATTTGAATGGTGCGAAGTCATCTGGTACTTGGTCCAATGGCCATCCATGTTCTACCCAGCCTAGGACTCGAGCTAGGGTGTGGTCTCGTTTGGTTTCTCTCGCGATGTCTCGGGCGGTCATAGGTGGCAAGTTGAGTGTTTCGATCTGCAACGTGGTTGCCGTTGGTGCCGGATCATCGAGAGTCTCTGGAAGCGGTGCTCGGCTTAATGCGTCGGCGTGGGGAATGGCTTTCCCCAGGCGATATTGCAGCCGATAATTATAAGCAGCTAGGAATTCTGATCATTGGGTCATTCTAGGGGATAATATGTAGGGGGTTGGCTTATCCCCGGCGATTATCCCTAGCAACGGTTTGTGGTCAGTTACAATGGTAAATGTCCTTTCATACACATATTCATGAAATTTTTTTACAGCTGAAACAATTGCGAGGGCTTCTTTATCAATTTGTCCATAGTGGCGCTCTGGTTGTGAAAGAGTCTTCGAAATGTATGCAACAGGGGCTTCGTTCCCATTAGGCAGTACATGGCTCAAAATGGCGCCCACCCCGAAAGGCGATGCATCGCAGGTTATAACTAACGGCAAAGTCTCGTTATACTGCATAAGTACAGAGTCAGATGTGAGCAGTTTTTTAACATTCCGGAACGCTTGCTCTTCCCGGTAACCCCATACCCACAATGCTTTCTTATCTAATAATCGGTGTAACGGTTCAGCGACAGTTGCCTTGTGCGGTAAAAATACATTATAGAAATTAATGAGGCCTAAGAACGCCTGGAGATCAGCCTTGTTGTGTGGCCTGGGAGCGTTTTTGATCGCTTTTAATTTACTCTCGGTAGGATGAATGCCCTGGCTATCAATCCGGTACCCTAGAAACTCAACATTGTCAGTATACAATTGACATTTATTTTTTTTCACCTTAAGTCCGGCCTCTTGGAATTTTTTTAGAACACATTTCAAACGGTCCTGTAAGATTTTTTGGGTAGGGGCTGCAATTAATATGTCATCAAAATAAGGGACCACGCCCTTGATTCCTTGTAATAACCTTTCCATAAGGCTCTGGAAGATCCCCGGGGCTACACTAACTCCGAATTACAATCGGGTACATTTAAAGGCACCCCTGTGCGTTACAATTGTTTGGGCTTGAGCCATTTTTTCATCCACTGGTAATTGTTGATAAGCTTGAGCTAAATCCAATTTTGTGAAAACCTTACCGCCCCCCAGGGAATGGAGGAGGTGCTGCATCACCGGAACTGGATACGCATTCTGCTGTAGGGCGTGGTTCAAAGTGGCCCGGTAGTCCCCACAAATTCGGATTGACCCATCTGGCTTAATGGGTATTACAATAGGGGTTTCCCATGGAGAGTGATCGATGGGCTTCAACACCCCTTGAGCAATTAGCTTGTCGAGTTGTTCATCGATTTTTGCTTTAAGAGTGAATGGAACTTGACGGGGCTTCAAGCGAATGGGAGCTACTTTTGGATCTAGACTGAATGAGATCGGGGTCCCCTTATACTCGCCTAAGCTGTCCGCGAAGATGTCGCTGAACTCAGAGATAAGGTCTTCCTCCCACTCACAACCACCGACTCGGTTCACGCCGGCCACTTCAATGCCGAGTGGCGCAAACCATTGGAGGCCTAGTAGGCTAGGCCTATCTCTATCGATGACCGTTAGAGGTAAGTACGCTGTATGCTTCTTGAAGGAGACTCGGACTCGGCAGGACCCGACAACGGGGATTCGATTTCCTTAGAAGTCCTTGAGGATGAGGCGTTGAAATTGGAGGTCTTGGCGTTGAATTGTGGGGATGAGTTGCTTGAGTGTCTTCCAAGACACCATCGAGAGGGACGATCCCGAGTCGACCTCCATGTGGCAAGGCTGGTTCTCGATGGCTACCATGACTCGGATTTTCTTAGTGTCCAAAGCTGAGGCGTGACCGATAGTGATAGTATGGTGAGCCTCTTCTCTTTGCAAAGCTCATATTCTGTAGGAGTGGTTTACTGGCTCTCTCCTTACAGGACGGTTTCCTGTCAATTGGCGATAGTTGGCCCCTTTTGAGGCCTGGCTGAGTCCTGGTAAGCTGCGGCAGACCCGGCCGATGTGGCCTCGTTTCCTGCACTCATGGCAGAGTGCGTCACGGAATTTGCATTCGGCCCTGACATGGTTGGCTCCACAGCTAGCGCAAGGACGTAAGGGCTTCGGGCGAGGGTCCCGGTCGGACCGCAGTCGATGGACCCCTTCTTCATCGCTGTCTGACAACGAAGAGAGGTCCTCGTGGTGCGTTGTTAATAATTACCCTTCTGTGCTAGGTGAGATTTCGCTGGCCGGTGGTGGTACCGGAGTGCGGCTTCGCCGTTGTTGTGCAGCCGACTTTTTGGTCGCCTCCGCAGCCGTGGCTTCGGTGATGGCGTCAGCAAGGCTGATGTCGCCTTTCGCCATCAGCTTGCTTTGCACGCCTAGTGCATCTAATCCCAGAACTATTCGATCTCTAAGTGCCTCTTCTAAATCGGCGAACCCGCAGAGGCCCCCTAAATTTCGGAGGTCTGCCACAAAATCGGCCACGCTCTCCCCTTTTCGTTGGTTTCTCTGATAAAACTCGTGGCGTCTCATGAGTGTAGGCACGGTTGGCGTGTAATGGTCTCTCAGGATGGGTTCGAGGTTGTCCCAGCTCATGGCTTTCACTTCTCTAGGTTTGGCGAGTGCTTTAGCCATCTTAAATACGACTGGGCCGCAATGCGTCAGGAACTGCGTTCTTTTCTTTGCTGGTGTGGCGTCCTTCAAGTTATTCGTCTCGAGAAACATTTGGAAGCGATCCATGTAGGATTCCCAATCCTCTTGGTCCGGATCGAACGGAGTGGGTGGTACGATGCCGCTGGACATGGTTCCGTTGTTGGCATCGACTATCACGTGCTCGGTATTGCTTCCTGGCTTCTTCGGCTCAGACATCTCCAGATCCCACCTTCGTCGCCAGTGTTAAGTACTGAACATGGGTCGGAGTAAATGGAGACAGCCTCTGAATAGTGAACTTTCAGCTCTTTATTTGCATAGTGACTTCTAAAAACAACAACAGTGAACTCTGCCTTATATAGGCAACCCCCGTGAGAATTGTCCAATAACGAGCTATGAATGCTAGCTCTTTTAACCAATAAGAATCCTCTGTTAAGGGCCAATCGGATTCCTCAGAACTAACCAATCCGATCTGGCCGCCTAACAGCCAATCAGAAGTGCAGGGCCAGAACCCTGCACTTTACCTCAAGCTCATACTTTATTAACTATGGTACATACACAACACTTTTCATCAAACTAGGCATACAAAATTCCTGCAGCCGTTCTTTGTATGTTTAGCCTCCAGGCCTCACCATCACTCTATGAGGCACCTTCTGGTAAATATTCCCTATGTATAGGGAATAGCCTATTCCACTGGCTGACAGCTTACACAGTCAGCAAAGCCCTCCCTGATGTTTGACCTACATCTTCCTTTTTATATTTAACCCATTAGTTCTGACCTTGCCCTCATGGAGAACAGAGAATAAGTCTGTTCCACTTTTCCTGTGACAATTCCCCTGGCCTCATTTGCCCTCCCACCAAATATCATCAGCTGTTATCCATAATTTGTTCTCCTGAATGGAGATGGGCCTTGGATTGTCAAGGAGCTAGGTTCCAACATTAAGGCCAGTGCATTTATTTGCCGTCCAACTTTACGTTTTGTGCAAGTGTTTTGTGCAGTCCTGGCCCAAGAGAGCCTAACTATCAACTGACAGTGGAGTCCTAAATTCTTTGGGCTATTGCTATTATGCCTGTGGTTGTTGTTGCAATCTGTACTCAAATAGTTTTCCCATGGGTTAAGAGCCACCTACTAACATGTAAATATCTGCAGTAAAAACAAAACAAAACACAAAACAAATTCATGAAGCAAAAACTGCACACAACAGTTAAAAGGCTCCTTGTGGTGAGATGGGAAGCCAGTGAATTTAATTAAATAACAACAACAACAATAACAACAATAACAACAATAACAACAATAACAACAATAACAACAATAACAGCAATGGATAACGGATAATGGATAGTGGATAGTGGGTGTGGCAGTGCCTGGAGACAGCAGAATAGAAGAGAAAGAACTGGAGAAGATAACAAAATACAAAGACCTACAAATAGAAATAGAACGACTATGGCAAAGGCAAGCAAGGGTAGTACCAGTAGTAATAGGCATCTTGGGTGTAGTCGCAAAGCAACTGGAGCAGCCACTTGAACAACATCATTGGCATTGACAAATCTGCCACCAGTCAATTGCAGAAGGCAACTTGACTTGGAACAGCTTCCATCCTGCGGCGATATCTATAACACCATCAAACATCCAGATTTGCCTATCCCAGGTCCTTGGTAAAGACTCGATAGGTACACAAAAATGCTAAACCCAATCTGAACATCTGTCTGACTGTGCAATTAACAACAACAACAACAACAACAACAATAATAATAATAATAATAATAATCTGCAAAAATGTGCTACTTGGAACATCATACATATTAAGAAAATACTTGGTTGATACCTAGGATGTTAGCAGCTACCCCTATCAACTATTGGCATCAATCAATATTTCTGATACATTTTTAAATGTTCAGTTGACTGATTTTCAAGTTTAATGAATAAAAGAGATAACAACAACAGTGATAATAACAATAACAATAATAATACAGCCGAGAGATGCCAGAGGACCAGGAAGATCTTGATGATGAAGATCTTGATGATGATGATGATATACTTGGTTGATATACCTAGGATGCTGGCAGTAACCCGTATCAACCATCAGAGCCAGTCAGTGATATTTGTGATACATTTTTAAATATTCAATTGACTGATTTTTATGTTTAATGAATAAAAGAGATAACAACAGCAACAATAATAAAATACACAGTAAATGGTAAAACATACAAATACAAAAGGATACAAGTCATTCCCAAATATCTTTTGTGGGAAAAAATTTCTCTCTGACATTTGGACAGTGATTATGAAAAAGGCCAGATGGACTTCTTTAGAAGAGCTGTTCCACAGTATTGTCATCATGATAGAAAAACATCTGGCTTTATTTCAAAAGGAAATGTATAGGTTGACACATACATACCTTCTTCTTTGGTCCTTCACTTGGATGGAGATTTGAATGAAGCACCCTCATAGGGTTGCTTTGTGGGATACGAGTGAAGGATTGCAACTGATTGGTTCCACTTTCCCTTCTTCCAGAGCTTCTGCAGATGTTTGGCATCTGCTTAAAAATTGCTCTTGGGGAAGCAAGGCAGTCTGAAAACGCCTCGTTAATGTTAAGTGTGGAGCATGGGTGCGAAGAATGGAGACGAGCCGGTGAAACAGTGAACTTCAAACTCTTTATTTACATGGTGTGACAGCTCGAAACTGGATGGCTACTATAGCCTTTCTTATATCAGCAACTCATTAACTATTCAACCAATGGCAACCTGGGAGCGCTCGCTCAGTTAACCAATGAGAACGGCTTGCTAATGGCCAATCAGATTCTCCTAAATGGACCAATCTGATCTCGCCATTTAACAGCCAATCAGAAGTGCAGGGCCAGAACCCTGCACTTGACTTCAAGCTCAAGATAACTTTATTAAACATTTATTCATTCACAACAACCCTTCCCCCCGGGTTCCGTTTACGGGGTGCAGTCACATAGTCCTTGAGGTAGGACGGTTGTTTTGTTAGTCTTTTTGATTTTCACTGTGCACCCGGTATTTGGCTGCACTCTTGTTGAGGTAGGGCGTTGTTTGGCAAAAGGGGTGCCTCTGATTCTGAGTTCGCGTTTTCGTTGTCACCAACATCTTCGGTATCACCTTGAGGTGATCATCCCATCCCTGATTGCTGTTCTCGCATTTCTGTTCCACTATCATTTCCTTCAAAAAGGTTTTCTGCTAATTGAAATTCATCTTCCTCTGTATCTCCCCCCCCCCTCAGTTTGGTTATTAGGGGACTCGGAGATCCCTGACTGCAGCCTTGATCGTAGTTGATCGATATGGTGCTTCCAAAGTCTATCGTCAGGGCATTGTACAAGGTATGATCTCGGGCCGGTTACATGGACCACAGTCACTTCTACCCAGAGCGGATCACCCGATGAGTTTTTAGCGAACACCAAATCGCCTACCTGGAAGGTACGGTATTGGCCACTGGATCCGAGTGGTTTCTCTGGTTCGTATGCTGGGTGTAACCGGTCGAGGTGGGAGCGGAGCTTTCATCCCATTAGCAGCTTGGCAGGAGTTTTGTTGGTGACGCTGTGAGGAGTGATATGCTGTAAAAAGAGGATTCGATTTATCTTTTCTTCGATGTCATAGTCCACGTTCTGTAGCGTTTTCTTGACGAATTGTACCATGCGCTCGGCCCTACTGTTGGCCGCAAGATGCGTAGGTGAAGTCAGCGCATGTCGAATACCGCGGTCCACTGCTCAAAGGACAGCGCGGTAAATTGGGGCCCGTTGTCAGATACCAGAACGTCTGGTAATCCGTGGGTTGCAAACAGTCTTTCTAGTTTTTAATGACTGCTTAAGTTGTCGTGTTCCTCATTCGGTGGATTTCAAGCCAGTTCGAGTAGGCGTCTACGGTTAACAAGAAGGTGTGGCCTTTGGTCAGCCCAGCAAAATCCAGATGGATACGGGACCAGGGTCCCCGTGGTGTCTCCCATTCGGTTGGGATTGCCTTTGGTGGAGCGTTGCTTACTTCCTGGCATCTATGACAAGTTTTGACCCACGACTCAATTTGCTTGTCGATGCCTGGCCACCACGCGTAGCTTCGTGCGAGGGCCTTCATGCGCACGATGCTGGGGTGGCCATCCTGCAAGGTTCTTAGTAGTACCTGTTGGAGTCATTCTGGAATAACGACTCTATCGCCCCAGATGATGCAGCCCTTTTGAGAAAACAACTCTGTTTGTCGACTTTTGAATGGTGCGCAGTCGTCTGATACTTGGTCCAATGGCCATCCACGTTCCACCCACGTGAGGACTCATGCTCAGGCGGGGTCATGTTTTGTTTCTCTCGTGATATCACGGGCAGTTAATGGTGGTGCACGGAGTGTCTCGATCTGCAACGTTGTCATTGTTGGCATGGGGTCGTCAATAGTCTCTGGAAGTGGTGCATGGCTCAACGCGTCGGCGTGGGGAATAGCTTTCCCGGGGCGGTATTGCAGCAGATAATTATAAGCAGCCAAGAATTCTGACTAGCGAGTCATCCTGGGAGATAATATATAGGGGGTTGGCTTATCCCCAGCTATTATTCCCAGCAAAGGTTTGTGGTCAGTCACTATAGTAAAAGCCCGGCCGTACACATACTCATGAAATCTTTTGACAGCCGACACAATTGCAAGGGCTTCTTTATCAATCTGGCTATAATTTCACTCAGTTTTCAAGAGCGTCTTTGAAAAATAGGCAACAGAGGCTTCGCTACCGTTAGGCAATACGTGCCTCAAAATGGTGCCCACTCCGAAAGGCGATACATCACACGTGATATTTAACGGTAAGGTTTCATTGTACTGCATTAGTAAAGCGTCAGAAGTCAGTAGTTTTTTTACATTACGGAATGCCTGCTCTTCTCTATGACCCTATACCCAAATTGCTTTTTTGTAAAGTAGACGATGTAAAGGTTCAGCAACAGTCGCCTTGTGCGGCAAGAATACATTATAAAAATTGATGAGGCCTAGAAATTCCTGGAGGTCAGCCTTATTCCGGGGTCTGGGAGCATTTTTTATTGCTCTCAATTTGCTATCTGTTGGGTGATTACCCTGACTGTCAATTAAGTACCCTAAAAATTCAACATTATCTGTACACAGCTTACACTTATTTTTCTTCATCTTAAGGCCTGCGTCTTTGAATTTTTGGAGAACCAGTCTTAAACGATCCCGTAAAATTTTTGAAGTAGGGGCAGCAATTAACACATCATCAAAGTAAGGGACAACGCCTTTAATCCCTTGTAAGAGTCTTTCCATTAGGCTCTGAAAGATGCCTGGGGCTACAATCACTCCGAATGGGAGCCGCATACATTTAAAGGCATCTCGGTGCGTCACGATTGTCTGTGCCTGTGCCGTTTTTTCATCAACCGGCAGTTGTTGATAAGCCTGAGCTAAGTCTAGTTTAGCGAAGACTTTTCCGCCCCCCAGGGAATGGAGGAGGTATTGTACCACCGGCACCGGAAATGGGTTTTGCTGCAGGGCGTGGTTCAGGGTGGCTCGGTAGTCCCCACAAATTCTTATCGAACCATCCAGCTTAATGGGTGTCACGATTGGGGTCTCCCAGGGAGAGTGATCGGTTGGCTCTAACACTCCCTGGGCTATTAACTTATCAAGCTGTTCGTCGATTTTCGGCTTTAGTGCGAACGGAACTCGACGAGGCTTAAGGCGGATGGGAGCTATTTTTGGATTAAGGCTAAATGATATCGGGGTCACCTTGTACTCACCTAGCTTTTCCGCGAAGATGTCCCTAAATTCACGGACGAGGTCCTCCTCCCAGTCACTGCCACCGATTCGGTTAATGCCTGCCACTTCAATGCCGAATGGTGTGAACCATTGGAGGCCTAACAGGCTAGGCCGGTCCTTGTCGATCACAGTCAGGGGTAAGTACGCTGTGTGGTTTTTGAACGAAACCCGGACTCGACTGGATCCCACGACTGGAATCTGGTTCCCCTGATAGTCTTTAAGTATGAGTCTTTGGGAATGAAGGTCTTGGCACCAGATAGTAGGGATGAGTTGCTTGAGGGTCTTCCAGGAAACCATCGAGAGAGACGATCCCGAGTCAACTTCCATTTGGCAGGGCTGATTTTCGATGGCCACTTTAATTCAGATTTTCTTGGCATCCAAGGAAGAGGCGTGACCGATAGTGATAGTTTGGTGACCCTCTTCTCGCTTCGTTAGGAGATTCATGGGTCGGTTTCTGTAGGAGTGGTTTACTGGTTCTCGCCTTACAGGATGGTTTCCTGTCGATTGGCGATAGTTGACCCCCTTCGAGATCTGGCTGGGTCCTAGGAGACTTCTACAGACCCGTCCGATATGGCCTCATTTCCCGCACTCATGACAGAGCGCATCACAGAATTTGCATTCGGACCGGTAATGGTTGGCCCCGCAGCCAGTACATGGTTGCTGGGACTTCGGGTAATGGTCCCAATTGGACCGCAGTCGATGGACCTCTTCTTCATCGCTGTCTGATGACGAAGAGAGGTCCTCGTGGTGGGCCGTTGATAGCTGTCCTTCTGACTTAGGTGAAATGTTGCAAGCTGGTTGGTGTGTCGGAGTGCGGTTGCGGCGCAGTTGGGCAGCCGACTTCCTGGTTGCTTCTGCTGCAGTAGCATCAGCGATGGCATCGGCAAGGCTAATGGCGCCCTTTGCCATTGTTTTGCTCTGTACGTTTAGCGCATCTAATCCCAGAATTACTCGGTCTCTCAAAGCCTCTTCCAGGTTGGCAAAATCGCAGAGGCCTCCCAAGTTTCGGAGGTCTGCAATGAAATCGGCAACGCTCTCTCCTTTCTGCTGGTTTCTTTGGTAGAACTCATGCCGTCTTACGAGCATTGGTATGGACGGTGCATAGTGGGCCCTTAGTAGAGGTTCGTGGACGTCCCAGTCCATAGCCTTCACTTCAGCCGATTTTGCTCGTGCCTTGGCCATCTTGAATACGGTCGGCCCACAATGCATTAGGAACACCGCCCATTTCTTCCCGGTTGTGGCATCCTTCAAATTATTGGTTTCCAAGAACATTTGGAAATGATCCATGTAGGACTCCCAGTCTTCTTGCGCTGGGTCGAACGGAGAGGGTGGTACGATGCTGCTGGACATGGTTCCACCGTTGTGTGTTTCAGCCACGTGCTCGGTTGTCTTCTTCGTTGTTTAGTCAGCTCTGACATCTCCACATCCCATCCTTGTCGCCAGTGTTAAGTGTGGAGCATTGGTGCGAAGAATGGAGATGAGCTGGCGAAACAGTGAACTTCAACTCTTTATTTACATGGTGTGACAGCTCGAACTGGATGGCTACTATAGCCTTCCTTATATAGGCAACTTATTAACTATTCAACCAAAGGCAACCTGGGAGCACTAGCTCCATTAACCAATGAGAACGGCTTGCTAATGGCCAATCAGATTCTTCTGAATGGACCAATCTGATCTCGCCATTTAACAGCCAATCAGAAGTGCAGGGCCAGAATCCTGCACTTGACTTCAAGCTCTAGATAACTTTATTAAACATTTATTCATTCACAACAGTTAACACAAATGCATTGCCTCTTTGCCTGAAGAAAGCAAATTGACCTCGGGGTAGAAAGTATCTCATGAGAGCAAATCAAGAATGCTTTCCAGCCTCCAACAGTTGACCAGCATTAATGTTGGATGCTTTCCAGTTTTTTTTTTTTCTTTCTTTTCTCCAAGATGGTCTTCAAAGAATCCTTGTCTGCTTGGCAAATTCATTTTTTTTTAATAGAATAGAATTCTTTACTGGCCAAGTGTGATTGGGTACACAAGAAATTTGTCTTGGTACATATGCTCTCTACATAAAAGAAAAGATACATTTGTCAAGAATCGAGAATCATAAGATACAATACTTAATAATAATCAGAGGATACAATAAGCAATCGAATCATACTAGGAAATAGTCAATAAAAATCGTAAGGATACAAGCGGCAAAGTTGTAGTCATACAATCACAAGTGGGAGGAGATGGGTGAAAGGAAGGATGGGAGGATTAGTAATAATATTCTGGAGTAGAGCACAGATTTTTAAAAGTATTGCAGCATAAATTCAGTGCCAGAAAAGTAAACACAGATGACAGGCTTCATTTAACTTCTTTATAAATACATAAAGTAAATTTTACAATACCAGTTGTAGATTTCTCCAATGTGGAGCAAACTCAAACAGAAGCAGACATGTTACAGGTTCAGACCAGAGCAGCAACTCAACTTCAGCAGACAAGCAAGCAAGTTAAGTTTCTCTTTCACTTTAGAGCTGAGCACAGAACAGAGATAAAAATGGCCCAGATTCTCTCTTTAAGTTTCAGCCCTCAATTCAGCTCTCATTGGCTGACCTTGTTACTAAGCTCTATTCCAGTCCATGAATATACTCTGACACAGATTACTTGCTTTAACCAGGGCTCCCCAACCCCCGATCCATGGACTGGCACTGGGCCACAGTATGCCAGCAACTGGGCTGTACAAACAAGTGAAGCCCCATCTGTGTGATGTAGGCCACACAGAAAACCACCACTCCCCCCAGTCCACAGAAAACCCTTTCCCCCCAAACCAGTACCCAGTGCCCAAAAGATTAGGGGGTGCTGTTTTAGAATTATGTCTGTTGTTTTTTTTCATCTGCCTTGTTTAGCCCTGCCTTGTTTCCTTTTCAAGTCTGATAAAACAGAAAGGATTTAGGAAGAGAATCTATACCTGATCTATATTTCCATCTCCGTATCTTGCATTTAAGGAGCATCACTTGTCCGGGTATTTAGAACTATGGATTCTATTGCTTATGGATATTGTTTTTGTGCAAGCAGATAAAAGTATTTCTTTTTGGGTCAAATTGTTAGCATCATTCATTGCACAACCAAGCTCATTCTTTGCATTTGACTTCCAGGTCAGTGGATAAATTCCCCTTCTTTAATATTTCATAAATGCTACTTTAAAAATATTCTAGTTTTCAAGACGACTAAATGGAATCAAACAGGATTAAGGCAGAGATATGTTGAGAGAGAAAGAGAGAAACAAACACACAGAGAGAAACATGGAGCGAAAGAGGGACAGAAAGAAAGATAGAGAGAAAAACACAGAGAGAAACACAGAGAGCAAAAGAGTAAAAGAGAGAGGGAGAGGGAAGGAAAGAGAAAGAGAGAGAGAAACACAGAGAGGAACAGAAAGAGAGAGAAACAGAGGGGGGAGGGAAAAAGAAACAGAGAAACACACAGAGAGATAGAGAAACAGAGAGAAAGAGATTAAGAGAGGGAGAGGGGGGAAAAGAGAAAGAGAGAGAAAGAAAGAGAGAAAGAGAGAGAGAAACACACAGAGGGAAAGAGAAAGAGAAACAGGGAGAGGGGAAAAAAGAGAGAGATCCTGTAAGAATTTTAAAAAACAGCATTTTCATCCAGACAAACACTGTTCAGCCAGCCATCCCTAATGATTCCTGTTTTAAATCAAAACGCAAAGATTTAACTCAGTCTATGTGCATTGATAAAGCATGAGTCCAGCTGTCTATGATTTAGCAGCACAAAAATAGGACCTGCTTGATTTCTACTCCTGGTTTGCAAACCATTGAAAAAGACAATTTGTCTGTTTGGAGAAATATGTCCTGTATAATATTTATATTTATATTTTTTTAAAAAAAACAGCTAATAAATCCCGCAGCCCTTAAATGTAGGAAGGTCCGAGGGCAAAGGATGGAGAGAAGTTGGAAGACACATTTAATGGGAATATACTGGCACGTGTGGTAAACCTGCATAAGGTGTAGTTGCTTAAACATTCAAGACATTCTCAGATCCATCTCATCCTTTACACCCCTTTTTTTTTAACTATTACCATCTGGCCGATGGTACAGAATAATAAAAACAAGGACAAATAGGCTGAAAAACAGCTTCTATCCCAGGGCAGTAGCTCTGTTGAATTCTACTGTATAGTGCAATATTAATGCAATATCAGGGGTTTTCAATTCAAAGTATAGAATGTGAAGGATGTGTGTTTGTGTTTATTTTCATAGGCATAATGTACACTGAAGATGGTATTTAATTTCGTTGTATGAGATGCAATGACAAAGTCAACTAAACTAAAGTAATTTCAGTAAACCTGGAATTACTGTAAACCTCTTTTTATTTTTATTTTTTATATATTTTTATTTTTGTCAAATGCTTACAATATAATAGAAATATAAATAAACTTAAGTATACATACATGAAATAAGTACTAATAATTGGGGACAATAGGACAGGGATGGTAGGCAGGATTATGCGCTTATGCCTTCCCCTTACTCTGTTGGGACTCTGTGGGAAAATGAAAGGTAGGACCTGTGGAGAAGGTATCAGGTAGGGAGAAGATCTGGTGACACCAGAGGAAGCTTTGACACCATGGTGTCCTGGTTGATCCTTCAAAACAGAGGAGAGAAGCTATGAAGGATTTTATGGTCACCCTGAATCTTTTGGCAGTGAGCAGCCATTATAAATTGAGCAGGACATTCCCCCAGAGAGAAGAAACTTCTCTCAGTACAGGCACTCTTCGATTTAATGACCGTGATGGAGTCCAACATTTCTGTTGCTAAGCGAGACGGTCATAATGTCACCATTCCAACTAACCATCTCCAACCCAATAAACTCTGAGACAAGCATTTCCTCAAAGTTCCAATTTTATTAGAGTCGGCATCGTGGCACATCTGGGGAAAACCCGAATCGGAGAGTTCCGGGTTTTCCCTTCCCAAAAGAAATTCAAAGATTCCTCCCCTGCACCCATCAATCCATCACATGGCCCAATCAAATCTTCATCCCAATTGGAGACATTCCATCCAGACACTCCTCTCCAGGTGCAGGGCAACATGTCCTTGACTTTCTGAGAAAGAATGTTGTTGTGTCTAATCTTCCACCTCTCTGTGAAAGGCTCCTTCCCAAATTCCCAGGCACTAAACTGGCAGCCTCGAAATTTCCAAGTCAAATATGGCATCCAAGGCTGACACACTAAGTGAGTTTTGCCCCATTTTGCGACCTTTCTCACCCCTGAATCACTGCAGTTCTCAAATGATTAACTTGGTTGATAAGTGAATCTGGTTTCTCCTTTGACTTTGCTGGTCAGAAGGTGATCCGGTGATCCCAGGATACCATCATAAATATGAGTCAGTGGCCAAACATCTGAATTTTGATTTGCGTGACCATGGTTGTAAGTGTGAAAAATGTCCCATTGTACCTTTCAACAGTCACTAAACGAAGCATTGGGAATGAATTAAGGAGAAACTTCCCAACAGCAAGGACAATTCATCAGGAGAACAGCTTCTCTGCAGAAGTTGTAGGTGCTCCCTCAGTGGAGATTTTTAAGAAGAGATTAGACAGTCACTTGTCTGAAATAGTATAAGATTTCCTGTTTGAGCAGGGGGCTGGACTCCAAATTCCCTTCCAGCTCTGTTCTGATTGATTGAAGGATCATCTGTGCAGTGTATGATTTTCCATCCATGAATTGTGCTACATCTGTTGACCAGATATTTTCAGAAGCATTTTTTTAGATCTTAAGATTTCACAAACACAAATTGCATCTACTCTAACAGAGATGAGATACTAAACAACCGAGTCTTTTAGTCACAACAGGGTGTTTCTCTCCCCACACTTAAATATTTCAAGCACAAGATGGCACTGTTACAAACTCTTTCCAAAGCTATTTTGTTTGTTCATTAAATAAATCATTGATTAGTTTGGGAATTTTTCTCCCAGATTTGAATTTTTTTACCTTAGTCGCAATCTTTCCCGTATACAGCAGAAGGTCAAGTGGAAAATGAACTAAGAATTAACATTTTATTTTATTTATTTATTTTATTTATTTATTTGGTTTGTTAATTGTTTACAAGATAATAAGTATAAGTATATATATAGTTATGAATACATGAAATGGGTACATATAAGAAAAATAAAAGAAATAATAGGACAGGGACGGTAGGCACGTTGGTGCACTTATGCATGCCCCCTAAAGACCTCTTAGGAAAGGGGTGAGGTCAATAGTAGACAGTCTAAGGTTAAAGTTTTTGGGGTTTGGGGAATGTTGTATGTGTAGACATGTGTACACATGCTGTTGTATGTGTAGGTGTGTTCAATGTGAAATTCAATAACATCTGATATGGAATTTGAATTGAAATTTGATCTGAAACAAAAGCTTGGTTAAAACTGGAATATGGTTAAGTTTTCCCTGTGGGAGCCAGGTAATACCTTAAATTTTCTTCCAGGAAAAAATAGGGACCTCTATGTGATTGCCAAAAGAGATGTCACTTTTGAAATTGAGAAAAGTTTTAAGCATTCACAGGATAAGTCCCTGCCACCCAAACTGGAGGTTTTTAAGAAGAGATTGGACAACATTTGTCTGAAACAGCAAAGGATCTCCTGCCTGAGCAAGGGATGGAGTAGAAAATCTCCAGGGTACCTTTCAATACTATTATTTTAATGCTGTTTCCCTGAAAATATGACCTATCTTGAAAGTAAGTCCTAGCTTGATTTTACACGTGTGACCAATATAAGCCCTACCCCTAAAATAAGCCCTAATTAAGATCCTGCCCACTCCACGACTAAAAATTAAGCTAGGGTGGGGATGTGAGGATGGAGCTGCCCTACTACTTACATTTGGACAGTTGTAGTCAGGACTTGCACACCTTGACACCTGCCCTGCCCATTTCTTTTGGAGCCGGCAAGGCTGGCAAAGCTTTCCTGAAAACCTCTGTAGCTGATTACAAAGTTCTGGATTGATCCAGAGCTCTGTTATCCATTGCAGAGGCCTTCAGGAAAGCCTTGCTGGTTGCAAAAGAAGAAGTTCCTGAAGGTTTCTGACAGCGAAAAGGAAGCCAGGGGTGACGCGCGCAAGTGAAGTTAGTCAGTAGATGACATCCCCCCAAAATAAGACCTGGTGCCTTTTTTTGTGGCAAAAGTATATATAAGACAGAGTCTTATTTTCAGGAAAACACAGTATGTTCTATCTTATAGAAGGAGAAAATGGTGGTATTAATGACGAAGGTGTTGCACTAAGATCAAAGCAAACAGGTTCAAGACCACTGCTCCATATGGAAACTCCCTGTGATTTTGGGCAAATCACTCTCAATACAACCAACCTCATCAAGTTGTTGTGAGAAGAGAACTTTATATGCATCACCTTAAATCTGAGATGATGCATGCAAAGCAATCAAGGTGAAATGTAAATCTAAGAAGTAAATATTAACAAGTAAAAATTCTCCTCTTCTTCCTCCCTCCCCTCCTCCTTCTCCTCCTCTTCCTTCTCCTCCTCCTCCCCCTCCGCACCTTAATTTCATTTCAAACAATCAGTGGAAGCATTTTAGAGAAAATGGGGAACATTTTCCAACAGTTTTGGAGGAGAAGGGTCCCTTCAAAGTGCTTTTGTCAAAAACATTATTTCCTGGAGGGGAAGAAAACAACGGAAACTAGCAGATCTGTTAACTTTGGGTGAAGAACAAAAGGTCAATCTCCATGAACATCTCTGAAAGCTTGTACCACCTCACATTGAGCTGATGTTAAATCCTTTTTGAAGTGGCATAGATCATTCTATTTTAGGTGCATTGTTTAGAATAGGAGAAGTGAACTCAAAATGAAAAAGGAACAAAGCCGTTAAAACACATGTCTACCTTGTCACTAATGACTGATGTGAAGAAAAAAAGAAAAATATCTGATATCCCTTCAGTTCCTTGAATGAATGAAATGTGATGAGACACGACAGGATTTTTTTGTTTGTTTTAAAGTCGGTCTATTTATTTAAACTGGAAGGTTTTCATACCACGGTTCTTTAGCACTCAAAGGTCTGGTTGACATTTTTATTTATTTGATTGGCATCTAAAATAATTAACCATGCTATTTTCAAAAAAGATGTTTTACTTGTATTTTGTGTGTGTGAAAACTCAAATAAAACTTTATAAATAATAATAATAATAATTAACCATTGTTTAACTAACCACTTTGCTGATGACTAATATGACTTGTCCGTCTGTGAGAGAGATGAGCATATCCAAAATGTGCTAAATAAAATAATAATAAAATAAAGTAAGCTACATTCCTATCTAGAATCTCATTCACTCATTCACTCATTTACATTTCTATGCCACACAACTCTATGAGGTGATTCTATCCACTAAGAATATTATTTCACATATTATTTAGATGTAAGAATTTTCAGATATTATTATTTTGGCTTTATTGTTTCTAATAAATTAAAAATGATTTCCTCCAGTACTTGGGCCTGTTTAGCCTATGTTCCCCAACCAGGGTTAAGGAGACAAGCTAAACAGAATGTGCAGCGTTAGTTAGTTAGGCATATAGATAAATGTGTGAGATAAGTTTGTATGTTAGTTAACATACAGTAAAAACAACAGATACGCTTGTGCTATCAAAAATATAGTTTATTCCATTCAGATTTATAGCGTAGTCAAAATAACAGTCCATTAGTCATGTATCGTTTTAGTCAGTCCATTCAAGGATATTCAATTTAGCAAAAATCCGTGTAGAATATCCAATGTCAGTTCACTTACAATAAATCAGTCCTTTCTCTCTCCCGTTCCAGTAGGAGAAAAACGCAGTCTTCAGTCTATCCATTAATTAGGGATCATCAAGCCAGAGAGAGCAAGCTGCCGTGCCTTGCTTCTTTTATGGTGCTTTTACAACCACTCCCTTAATTACATTCTTACAGTTAAAGTAACAGACACTTTAACCAACAAACCATGATAACATATTTATTATTTTACCTAAACCAGTTAGGGTAAACAATGTTATCCCTAACACTTATCACTGAATCTTTCCTTTTCCTCCTCCTCCTCCGCTCCTCCTCTTCCCCTTCCCTCCCCTTCCTCCTCCTGTTAGAATGCAGTATTGCAGGCTAAGTCTGCCCACTCCAGGAGTTGGATCCTGATTGTGGTTGACTCAGTCCTTCCATCCTTCTGAAGTCGATACAATCAGTCAGTCAGAATAAAGCAGGAAGGGACCATGAAGGTCTTCTAGTCCACCCCCCTGCTCAAGCAGGAGCCCCTATGGCATTTCAGACAGGTCCCTTCTTAAAAACTTCCAGTGATGA
>CM066332.1:138410272-138472772 GCA_033807585.1 Hydrophis major
TGACAGTCCCTCACCCCCCACACACCCCCTGTCAATGACTGCCTTTGGGGTGCTCAGTAACCCAGCCGCCATTCACTTCATATGGTCCCTGAATGAATGCTTGTAATTCGAGGACAATCCTTTGGCTTTTGCCAAAGGCTGAGTCAAAGCCAGTCATGTTTCCGTAAGAGACTGTGGCTGAAGCTGAGAAAGAAAAAAAAAAAAAACCAGAAACAATATCTCTAAAAATACAAAGAGGTCGCAGTGGGGAGATATATCCCACTGCAGAAAAACCTAATATACAGACTCTTAATCCGCTGTGCATATATATTTCATGAAAAAGAGGTTGGAAAGCTTTACAGAGCTTTACCCCCACCCTTATGAACTCAGCAATCGGGGTCAGTAAAGAGGATCAGAGGTTGCCAATTTTAATTCTCAAGATTGTGTTCTCTAACCTCTCACACTTGACATCCACACTCATTAAAGCAAGCCTGTGTGAATTGTGCATTCCTTGACTGTGCTCTACAGTTAAAGGCATCCATCTCCTGCCTATTCTGATGGGGATCCTTCCTCCTCCTCCTCCTCTCCTCCTCCTCCTCCTCCTTCCCCCTCCTCCCCCCCTCCTCCTCTTCTCCTCTTCTCCTTCCTCATCTCCTCTTTTCCTTCTCCTTCTCTCCTCTTCTTCCTCCTCCTCCTCCTCCCCCTCCTCCTCCCCTCCTCCTCTTCTCCTCCTTCTCCTTCCTCATCTCCTCTTTTCCTTCTCCTTCCTCCTCTTCCTCCTCCTCCTTTCCTCCTCCTCCTTCCCCTTCCTCCTCCTCATCTTTCTCTTCTTCTTCTTCTTCCTCCTCCTCCTTCCTCATCTCCTCTTTTCCTTCTCCTTCCTCCTTCTCCTCCTCCTCCTCTTCTCCTCCTCCTCCTTCTTCCTCCTCCTCCTCCTCTTCTCATCCTCCTTCTCCTTCCTCGTCTCCTCTTTTCCTTCTCCTTCCTTCTCCTCCTCCTCCTCCTCCTCTTCTTCTCCTCCTCCCCCTCCCTCCTCCTCCTCCTCCTCCTCCCCCTCCTCCCCCCTCCTCCTCTTCTCCTCCTTCTCCTTCCTCATCTCCTCTTTTCCTTCTCCTCCTCCTCCTCCTCCTCCTCCTCCTCCTCCTCCCCCTCTTCTCCTCCTTCTCCTTCCTCATCTCCTCTTTTCCTTCTCCTTCCTCCTCTTCCTCCTCCTCCTTTCCTCCTCCTCCTTCCCCTTCCTCCTCCTCATCTTTCTCTTCTTCTTCTTCCTCCTCCTCCTCCTTCCTCATCTCCTCTTTTCCTTCTCCTTCCTCCTTCTCCTCCTCCTCCTCTTCTCCTCCTCCTTCTTCCTCCTCCTCCTCCTCCTCTTCTCATCCTCCTTCTCCTTCCTCGTCTCCTCTTTTCCTTCTCCTTCCTTCTCCTCCTCCTCCTCTTCTTCTCCTACTCCCCCTCCTTCCTCCTTCTCCTCCTCCTCCTCCTCCTCCTCCTCCTTCTCCTCTTCTCCTTCTTCCATATCTGTCATTGGACATTGGCGATCTCACACCGACCCTTCATAATTGCTCTTTTCTTTCAGCAGCTCTGCACATGCGCAGGCTAGGAACCGGCTCCAGCTGCTCCCCTGCCTTACTGCTGTCCGACTCCAAAGGCGGCTGATGATTGCCAGCCTGCTCTGGCCCCATCTCCTGCCTCCGATGCAGGGCCCTTGTCCGAGCCTTCCTCAGCCTCCAGGAATGGCCCAGGTTCCTCCCCAACCCCCTCACTGTCTGACTCTGCTGCCAGCTCCACTAGCCACCACAACAATCAATAAGAAACGGTGTAGGGTCACCTTCTTGGGTGGGGGTGGGGGTGGACTAGATGACCTACAAGGTCCCTTCCAACTCTGTTAATCTGTTAAATAAACATTGTTCATTTCTATTGCATGGATGGAAGAAAAGTCCACCCCTTGGAGAAAAAAAAAGGGGGGAGGAGAAACATTCAGATAGGATTAGGGGCTTTGTAAAATGAGTCTGCAGTTGCAAATATGATTTGCAAATTATTATTTTTTTAATTTATTTATTTATGTGTTTGTTTATTTATTTAGTCAAGCGGTTCTAAGATAACAGGAATAAGTATAAACATATGAATATATGAAATGGGTACATATAAGAAAAATAAAAGAAACAATAGGACAGGGATGGTAGGCCCCTTGGTGCGCTTATGCACGCCCCCTACAAGCCTCTTAGGAAAGGGGTGAGGTCAATAGTAGACAGTCTAAGGTTAAAGTTTTTGTGGTTTGGGGAAGAAACCACAGAGTCAGGTAGAGTATTCCAGACATTGACCACTCTGTTGCTGAAGTCGTACTTCTTGCAATCAAGTTCGGTGCGATTAATCTTGAGCGTTTATCTATTGGTTGCTCTTGTATTGTTGTGGTTGAAGCTGAACTATTCATTGACAGGTAGGACATTGCAATGTATGATTTTATATACCATACTTAGATCGGACCGAAGGCGGCTTAGTTCAAGGTTTTCTAGGTCTAGAATTTCGAGTCTGGTGGCATAAGGTATTCTGCAACGAGTAGAGGAGTGGAGAATTCTTCTTGTGAAATATTTCTGGACTTTCTCGACTGTATTAATATCAGATTAAGAGAGTTGAAGTGTATCTTTCTGTGTGTGCATGTGTATGTGTTTCTCCTGGTATTTCACTGGGTTTTGGAAAGCTTTTATCAGTTTTGGGGCGGTGTCCCTTTAACTACATCACTTAGTGGTTTATGCTTTGAAAAGCAGAGCTTTGGCTTAAATTATGGAGCTATTCAGGTGCTTTAATTGAAGGCAAAGGCACTTTCAAGGAAGGAAGGGGGGAAAATTGGGGGGGTGGGGGTGTCTTTCTTTGCTTCCACAAAAGCAAAATCACCGGCTTGATCCCCCAAAACACACTGAGACATAATGGAGACCCAGAAGATGAACAGACCCATGGAACAGCTGTCCTGCCCTGCATAAGAGGCACTACAGACAAAATTAGTAAGATACTATACAGACACCACATCAAGACTGCCTTCAAAACAGACAGAAAAATAGCAGCCATCCTCAGGAACCCCAAAGACAAAATTGACCTGGAAAACCAAGCCATATACGAAGTCCCCTGTGCATCATGCCCGGCCACATACATTGGACAGACCAATAGAAGAATAAGCACCCGCCTGGATGAACACAAAATGCAGTCAAAAAGCTGGAACACACTTCCTCACTAGTCCAACACATGGAAGCCACAGGTCATAGCATCAACTTCAATGGCACCAAAACCCTAGCCACTATAGAAAACCCTAGCCACAGAATCATCAGAGAAGCCATAGAGATTGAAAAAAGACCAGAAAGCATGAACAGAAGAGATGATTCCACCAGGCTGTCAATCATTTGGAAGCCTGCACTCACAAACAAAAAAATATCCACACCACAAGCCATGCAAACACCTGGGCACAAACAGATCCCTCCTGATACCTCCAGCTCAAACACACCCCAACCAGGCACCCAGATGAAACCTAGCTTCCTAACAAATGATAGCCGTCCATTTACTCGGAGCCAAGCTGCACTAAAGGCCTCCAATACAGGAACACAATTTTGCCAGCCAATCAAAACACAAAAAAGCCACAAAACAGACAGAAGATATTAGAAACACCAATCAAGCAGAACAGAGCAAACTCCAAGACCAATAAACACAGACCAAGACTCCCAACCAATCAGGATGAAGAAAAAACCATTCTGGCACAGCAGTAGGCTAGCCCCAAATTTAAAACTGAAACAACTGTAAAAGTCTAACTCACAGACGAACACTATACAGAAGCCTGATGATGGCAGATGAGATTCTGCCGAAACGTTGCTACAACTTTAAAAGCACAACTACAATGACGTGGGAAAATACCCAAACAAAGCTGAATACCATACATGTAAGTACCCACGAAAACTTAAGAAACACACACACACACACACACACACACATATATATGTTTTCATAGATTTTCACGGGTACAGGTATGTAGGTCTAGGTGTTTTTGGGTCTTTTCCCATGTAAGATTAAGAGTATGTTGGCGACGTTTTGGCGAGGTGCCACTTGGCATCCTCAGGCTGGTGCTTTCGGCTTTGTGCCAGTGCAAGCAGTGTGTGATCGGAGCTGCCGTCTCTCTATAAATACTGGTGGTGGGGGCTGGTGTGATGCGCTGGTTGGCTATGTTGCTGCCTCTTGATTGGTTGATGGAGCTATTGTTGGTATAATGGGTTGTGTGATGGCCTTGTGAGTTTTGTTGTGGAGATATCCTGGGTCTTGTGCTGTAACCTCCTGGGTCATTTGTTTTGTAGTGATCTTTTTTCCATTAGCCTCTTGTGTTTTAATGGCTTGGGAACGGGTTGTGTGATAACAGCGCAGGACCCAGGATACCACAACAAAAGAACTCGCAAGCCCATCACACAACCCATTACCCAAGAAAGAAAGAATGCGTTTGTCAAGCCCGGTATTGATATATGTGTAGCCATTTTAGTTAGGTTTAATATATATATTCCTTTTCTTTATTTTTTTCTAGTTATGAGGGGAAGGGTTTCGGGCTTGCCACATTCCTAAGGTGGGAGAAGTGGAGATAAAGAGAGTTGTTTAGGCTAGGTGGTGTTTCTTCCCATGGGAACAAAAGCTGGCCTTGCTGAGACCTGGAGGTGGAGAATGATGACACCAGGCAAACGTGGATTTGCTTCTATTGGAAAATGTGACTTTTAGGGGTTGTTTCTAACTTCCAATATTATGTGGTGTAATTCTGGGTTGTGTCAGATCTGGAATTACAACAGACTTTGCCAATTTGATGCTTTCCTAAATAAAAGAAATTGTCTTGGAAGATGGACTTTGTTCTTTTCTTTTTAAATGGATTTCATCAGTTGGAAACCTGATAGCGTGTTCTTTAGGAGAAAATATCAGGTGTGATCATTTTCAGAAGAAAGGGTAATACATTTTGCCGCCTGGTGCTAATTCTGATAAATAATTTCAGTGGGATTCGGGGCTTTTATTACCCCAGTTTAAATAGGGACTTCCGCACAACAACGAGCAAAATTTCACACCATCCTTGGGGTCTTCTTAACAGGCAGTTCCCCTTTGCAAAGCCATTTAGCTTGGAAATGTCTCTGAAGCAACTTAGGGGACAGAAGAACAGAGAAGCAATGCTAATGGCATTTGGTGTCTACAAAAGAAGGACCCCTGGTGATGGTGTGATAGCTTTGTTGTGAAATAGGCTTTGTGAGTTCAGCCGTCCTCACCGAGGAAACGACGCCATCAAAATTTTACTAGGGGAGATGAAAATTTGTGCGGCATTTTGGAGCTCGTTTCTGCTGGAGACGACCAATCGTTTTATAAATCAGAAGGACGGATCATAGTTCTCTTCAATCTGGGGCAGTGGTGTGCTTCCCTTTTCTTTTTTATTATCCCCAAAATAACAATAAAAACGATAAGACCATTCAATACCCACAGAGACAATCACATACATAAGGTGGTATATCTTTTTTTTCCCCTTCTTTTTTAATGAGAGAGGGCAATAGCAAGTGGAAGGGACTGCTGGACAAAAGGAGAGAGAGGGAGGGAGGGAGGGAGGGAGGGAGAGCTTTTTACAACTTTTTACAACTGAAGAAAAATCTGCAAGACCGTGAGCAGTAAAATTTAATGCTTCCAAACTGGATGTGAATAGAAAAGATTTAGTTGCAAAGGTTTGATGTAACTTCATCTGTAAACTGCCTAGAGTTACTCAGATTGGCAGTGCTTGAAACTGATAAATAAACATCAGGACAAACTATCTACTCTTTTGGGCTTCCTTCCTTCCCGCCCTCTCCCTCCCTCCCTTCTTTCCTTCCTTCTTCCTTCCTTGCTCCCTTCTTTCCTTCCTTCCTCCCTCCCTCCCTCCCTCCCTTCCTTTTTTCCTTCCTTCTTCCTTCCTTGCTCCCTTCCTTCCTTCCTTCCTTCCTCCCTTCCTCCCTCTCTCCCTCTCTCCCTTCCTTCCTTCCTTCCTTCCCTCCCTCCCTTCCTCCCTCCCTCCCTCCCTTCCTTCCTTCCTTCCTTCCTTCCTTCCTTCCTTCCTTCCTTCCTTCCTTCCTCCCTCCCTCTCTCCCTCCCTCCCTTCTTTCCTTCCTTCTTTCCTTGCATTTTCTCATCTTCATTCTCTTCTAAAGAGCTCTGGCACAGTGGTTAGAATGCAGTATTGCAAGCAAACTCTGCCACTGCCAGCAGTTCGATCCTGACCGGCTGAAGGTTAACTCAGTCTTCTGTTCATCTGAGGTGGTGAAATGAGGACCTAGATATGAGAAGTACTCTCTCATAGAACTGGTAGGAAAAAATATGGAATCCCACCGCTGATCTTCACCCCCTCCTCTTTTTGGCCTTCTTAAAAGGCCTGAAAACTTGCTTCAGCCAATGGGATTGAGGGCCCAACAAGAGCGTGTCATTCTAGATGTTGTTAATGAGCGAAGAAAGAGGCCATCGTCTCCCTGCTTTTATCTCGTTCCTTTCTTTCCCATCTTAGTTCATTTTTAAATGAATGTTAGTGTTAGATAAATACAAGGGAGTCCTCAACTTATCACAGTTTAGTTTAGGGACCGTTTGAAGTCATAACAGATGGAAACTGAACAAGGAGAGATTCAACCTGGAAATAATGAGAATTTTTTCTGACAGTGAGAGCAATCAACCAACGGAACAGAAGTTTGCCTTTGGAAGTTGTGGGAGCTTCATCACCAGAGACTTTCAAGAAGAGATTGGACTCTCATTTGTCAGAAATTGGTGTAGAGCAAGGGCCTTCAAACTTGGCAAGTTTAAGACTTGTGGACTTCAACTTCCAGAATTCCTGATTTAACATGACTGGGGGAGGAATTCTGGGAGTTGAAGTCCACAAGTCTTAAAGCTGTTAAGTTTGAAGACCCCTATTCTAGAGTCTCCTGCTTGGGCAGGAAGGTTGGACTAGATGACTTACAAGGTCCCTCCCAACTCTGTTAATCTGTATTCTTGATAAAATGTTGGAAGATAGGATCCAACATCCTTTGGAAAATGTAGTTCTTCTTCTTTTAATCTTGAAAGGAAGGAAATGTATTACCAGTTTGGGGGAAATAATACTTAATCTTATTTTCCCTATGTGAACCATAGGAAATTATCCATCACTCTTCACAATGCCTCCCATTCTGAAGCATTGTTCATGTCTTGTAATATTTTTAAGCCATCTAAATATAACTAGATGCCAGACAAACATTAACATGAAGCTGGATTCTCTTTGCAAAGATCTCTGCATGCCACAAGTCAGTTTTGTTCGTTTTTATTCATACATTCCATTTCTATCCAGCCTTCCTATTTAGTAGCTGACAACTATTAAAGCACAACATATCACAACAAGATTAGAACCAACACTGCAGCTATAATAATCTGGATTTCTTTCCCCCACAGTTTTTATTTTAAAATAATTTAGCATATATTTTTATTGAGAATTTTACTCTCTCTCTCTCTCTTTCTCTTTATACACATCAACCCACACAGAAACTATCTGGAATACTCACCAAAATAGAAAAGCAGAGTCAAATTCAAATAAAGAAGCCGTCAAACACATTTTAAAAAAATCTGGCTTTTTGTGGGGAATAAACTGACGGTAATCACTTCTTGTTAAAGGAAGGGTTTAAATTTGCCATGAATTCAGTTGTATTCATTCTAGAACAGTCCTAGAAGTCAGATTGTAAGCTTAATTTACAGATTAACAGAGTTGGAAGGGACCTTGTAGGTCATCTACTCCAACCACCCCTGCCCAAGCGGGAGACCCTACACCATTTCTGACAGATGGCAGTCCAGTCTCTTCTTGAAAGCCTCCAGGATGAAGCTCCCACAACTTCTGTTCCATGGGCTGACTGTTCTCACTGTCAGAAAGTGTCTCCTTATTTCCAGTTGAACCTCTCCTTGATCAGTTTCCATCTATGAAGAAGAAGGGAGGAAATAAAGTAAATGGATGAAGAAGGAGAAGAGATGAAAGGAAACAGAAGGATAGCTAAATATCTATGGAGATCTCAATCATCCAGGTCATGGTTGCCCCAAATATACTTTTTCAAGAGGCAACTGGACTTTCTTGTTTTTCTTTGAAGATGTTTCGCTTCTCATCCAAGAAGCTTCTTCTGCAGTCAGAGCTGAAGAAGCTTCTTCAATGAGAAGTAAAATGCCTTCAAAGAAAAGCAAGGAAGTCCAATTGCCTCTTGGGGAAAAAAAAACCTTTGGGAAATAAATGGATGGAGAAAGAGAGAGGAGAAGAGAGGAGGAGGAGGAAGAGGAGGAGGAGGAGGAGGAGGAGGAGGAGGAGGAGGAGGAGGAGGAGGAAGAGGAGGAGGAGGAGGAGGAGGAGGAGGAGGAGGAGGGAGGAGGAGGAGGAGGAGGAGGAGAGAGAGGAGGAGGAGGAGGAGAGAGGAGGAGGAAGAGGAGGAGGAGGAGGAGGAGGAGGAGGAGGAGGAGGAGGAGGAGGAGAAGAGAGGAGGAGAGGAGGAGAGGAGGAGGAGAGGAGGAGGAGGAGGAGGAGGAGAGAGAGAGAGGAGGAGGAGAGGGAGGAGGAGGAGGAGGAGGAGGAGGAGGAGGAGGAGGAGAAGAGAGGAGGAGGAGGAGGAGGAGGAGGAGGAGGAGAGAGAGGAGGAGGAGGAGGAGGAAGAGGAGGAGGAGGAGGAGGAGGAGGAGGAGAGGAGGAGGAGGAGGAGAGAAGGAGAGGAGGAGGAGGAGGAGGAGGAGGAGGAGGAGGAGGAGGAGAATGGATGAAGGAAGAGAGGAGACAAAAGGAGAAAATGGGAAGAGAGGGGGGAAATAAATGGATGAAGAAGGGAAGGACAACAAAGAGAAGAGAGGAGAAGTATATAGAGGAGAGGAGAGGAGGAAAACGGAAGGGAAGGGAGGAAAGGAAAGGAAAGGGAAAGGGAAGGGAAAGGAAAGGAGAGGAAAGAAAAGTATTTTGTATAGATGAAATCAGAAGGTGAACAGGGTGAGCATGCTTCATCAACTTGATCAGAGATCAAAAAGATCTCCACTGGAAGAAGTTAAGGTGAATGCAGAATGAGCTTCTAGGTTAATTTGAGTCTAGATTTCAGGGTTCATTGACTTAATAGGCTATTCTTGGACCAATTGCAAGGGTTGTTGGGTGTTTTTTTTTTAAAGCAGCTGCTCTCTGGCAGAGAACAAAGCAGCCTGATAGTAAGGAGGAAACCACTCTCTAGAGAAGAGACCAGCTGCTGGAGGGGAGATGGTGTGTTGCAGCTATTTGAAGCTGAACCTGCTAGCATCACACAATGAAGTATGGAGAGGAGGCCATCTGTTCTGAAGGACCTGAGATGGTCCAGAGCTACCTGAAGGTACCAGGACAAATTTCTCCAATGAACAAGAGGGAAGGGAAATAGAACAAACCCATATAAAACACACATACCGTAAAACATAATTTAAAAAAGTAAAATTTAGCAATTGCACAAATGAGATCTCACTGTAGTACACTTATCCTTCCTCTGGGAAATGATGGAGAAATGCCCTCCACGACATTTACTAAAATAAAATGTGATTTTTCCAAGCCTGCCTAGATGTAATTGTTATAGACATAAAGACAGAAGAGGGATTGTCTTGTTGTTATTCTAGAGTTAGCTTTCTCCTTTGGTCATTTTTCTCCAACAATCAAGGGCAAGCAGACCAAAACCACCCATAAAAAATCTCAAGCAGAAGCATTATTGTTACAAAATGGGGGCAAAACCAGGGGTGGATTCTACTCGGTTCAGACCGGTTCACACGAACCGGATGTTAAGTTTTCATCTGGTTCACCCAACCAGTATTTCAACCGACTGGCTGGCCCACCCACCGCGCACAACCTCTCCCCTCCCAGCAGTCTCCACGCAGCCCATTTTCGATGCAGGTAAGTACAGGGGCCTTTTTCCAGCTTCCAGAGGGTCCCCAGAACTCTGGGGAGGCCATTTCTGCCCTCTCAGAGGCCCAGGAGGGGCTTTTGCCTTCCCAGAGGCCCGAGGGAAGCCTCCGGACCCTTGGGAAGGTGAAAAAATGACTCTCCTGGAAGTCCCGGTAGGCTATAGCAACCATGGCCATGTCCACTCAGCAACTGGATAGCAAACCAGTTTCTGGGATTATTGAATCTCACCCCTGGGCAAAACTCACTTAGCAAATGTCCCACTTAACACAGCTGCAAGTCAGGGACTATCTGTATTCCCTGGGGAAAGATCAAGTAAGGCTTCAGGGGATTTGGTAGGAGGTCAGGCCTGTGCCACTTTCTATACTGCAGAGACTCTAAGCTTGAACCCCTCTTAACCCCTCCCTCCAGTCTAGCTGGAGATTCCATCACATCAATTTAGTGTTCTCCAAAGTTGTGGGACTTCTAGACCCACAATTCTTAGCCACCATGCTTTGGAGCTGAATGCCCCATAGCATCCAGGAGCTGTAGTGGCACAATAGGCAGAATAGCATTTGCAATAGCACTTATATACCGCTCCACAGTGCTTTACAGCCTTCTCTTAAGTGGTTTACAGAGTCAGCGCATTATCCCCAATAATCTGGGTCCTCATTTTACTGATCTTGGAAAGATGAAAGACTGAGTCAACCTTGAGCTGGTCAGGATTGAACTGCTGGCAATGGATAGAATTAGCTGGCAATGCCTCCACTGTGCCTCCACAGCTCCTCCTTCCTTCCTTCCTTCCTTCCTTCCTTCCTTCCTTCCTTCCTTCCTTCCTTCCTTCCTTCCTTCCTTCCTTCCTTCCTTCCTTCCTTCCTCTCAGACTTATATACAGCTTCACAGTGCTTTACAGCCTTCTCTAATTGGTTTACAGAATCAGCATCTTGCCCCCAACAATCTGGGTCCTCATTTTACCAACCTTGGAAGAATGGAAGGCTGAGTCAACTTTGAGCCAGTGAGAATTGAACTGCCAAATTGCATCAGACAGCAGTCAGCAGAAGTAGCCTGCAGTACTGCATTCCAACCATTTTGCCATCACACAGTATGCCCACAGCCTGAAGTTCAATCCTGAACAACTCAAGGTTGACTCAGCCTTCCATCCTTCCAAGGTTGGTAAAATGAGGACCCAGATTGTTGGGGACAAGAGGCTGACTCTGTAACCCACGTAGAGAGGGCTGTAAAAGCACTGTGAAACAGTATATATGGCTCAGTGCTAAGTTCCCCTATGCAAATGCAACAATTTGTATGTTTCTACCTTATATCATTAAAGATAATGTTAAAAACCTCCTTGAACAACAGCTGGATTGCCAATGTAATGAAGGCCAGGTAAAATATCTATAATAGTTACTTTATAAGCAACATGTCAGCATTCTACTGAAAATGGTTCAGTATATTTGAAGTAGAGGGAGATTACTTATATTATTTTAAACTCTATTACTTAGGAGTCATCCAGAGTTTAGATTTCATTTTGTGAAAGCTCTTCTAAAGAAGGGGAAAAAAACTGGAAGTGGACTACAAACAAGATAAAGGGCCTGGGTGTAAGTTATACGAGGGAAAATAGGAAGAAGCAATCTATTTTATTTTGGGAAAAGAAGACTAAGGGGATTAATTTCTAACTCTTCAATATTTAAAATCCTCCACAAAGAAAATGGAGCATTTCTTCTTTGGATATCCGCCGGGGCTTAGCGATGAACAATTTCTGAGGCTATGCTTTAGCTGAACTAACAAACATAAAAATAGAAGCTTTTTAGCAGCTTTTCACAACCTGTTACCCTCCAGATGTGCTGAAGTTCAACTGCAGGTTTTCAGGATTGATAAAGATAGGGGAAAACCAAGTATCCAAAACAGCAGATATTTCAGGAAAGTTTTTTCACAGAGCATGGTCACAGAACCTTGAAAGCCTATCAGATTTCCTCTTTACCTCGGCTTATACTGAACAATACCAAGTTGGGTTATTTTGAGTTTCTTTCTTGTGCTTTCTTCTTTCCTGGGATTGGATAATCTTTTGGTGTTTTTTTTTTTTTTAATTTAAAGATGAGCCAGCCGTGTGCAGCAACTGCCAAAAAAGCCAACTCAATTCTAGGCTGCATAAGCAGAGGGATAGAAACAAGATCACGTGAAGTGTTAATATTGCTTTATAATGCCTTGGTGAGGCCACACTTGGAATACTGCATCCAGTTTTGGCTGCCACGATGTAAAAAAGTTGTTGAAACTCTAGAAAGAGTGCAGAGAAGAGCAACCAAGAGGATTAGGGGACTGGAGGCAAAAACATATGAAGAACAGTTGCAGGAATTGGGTATGCCCAGCTTACTGAAAAGAAGGACTAGGGGTGACATGATAGCAATCTTCCAATATCTCAGGGGCTGCCACAAAGAAAAGGGAATCAAGCTATTCTCCTAAGCACCTGAGGGCAGGACAAGAAGTAATAGGTGGAAACGAACCAAGGAGTGAAGCAACTTAGAGCTAAGGAGGAATTTCCTGACTATTAGAACAATTAATCAGTGAACAACTTGCCTCTGGAAGTTGTAAATGCTCCACTACTGGAAGTTTTTAAAAAGAGGTTGGATAACTATTTGTCTGAAGTGGTTCCTGCCGAGGCAGGGGGTTGAATTAGAAGACCTCCAAGGTCCTTTCCAACTCTGTTATTCTATTCTGTTCTATTTTGTGAAACTCCTCCCTTAAAAGTCCAATTCCTATTGCCCCAAAGCTGCTTTTTCAAAGGGCAAATTGGACTTTGTTTCTCCTTGAAGACAATTCACTTCTCGTTCAAGAAGCTTCCTCAGTTCTGACTGAACGTGGAGAAGGGAAGGATTTATATTCCTTGCAGTCCTCTGGTCATTAATACTCTTCCTGAGAGTCACTGAGGCCACTTGGAGGTTTGCCTGTGCCCTCAACATCCCCTGAATAGTACAAATGGGTGTTAATACATTTACAATCAAATATTTTAAATTTTTATTATATATATCAGGTACGATTCCCAATAAAAAAATCTCTGGTTTCAAATCTATGTGTTTCTTTATCATTTTCTCCAGCCATATGCGAATTCTAATCCAATATTTCCTGGCCTCCTCACAATGTATTAACAGCAGCTAGGATTGTATTTGCTAAACATTGGAAGAGTGAGAAAATACCAATAGAGGAAGAAATTATTAAGAAAATATTGGAATGTGCTGAAATGAGTAGATTGACATTTGAAATTAGAGAACAAGAAGATAAACAATTTTATGAAGTTTGGGATCTTTTTTATCAATGGTTAGATAATACAATATGATAATAGAATATTTAGAAATCTAGGAAATAATGAATATATACTTTTTCTTGGTTTTGATAATTCTTAAGAATACTTTATTATGATAGATTTGATATGATTTCATGATTTGTTATAAAATAATTTAACCTAATTATAGTTCTCGCTTAAGTATGAATTAGTAAAATTATAGTCAAATGATTGTTTAATAATGATATTGGGATATTTTATTGATGATTGATAATGTGAGTTATTATGTAATATAATTATTTTGATGACTATGAAATGGATGCACAAAAGGGAGTGGTAAACCAACCGATACACTGTAAATTTATGAAGAATGTTTAAGTTTTTTTTATTTTTATTTTTTTTATGTTATGTGTTATGTCTTATATGTTTTTTGTTTGTTGTTAAAATCAATAAAACTTTTACAAAAAAAAAATAGTACAAATGGGTGTGAAATCTTCTTGGAACTGCTGGAAGGACTGTTTTGTAAACAGGAGATAGGTTGTGTCTTACCCCCTCCGATTGTTGAGAGAGGGCTGGTCAGTTTTGACGTAGATGTCCTCTTTGACCTCTCTTTCAAACCAGTGGTCCTCTCTGTCCAGAATGTGGATTTTGTTGTCGTCAAAAGAGTGTCTGTCAAATGCAGATGGACTGATGAATCTTGCCCTGCTGGGTTTGTTTTCCTATTGTTAGCTGGTGCTCCGTTCAAAATCCAAGAAAGAAATACTTAGACTCTTGTAATTAGAGAAAAGATATCTTTCACTGGAAATCAGTGGTAGCAACAAGAAAATTCTGAATCTGGGGACGTACATCACATATATCAAGGGAGTGAAATGTCCCCAGCCCCAATAGTTCAAACGGTTCTTCCAGTTAAAAGTTGTGAACTTCATCATGTGGACACCTCCAGGTGGTGATGATTACTTGACCTTGGCTTACTCAGATAAAGGTTTGCAGTTGCGCAGAGAAGAGAAAGCTAAGCAGGAATTAGAAACCCTCCCCAGTTTATACAATATCAGTTAGTCACACTTTCAGCTCACGTCCCATACATTTCCCCCTTCCACCACCCTCGTTATTCATGACAGCCAGAAAGAAGCAAAGGAAAGGAGGGAGATCTTGAAGGCTGACCCCTATGTTGTGCCATGGGTTTGTGAAGTGGTTGTTTTGTTTCTCCAGTATTTGTATTGGCTGGAAGTTCAGGAAGGCCGGAAATGGGCCTGTTTCTAGCTTCCAGAGGGCCTCCAGAGCCTGGGGAAGCCATTTTCGCCCTCCCAGAGAATCGAGGAAAGCCTCCGGAGCCCAGAGAGGGAAATAACCCCCTCCCACCGGCTGTGGTGCAGGAGGCCAATTAAGCCACGCCCGCCAGGGCCACGCTCACTCAGCAACTGGTCAGAGAATCCATTGCTAAAATTTTTGAAGCCCACTCCCTGCAAAAGGGGCTTTTGGAATTGCATTTAGAAAGTAGACCAACAACTAGTGCAGCTTGCAAAGCAGAACTCGTATCTGCCAAGATCTGATTTCCAAGAATTATCCGAAACTATTGCAAGAAGCAGAAGTTTCCAATTAGCTTCCATCGATGAAGCAAATTGGTTGCGTTCCGGAGCACATGGACTATATTTTCCACCGCGTTGATTTTTATGAACTGTTTGGGAGAACATCAAGATCAGCTCTGCAGAGACGGCGACGATTTCTCTGGCTGTCTTTTCCGTTGAGCCTGGGCTCCAAGTCGCATTGTTTCTTTCCTAGAACAACACTCAGAATTGGGCCTCTGGATCCATCTGCCCCTGGATGAATAAAATATGGGTCCAGAAATAAAGATTTGGTGCACAGAAGGGCCCATTTTGGGAAAAAAAAAAAAAGATAATGCTGCAACACTATTCAATGCTAATCTTTCAGACTGTGCTTTGTTTCCAGTCCAATTTTGGGTTCAACTGTGGTTAAGTTCAGGTCGACCTGTCATCAGAAAGGAAAAAGTATCTTTTTTCCTCCCCATTGCAATTTGTTGCTTTTGAGTGGTGCAGTGGTATATAGGTAAAGCTCTTGCCTCATCATCAGGAGGTTGTGAGTTCGATCCTAGGTAGAGGACGATATTTTTCTCTCTGGGCACAATGATAATATATATGAACAAAATTCCACATTGGTGACAGGAGAGGCATCCGGCCAGTAAACACTCAGCTCCATTCAGTTGCCCTGATTCTACCCCTATGCAAGGGATTATGGGGGTCATTAAAACACACACACACACACACAAATGGCAATTTGTTCCTGTTGGAATGGTGTGGGATCCCCCTCATTAAAAGCAAAAGTCTCTAGCCACATCTCAGAAAAAGTAAATTGGTTTATTAAAAATTGCCATGTTGGTGCGTTGCTGGGTGCAGCCCATTCTAAATCCCATCATCCATTTCCCCCTTGACCCTGGTCTTTCCCCCACCCCCTGGATGTGACTTCTCCAATAGGACACATCCATCTCCAAGAGTCATCCATCATGCTCTCCAATAACCTTCTTAAGCTATGACAACTTTGGGCTGCTGAGTGGATTATCTAGGCATTTCAAGAATGCCTTGTTTTTCCCCCACTCCCTTTTTCTGGCAGCTTAAAAAAACCCCAAAGGATTATCTTTTTAGTTGACACCTATTATGAGAAGTTTTACATCTAAGAAAGGGGGCAGGATACAGTGATTTCTCATGTACTTGCAGAGAAATTCTGAGAACAACATCCATTGGGCCTTTTCCTACAAAATAATTGATGACCTTCTGTATATTCTTGGTCCTGAGGTGCCTAAATATAAGCAGGGAGTTCTAGTTGAGGTTAAAAATTAAAAAAAAAAAAACAAAAAAAAAACCATTGATGATAGGATAATAGATGCTTTTCAGGTGTTCTTCCCTCTCTGAAGAATGTCTATGGAGATTCTCAGTCTTCCAGATCATGGTTGTCCCAAAGGTGCTTTTTCAAGAGGCCACTGGACTTGTTTTGTTTTTCCTTGAAGATGTTTCGCTTCTCATCCAAGAAGCTTCTTCAATTTTGACTCTGAATAAAAGCCATTTGTCCTAAATGGTATAAGATCTCCCGCTTGAGCAGGGGATTGGACGAAAAGACCCCCCAAAGTCCCTTCCAAGCACTGTAAATCTATGTTCAGTGTCCCTTCAACAAAGCAAGCTCCACAACACTCCTTAAGCAAATCGAGAAGAAAATTTCAAGCACCTGGAGAACAAGGTATAGAAAAAAGAAGAAGGGTGCTTTTAAGAAATTGCAAGGCAGATATCTTATCTGGCTCTACAGAGTAAAGAGTTGGTCTCTGACAGAAAGCCACTTGAAGAGACGAGAAGCATTTGAAATGTGGATTTACAGGCAGCTGTTATGTATAAGCTGGGTTAATAAAATCAGAAATGAGGAAATAAGCCGCCTGGGAAAGCCAAGGGGAATCATCAAAAGCGAAAGTTAATAGCGAAAGTTAGAATATTTTGGACATGTGATCCGGACACCTGGAAAAATATAGCATACTTCACTTAATCCTCCAGGGAAACATTGAAGGCAAATGAGGTCCAGGCAGAAGAAGAAAGTCATGGCTTCAAAATCTAAGGGACTTGTTTGGACAAAACTCAGCAGCACTTTTTGGTGTGGCTGTTGATAAAACATAGGATAGCCAACATGATCGCCAACATCTGATGACAGATATGGAAGAAGAAGGGGGAGGAGGAGGAGGAGGAAGGGAAAAGGGAAGAAGGAGAAGGAGAAGAAGAAGAAAAAGAAAAAGAGGAGGAGGAGGAAGAGGCAGATGTCAGTGTATCATTCATACTGTACGTAGCAAGTTGGCATTCTCACCAACCTTCAAGAGTCATGTGATAGTAGCAAGAGACAGCAATGCTGTGCCTGCCTTTCCATTTTGAACTGAGACTGTAATCTCTGGCGGGTGTCTTGGTCTCTGGATGGGGAGGTTATGAATAGATGGGCACCATGTTAGCTGCCAATGGTGAGAAGACGCCCCTCTTTGTGAAATTGCTGTTCATCTAACCACCTGCCAAGCTTTTCTTCGGAGGAATTCTTAGGATAACACAATGGAATGAAATGAGGACAATGTAATTGTTGGTTCTTATGGCACTTTTGCCTCCCCGCAGAAAGCTAAATGAGAGACAGGCAGATGTACCATCCGGGAAGTGAGCCAGAGTGTTCTTATGAGTTAGCTAAGGGGCTCTGCGCAGTAGCCCTGAACAATGCCCGCCTGGTTTTATGGTTGCACCAGATGTCACCATAGGGGACATGCTGAAGGATGAACGGCTCCAAGGGGCATTTTCCAGACATTGAATATTGACTTGTTATTAGTGTAGCAAAAGGGAAGGGGATTGGAGGAGATAATAGATTTCCACCCTGAGTTGAGTTCTTGGTTTCTCTGTAACAAATAAAAGAAGCTGGTTACCAGCCTAGAAGTAATGGCACTCTCTTATCACTACTCAATTTCTCCCAAAGTTGTTTTTTTCAGGAGGCAACTAGATTTTCTTGTTTTTTCTTTGAAGATGTTTCACTTCTCATCCAAGAAGCTTCTTCAGCTCTGGCTGGATGGTGGAGAATGGAAGGATTGATACTCTTTGAAGACTGCTGGTCATTTGCATCCTTTTTGAAGGTCATTGAAACACTTGGAGGTTTATCTGTGTGTCCTCAGGGTCACCTCAGGGTAGCTTGTGTGATGACCCAAAGGGGCATGGCACAAAGGCAACACAGTCAGATAATCAATAAGAGTCCCTTTATTAGTTCCAATTCTCCCCCCCCCCCCCCCCCCCCGATGTCCAGGTTACCTTCTGGCTGGAGAAAAACTTTCCCAAGAACAGCCCCTGACTACAGAGAATCAAGTCCAAAATGTCAACAAAAGTCCAATCAAAGCAAAAGGAGGTAATTAGTTCAACAGGGCAGGAGAAAGAATTCCAGATGTGAAGGTACAGCAAAACTCAACACAGTTGGAAAGACACCCGGAACACAGATAAGCAAAGTCAACACAAGATAAACTCACATTTGCTCGCAGCAGCTGCCTGCATGTCTCTCAAACGTTCTTCCCAGGTGTTGCTAATGAAGGGAATCAGGGCCTTACCTCCCCCATAAGCCATGCAACCCGGGTTGCTCTCTTTTCCATTCTGCCCTGGGTGCCCTAGGATGAAGAGGGGGTGGGCCTGGGTCTTCCTCTGAATTTCCTCTCCCTTGTTCTCCCTCTTCCCTGCTCTGCCTAGCCGGGCTTTGCCCTTCTCCAGTTTCCTCCACAGCCAACGAAGCCACACTCCCTGTCAGCTGTTTGTCTTCCTCCTCAGATTCAGACTCTGACAGAGGCATGATACTTCTTCAGCTCTGGGTGCCTGGTGGACAATTGGAAGGATTTATATCTGTCTTTAAAGTCCTTCCATCCCGCATCATCCAGCCAGAGTTGAAGAAGCTTCTTGGATAAGAAGTGAAACATCTTCAAAAGAAAAAAATAAGAAAGTCCAGTTGCCTCCTGAAAAAGCCCCTTTGGGACAACCATGACCTGGATGACTAAGAATCTCTACAGACTACTCAATTTCTCCTTAATTAGTAATTAATTAGTATCAAAGAGTTTGTACAGAGAACTACATTTCAGGAGACCAGTTCTTTCATGCAGGGAGAATATCACGCACAAGACTAATAGTTTGGAAAAGTTCACGAAAACCTGGTGAAGCCCCTTTTATTCCTTCACTTTGCTTCAAAGCTCCAAATATCCTTGACTGGAGACCAAAAAAACTTCTCCCACAAGCAGTTACAAAAAGCCGTGTCAACTAAAAATGCCTATAAATTATGAGGAGTAAAAACAACACAAGCCACACTGAAACAATTAAGGGAACTAGGCAAAATAAGGGCTTGAAGACATCCACAGATATTGGAACACCCTCTGGGAAGGATGCCAAACTCACAGTGGAATGACAGACTAAAAATATTTCCATGCTTTGTTTCCAGCACCGGCCCATACGCATGTCTGGTTCTCACAGCTGCAGCCCATGAAGAGGATCAAGGCCCTTTCCTCCCCCTTAGACCATGCCATTCCCGTCTCTCCCTTATCCTCCCCTCCCTTTGTGGCCTAGGATGGAGAGCGATGGGCCTGGGTCTTCCTCTGACTACCCAGCCTCCTCCACAACCTCCAGAGCCACACTTCCACTCCCTGTCAGCTCTTCCTCCTCTCCCTTGGAGTCAGACTCCAACAGGGGCATGACACCTGGCCCATGGGCACAGGACCATGCCCAGTTTAGCAAAGGGGGAAAAAGTCCCGATACGTCATGTGATGTCACCGTGACGGCGTAAGTTTGGACACCTCTGATGTAGTCCAATTCAAAGAGATCAATAATAGCACTAGCAATTAGATTTATATACTGCTTCAAAGTGCTTTACAGCCCTCTCTAAGCAGTATTTTCCCCAACAATCTGGCTCCTCATTTGACTGACCTCAGAAGGATGGAAGGCTGATTCAACCTTGAACCAGTCAGGATCAAACTGCTGGCAGTCAGCAGATTTAGCCTGCAGTACTGCATTGTAACCACTGCACTGCCACAGCCATAAAGTGTTATATTTGTTCTATACAAAGGTGAAGGTTTCCCTTGTCCAGTCATGTATGAATCTAGGGGGTATGAATCTGTTTTCTAACCGTGGGATCCAGCATTGTCCGAAGACACTTCCGTGATAATGTGGCCAACTCTGACTCTACGTCAAGATGCATGGATTGTTGTTACCTTCCCACTGAAGTAGTACCTATTTATCTACTTGCATTTCCTATTGTTGAGGGGGAGCAATGGCTCGGCAGTTCCAGAGATGACGCTTGTCAGCTGGAAAGCTGACAGCCTGGGTTTGAGACCTGAGCGCTGCATGATGAGGTGAGCTCCCATTCTTCACTCCAGCTCCTGCCCATCTAGCATCTCTTGCTTTTGCACCAGAAGGCGGGACAAGAAGCCATGGCTGGAAAATAATCAAGGAGAGAAGCAGAACTAAGGAGACATTTCCTGACAGTGAGAACAATTAATGGAATGGAATAAATTGCCTTCAGACCTTGTGCTTCATCACTGGAGGTTTTTAAGAAGAGACTGGATGGTCACTTGTCTGAGATGGTGCAGGGTTTTCTACTTGAATGGTGGGTTGGACTAGAAGGCCTTGACTTGGTTGGGGAAGGGGTTTCCATTCCTGTCCTTCCTGGTTCAAATCGACTGCAGTGAAGCCTGACAATTTGTCTCAGCATGTACAACAAGACTGTTAAATCGGGTAGATCGGTCCCCATAGAGACGCGAGACCAAAAGTGAACATTCAGCTCCTTATTCAGTATACAGTTCTGTACTCGACCTGCGCTCTGTGGCAGCTCTTCATATAGGAACTGCTCACGGCGCAGCGGCCAATGACAGGGCTTTGAATCTCCCGCGATCGGCTCCGCCAATTGCGGTTGATTCTTAGCGCGCCAATCACGGCCCTTTAGTTGTCCAATCAGGTTGCGGTCCGTGTGGACCAATCAGGATTCAGGGTTTGGAGTATGCTAATACAGAACAAAGACTGTCTAGGGGGAGGGTTTTACTGCTCTTTTCATGTTTGGCTCAATGGGACCAGTTAATTGACAGTGACGTTCGTGGTGTGATTACAGAGCTTGGGGAATGAAACGTATCCGGTTATTCAGAGATCTGCGTCGGTTGTGCGCATTGCTATGTGATGTGGGTGTGTTTGGGATGGACAGGTGGGGGGGAACAGACAGTTATGAGGCTGGGAAGATTGTGGAAGTGATTATGGCTTAATTAGTGCAATTAGCATTGCGGGGTGGATGTGTGCTGGGTTAATGGGGAGGGCGGATGTTAGATAGATGGGAGGGGTGGAACTGGATCATCAAAGGCGCTGAGAGGAAGCTGCTCTCAGCACCGGCTTAACTCAGGATTGTCGTTGTTGCTGTGGTTGGAAGAAAGGGATGATAATAAACACACATATCCACAAAGAACTGTGAGTAATGTGGTTTATTACCAGAGTTTCTATGATTCCAAATGGAGGCTGACACGATCAACCAGTGGAACAGCCTGCCTGCAGAAGTTGTGAGTCCTTCATCAATGGAGGCTTTCAAAAAGAGACTGGACAACCATCTGTCTGAAATGGTATAGGGTAGGGGTCCCCAACCACCGGGCCCCGGACCGGTACCAGTCCGTGGAACATTTTCTACCGGGCCACCGGTTTGCTGGGTGCCGCCATCTTGTTTTGATGAGAAAGTGTTTCCGGTGAGCTTTTCCGGTTGGAAAGCAGCTTTTGGGTGCTGAAGGAATCCTCGCGCCTTAGTTTCATTGAAGGGTGGGGCGGCTTCGAACAAAACTAAAGTGCAAGGATTCTTTCAGCACCCCAGGCAAGGCGAGCCAAGCGACTGTCCCGAAGCCCATTGACAAAGGTACAAAGGAGGAGTTGAAGGTGGCGGGGAGAAGTGGGGGACGACTGGCTGGCCGGTCGCTTGGCCCACCTTGCCATGCATGCTGATGCCGGTACTGGGCCGCGGATCATTTTGTGATGCCGGTACCGGGCCATGGCACAAAAAAGGTTGGGGGCCACTGGTATAGGGTATCCTGCTTGAGCAGGGGATTGGACTAGAAGGCCTCCAAGGTCCCATCCCATTCTATTCTGATTGATCAGTTTGAAAGCATGCAAATGCAAGTAGATAAATAGGTACCACTTCAATGACAGGGTAACAGTGTCCCTTGTGCCTTTGATTTATATAGTAGCTGGTCATATGACCACCAAAAATGTCTTCAGACGATGCTGGCCCCCTCAGCCAGGAAACAGATGAGCACCCTAGAGTCAGATACAACTGGACAGGGGAAACCTCTGCCTTCACCTATTTGCTGTTGCGCATTCAGACTGCTGGGTTTGTAAGAGCTGGGGCAAGAATGAGAGCTCATCCCATCATGTGGTTCTTGAATCTGGAACTGCCAACCTTTTGGTTGACAAGTCCAGCATCTTAACCACGAGGCCACCACACCCCGTGTTCTATATCTTTGTTTTATAGCTTTCAGTAATATTCCTTCATTTTTTTTATTGAGGCGTAAGATAAAATAAGATGCCAAATACAAAAGGGAACAGGAAAACGGTCGGGAGGAAGAGGGGGAAGAGAAGTGAGGAAGAGTAAAGAAAGAAAGAAAAGGAAAAGAAACATTTATTACTATATATGTTGACAGCAGCAAGAGAATAGAATTCTTTATTGACCAAGTGTGATTGGACACACAAGTCTTTGGTGCAAATGCTCTCAGTGTACATAAAAGAAAAGATACATTCATCCAGAATCAAGAATCATAAGGTGCAACATTAATAATAGTCATAGGGTACAATAAGCAATCAAATCATACTAGGAAGCAGTCAATATAAATCATTAGGATACAAGCAACAAAGTTCCAGTCATACAGTCATAAGTGGGAGAAGATGGGTGAAAGGAAGGATGGGGGGATTAACACTAATAATAATGCAGACTTAGTAAATAGTTCGACAGTGTTGAGGGAATTATTTGTTTAGCAGAGTGATGGTGTTCGGGGGAAAAACTGTCCTTGTGTCTAGTTGTTCTGGTGTTCAGGGCTCTAGAGCATCATTTTAAGGGTAGGAGTTGAAACAGTTTATGTCCAGGATGTGAACGGTCTGTAAATATTTTCACAGTCCTCTTTTTGACTCGTGCAGTATACAGGTCCTCCATGGAAGGCAGGTGGGATAGCAATCGTTTTTTCTGCAGTCCTAATTATCCTCTGGAGTCTGTGCCTGTCCTGTTGGGTTGCAGAACAAAACCAACAGAAGCAAGACTATTCTATGTACAAAATTGCTACCATGGACAAATGGTTGCAGAAATTGATCAAGTTGGCTGAAATGGCAAAATTGATTATTTTGATTAAAGAAAAATAATACAAGTATTTTTATTTCCACATGGAGACTGCTTCTGAACATGGTGCTAGAAGTGGAAAAGAATGAAGCTTTGACTTTGGTTTCACTGATTAGATTGATAGAACTTTATAGAATGGGTTCATTCATATTATTATGGAAAAACAAAATAAAACGTTGTGATTTGATGCTAATGCCTTATTTTACTGCAGCAGAGAGAAGTTGGTGTTTCTTTTTCTCTCTTTTTCTTATCCTTCCTCAGCTTTCAGTAATATATTCCTAGCACAGCTCCTAGCATCAGATTCTAGATCACATGAAGCATTAATACTACTTTATAAGGCTTTGGTAAGGCCACACTTGGAATACTGCATCCAGTTTTGGTCGCCATGATGTAAAAAAGATGTTGAGACTCTAGAAAGAGTGCAGAGAAGATCAACAAAGATGATTAGGGAGCTGGAGACTAAAACATTAGGAAGAATGGTTGCAGGAATTGGGGATGTCTAGTCTGATGAAAAGAAGGACTAGGGGTGACATGATAGCACTCTTCCAATATTTGAGGGGCTGCCACAAAGAAGAGGGAGTCAAGCTATTCTCCAAAGCACCTGAGGGCAGGACAAGAAGCAATGGGTGGAAACTAACCAAGGAGAGAAGCAATGAAGAACTAAGAAGAAATTTCCTGACAGTTAGAACAATTATTCAATGGAACAACTTGCCTCCAGAAGTTGTGAATGCTCTAACACTAGAAGTTTTTTAAAAAGATGTTGGATAACCATTTGTCTGAAGTGATGTCAGATTTCCTGCCTAAGCAGGGGGTTGGACTAGAAGACCTCCAAGGTCCCTTCCAACTCTGTTGTTTCATTCCATCTAAAAGCTCAATGCAGAACTCCTTATAGGAATATAAAAACAACCCAAATTTCAGCCTGAATAAAAATCTCATGATTTTTTTTCCTTTAAAAAAAAAAAGGGCAGCAAAAAACAAATAAAAAATCTGCAAACCTCTTCCACTGTAAGTAATAAGTTGAGATTCTATTCAGTTACTTTAAAATAATAATAATAATAACTTACCCAAATTCACAGTGTTTTTCAGAAAAGAGATGGGAAGACTGTCTCCTTTTTTTTAAAAAAAAAAAGAACAACTCAGATTAGAAATGATAAGAAGCATGAGATCATCGCAGAGAAGGGGTCTTGAGCAATGAGCATGAAAATAGGTTTGAAATGAATCTCTCTGTGCATTTGAGTCTGTAAGATTAAATTAGGCTTGCTATCTGTTGTCGCCAGTAAAGAGACTCGCAGACAGGAGTTGAATTCAGCTCTTTATTAATAACAGTAACTTCAACTGCAGTCGAACCGCAGCAGCCCTTTTTATAGTGGCTGCTCCATGGCTCGCAACCAATGACCAATGGCCAATGGCCGCTATCAGCGGCCAATCAGGTACTAATGTTACTAACCAATCGTATCGTTGCTTCTGTTAACCAATAGGAATATCACCCTAGAAGTCCCTATTTAAATACACTATACTCTCCTTCCCCATTAATGTCTCATGTGTTTGAAGAGAGTTTCTTTACTGTGCTTGACTATATTAGGAGTTTAGGTGGTGGCTGCAATCCAGCTTGATGTGAGAAGACCAGGAAATAACTAATCTCCTCAATGATGATTCATTTTACATTTCAGCCGGTTTCCAGGTTCAGTCCTGGAAGAGACCATATCTTAGAGCAGGGACAGCCTGGGGCTGGATCCAGCCTGTGTGATGCTTAGATCTGGCCCGCAGGCAGGGGTGGGCTTCAAACATATCAGCAACTGGTTCTCTGTCCGGTTACTGGGTTGGCATGGCCTAGTCGGCCTCCTGCACCACAGGGAAGGGACTGTTTTTGACCTCCCCAGGCTCCGGAGGCCTTCTGAATCATGGCGGGGGGGGGGACGTTTTCACTCTCCCCAGGCTCTTAAGGATTTCCTCAAGCCTCCGTGAGGGCCAAAATGGCCTCCCCCAGGCTCTGGAGGCCGGAAATGGGCCCGTTTCCAGCCTTCTGGAACTTCCGGGAGGCCCATTTTTCTCCCTCCCCAGGTTCCAGAGGCTTTCCTTGAGCCTCCAGGAGGGTGAAAACGGCCTCCCCCAGGTTGCAGAGGCCCTCTGGAGGCCAGAAATGCGCCCATTTCCAGCCTTCCTGAGTGTCTGGGAGGCCCGTGTTTTTGCCCTCCCCCAAGCCTCCATGTAGGCCCTGCGCTTACCTGTCATCCAAACAGGCCACATGGGAACTTCTGGGAGAGGCAGGGTGGGCAAGGCAGGGCCACTCAGGGATGGGATTTGCTGGTTCACCAAACTGGCCATAAAACTAGCTACAGGTTTGGCCAAACTGGTCGATCCCATAGCAGCCCACCCCTGCCCACAGGGCCACCCTGAAAATAATGAAGAAGCGGCTTGCGGTGCTTCTGCCAGTGAAAACAGAGCTCAGGGAGCCCAGGCCTGGACCTCCCAGTGTTCCATTTTCACTAGCTAGGGGGCTGCAGGAGGCTGTTGGGGCTGAAAACTGAGCCTGGGAGGGCCATGCATGAGCTCTGTTTTTTTTTTTCTAGCAGAGGGCTGCAGGAGGCCATTGCTGCCGAAAACGAAGCCTCAGTGAGTGACGTTGAGCTTGAGCCCTTCCTCTCTGTGGCAGTCCCTCCAATATTGGAAGACTAGCTATCCTGTCTCCCGTGGTCCTTCTCTTCACTAGACTAGCCAAGCCCAGTTCCTGAAACCATTCTTCATATGTTTTATCCTCCAGTCCCCTAATCAACCATCTATCTGCAAACCCTTTCCCCCAATTATTATGAAGGACAACTGGGATCAACAAATGTGGTTGAACAAAGATATCAAGTCACTGGCTCAGACTGCTGATGCTTTAAAGGGGCAAAAACATCTGCATACATCTCAGGCAGAATAGTTCCTCTCCAAGACTGATGAGCTAGAGGTAAGAGGAGATGCCTTCAGATTACAATCTGATGAGGTCATGGATCCGTTGCCACTGGAAGAGAACAGCAAGCCCTTGGTAGTGTGAGACCACGTTCCCATCAATAATATTGACAGGATGGGGAAAGTTAGAATGACACGCAAGGAAAGAGCGTGCCCAATTTCTGAAAGCTGAGCCTAATGATTACACTCTTCAAAGCAATTGATATATCTGGGCCAGTCTGCCTAAAATGAAATTATAGGCATTGTAAAGGTGAGTGCCTGGAGGTTATAATAGGATGCCGAGAGGAAATGGGCATAAAATGAATCCAGAATTGGAGAAAATCAGGAAGTGGCCAGGTTTGCAAATTCAGTAGGGGGATTAAGACAAAGCAGGACAGCAAAGCACCCCAAAATAATCTCATCAAACATTGCACAAGGCTAGGTTTCCGGTTTCGCGTGGCTTCAGGGCAGCAGGAATTCGCGACCGCTCACGATTCCTGCTGTGCTAGCCACCGAGGTACCCCCGATCCAGATGGGTCAGGGGGATATGGCTGCCCTGTAGGGACAGCCGAAGAGAGAGGGGAGCCGGACAGGGGGTTGGGGGTGTTGCAGACCCCCTCCTCGTCCTGGAAAACCCCTTTTTCCCAAGGCGGTGGAGCGGCGGTCAGCAATGGCCGCCACGAAGAAGCCAGCAACCGGGTAAGAATGTGCTGGAGGAAGTAAGAAGAGTGAAAGTGCTGTCTGAGCCGGGTCAATCAACATCTTTCAAATTTGTTGGAACTGAGCTGTTTGAATTGCTGGAGGATACATTGTATCCCTAAGAAGATCGAAAGCGGCGGAGAAGCTGTTAAAGGGAACTTTTTTTTTTTTTCTTCACTCTCCCACCCCATGGAAACAGCAGATATGAAATATGTTTGGACATTGAAGGTGAATTATTCTAAAAGTTGAAGCTAAGGGACAAAAGGGTTCCTGGACATTGAAAAACTTAAGAAATTGGAAAACCCTTATTAGAGGTATGGATTTCTGATTTTTTAAAATTGATGTTGCAAGTGGGAAGGGAGAGGAAAAAAAATTGGAGCAGAAGCTGAAAAAGGAGGAGATTGCCTAGAATCCCAAAGAAAGGTATATGGTAATTGGACCTCTTTGATTAAACATTAACCCCAGAAAGAGAAAGAGAAGAAGGAAGAAAAGTATTAATTTTTGGAACTTTTTTTGAATTATTTTTGATTAAAAATACTTGTGGTTGTTTTGGGAAAAGTTTCTCTTTCCATGATGGCATCGCTTGTGGATGAACTAAAGACTGAATATCAAAAATATAAAAAGGAAGATACTTTGGGCACTTTGTTTCAATTCTTAGAAATGGCGTTATGTACTTATGAAAAGTTGACTACGCAGCAGAAGGACTGGGACAAAGAAGAAGAGGAAGAAGAAGCCAACTTTGATGAACAATGGGTTTTTTCCGGGGAGGAGGAGAAAAAGGATAAGAAAAAGGGGATTTTAAGAATTAAAAAAACAACCAAAAAAGAGATAAATGAGCAGAAAGGTGGAGGCAAGGTTAGAAAGCAAAGGAAAGGGAGTAAGAAAAGGGAGGAGGAGAGACAAAGGGGTAAAAAGGGCAAGGAGAAGAATAAGCAAGAGAGAAAGGGGGGGAGGAGAAGCCTCAATGGTGGGAAGCAAGATCTAAAGAAAAAAAGTTTATTCAGAGACAATGGGTGAATTTAATTTAGGATAAAAGAGGGATTCTGGAGGGTACATAGGATTGTGTTTTTATATGTGTATTTAGAGTATAAAATTCATTGTGTAATTTTAGAATCTATTAAACAGAATCCCAAGAAAAATTGTTATATGAAGTACTTTTAAGTTAGGGTAATGAGTTAAAGACGTTACTCCAATTGGTGTATAGGAGAAGTACAGTAAAAGAAAAAAGATGAATGGATAGTTGGAAATAGAACAGACAAAGAATGTTATTGAGAATGGTAATAAGATATGGAAGGATATATAAAGGTTTTGTTATGTCTTTTTGGGTTTTGTATATTGATAAAAGGCAATAAAATTTTAATTAACAAGAAATAATTTGGATGAAAAGGAGAAGCTGGGATAAGATATGAAGTTAAATAGATAAAGTATTGATACTATAATTTGGAATTATTATGTTCTATTGGTTTTCTTCTTTTATTATTTTTTCTTAGAAAAGAATTTATAAGCTGTTATGCCTTGATTCTTTGTGCATTGTTTTTATAAAATTGATAAAATTGGTTTATAAAAAAGAAAAGAAAAGAAAATGATAATAAGATATGGAAGGATATAAAAAGTGAATATGATGTTTGAATTTGTGTCTGTGTGAAGAGTTTCAACCCGGGATCAGACAGCCTTCAGAAAAGATCTTTTAGTTTTGTTTATGTTTTGTGTTTTGTATGTTTATGAAAGGCAATAAAATTTTATTAAGCAAGAAATATAATTTGGATAAAAGGAGAAGTCTGGATAAGATATAAAGTTAAATAGATAATGTAAATATTGATATTACAATTTGAAATTATTTTATATGTTCTGTTGGCTTTCTTCTTTAATTATTATTAATTTTTCTTTTAGAAAAGACTTTTCAAGTTGGTATGCCTGGATTGTGTATTGTGTTTTCTGTAAAATTAATAAAATTTGTTTAAAAAAAAAAACATTGCACAAGGCTAGATGCCTCTCTCATTCTACCTACCTGTCTGTCTGTCTGTCCATCCATCCCTATCTATCTATCTATCTATCTATCTATCTATCTATCTATCTATCTATTTATCTATCTATCTCCATCCATTCATTCATTTATCATTTGTCATCTATCTATCTCTATCTATCTGTGTCTGTCTATATCCATTCATCCATCATATAACATCTATCTATCATTAACTCTATCTCGATTATCTAATTATCTATCCATCCATCCATCTATAATTTATCGACTATCATCTATCATCTCTATCATTATCTCTATTATTTATCCATCCATCCATCTATCATTTATCATCTATTTATTAACTATCATCTATCTCTATCCATCCATCATTTATCAACTATCATCTATTACCTATCATTATATCTATTATCTATCCATCCATCCATCTATCATTTATCGACTATCATCTTTATCTATCTATCTATCTATCTATCTATCTATCTATCTCCATCCATCCATCCATCCATCCATTCATCTATCAATTATCATCTATCTTGATCTATCTATCTGTGTCTGTCTATCTACCTATCATCTATTTCTGTCTATCTATCTATCTATCTATCTATCTATCTATCTATCTATCTATCTATCTATCTATCTATTTATCTCCATCCATTCATCTATCAATTATCATCTATCTTGATCTATCTATCTGTGTCTGTCTATCTACCTATCATCTATTTCTATCTATCTATCTATCTATCTATCTATCTATCTATCTATCTATCTATCTATCTATCTATCTATCTATCTATCTATCTATCTATCTATCTATCTCCAGGCATGCATGGATGATTCATCCATCATTTATCTATCTCTATTTCTCTATTTCTCTATCATCTATCTCTCTATCATCTCTCTATCATCTAATTAATCTACCTATCTACCTACCTATCTACCTACCATCTCTCTCTCTCTCTCTGTATCTCTATCTCTATCTATCTATCATCTAATTAATTTATAGCCTGCCAATCTCACATACATAAATTTTTGCACCAGCTGCAGCTTTGAAATCCGCTTCACGCCCCATGTAGAATGTGTTACAGTTGTCCAGTGGAATGCATTTGCAACTGTAAGGTGTCTTAATAACAGCCGAGAAAACTACAAATGAATTGTAGGCTTAAAGAACAAAGATGATCCTTTTAAAAAATAAAGCTTAAATAGAAGAACAATAAGTAGACCTATCTAAACAGGAGGTTACGTTTCAGAAAAAAAACTAATTTAAAGGTTTAAAGAGATGCAAAATAGTATCAAATGCTACTTTCTTTCAAGTTACTTACTTCACCTAGAAGTCTGGAATAGATTGCATACTATTTAGGTCCTGGGAGATTCTACCCAGGTGAAAATTTCATATATTTTCCCCCTTTTTCTTGTTCACAGCCAGCTACTGCTTGCAAAGAAATTCAAAGAACAGAAAGCTCCAGTAAATTCTTCCCTTACCTTCAGGGGGTGGTGTTCAATTTAGTATAGGTTAAAGTGATTAGAATATAATAAGTATGTTCCTTTTCTAATGGGTTTCTTAAGAACCTGTGTTGCTTATAATGCCCACCTAGGTGTAATCTATATCACAAAATGTACAAAATAGCACCTTTCCTGCTCCCTTAACCTTTCTTCAGAGTCCTAGCCTCATGCATTTTTAAAACATGCATTTGAACAGGAAAAATCCTTTGGAAGGGTATATTTTGAAAGAATATGGGTTGAGGGGAAAAACATTCTTAAATATGCACATTAACTGGAAGGAGTTTTATGGAAAACTCCTTAAAGAGACACAGGCTCCTAAGGATTCCAATAAACCAAAAAGGCTTATCTTTAAGTTAAACGGTTTGCTAAAGCTTTTTAAGACAACCAAAAAACAGCTTGTGTGGAAAGTCACACATCTCTCCCTGGATTCTCCTTGAAGTGATCCCTCCCACAGACTGTCTCAACAAGGCACCAAGCCATCATGCTCACCTTTTTTTTTTTTTTTTTTCCTTTTGAGAAATATGCACTTAATAATGCTATAAATGAGGTGCTCTTAAAACCAAATTACTGAGAAAGCACCTTGGTGTTTAAAATTTTGAGTTAAATTGCCACTTGAAGTGGATGACACATTTCCTGTGCTTGGAAGCTGGTGGGGCTTCCTTTGAGTGAAGATACTGAACAGCAGTAACTGTGAGAAGAAGTCTTAGTAGACAACCAATTAAATAGGAGTCAGCCGTGTGCAGCAGTAGCCAAAAAAGCCAATGCAATCCTGAATTGCATGAACCGAGGGATACAATCAAGATCAAGTGAGGTACTAATACCACCCTATAAAGCCTTAGTAAGACCACACCTAGAGTTCTGCATCCAGTTTTGGTCACCACACTATATAAAAAGATGTTGAGACTAGAAACAGTTTAGAGAAGAGCAATAAAACAACTAGGGGACTGGAGGCTAAAACATACAATGAACAGTTGCAGGAACTGGGCATGGCTAGTCTATTGAACAGAAGGACCAGGGAAACAGGATAGCAGTCTTCCAATATTTGAGGGGCTGCCCCAGAGAAGAAGGGGTCAAGCTATTTTCCAAAGCACCTGAAGGCCAGACAAGGAATAATGGATGGAAACTGAACAAGGAGAGATTCAACTTGGACATAAGGAATTTTTTTCTGACAGTGAGAACAATCAAGCACTGGAATAGAAGTTGCCTTCAGAAGAAATTGAATTGCTAACTCGGGTATACAAAACTTTTGCTAGACCAATACTCAAATACAGCTCATCTGTCTGGAATCTGCACTGTATATCAGACATTAATACAATTGAGCGAGTCCAAAAGTATTTCATGAAAAGAGTATTACACTCCTCTGCTTGCAACAGAATACCTTATATCCCCAGACTTGAAATTTTGGGTTTGGACAATCTTGAACTACGCTGCCTACGATTGGACTTAAGCGTAGTACACAAAATTATCTGCTGCAATGTCCTACCAGTCAATGACTACTTCAGCTTCAACTGCAACAATACAAGAGCACACAACAGATACAAACTCAATCTTAACCACTCCAAACCTGATTGCAGAAAGTACGAACTTCAGCAACAGAGTGGTCAATGCCTGGAATGCACTACCTGACTCTGTTGTTACATCCTCTAACCCCCACTCCTTTAACCTTATCCACTATTGACCTCACCCCATTCCTAAGAGGTCTGTAAGGGGCGTGCATAAGTGCACCATCGTGCCTCCTGTCCCTGTCCTATTGTCCCCATTTATTCGTACCTATTTCCTGTATTCTTACTCATGTTTATACTTATACCTATTATCTTGTAAGCGATTGACAAATCAAATAAATTAATTAATTAAAAAATAAAAGAAGGAAGGAAAGAAGGAAGGAAGGAAGGAAGGAAGGAGAGAAAAGAATGGAGGGAGGCGAGAAAGGGAGAGAATAACCATTCCAAAGAGTTCTGTAACCCCCATTCCTTTAACCTCAAACTATCCACTATTAACCTCACCCCATTCCTAAGAGGTCTGTAAGGGGCGTGCATAAGTGCACCATCGTGCCTCCTGTCCCTGTCCTATTGTCCCCATTTAATTGTACCTATTTTCTGTATTCTTACTCATGTTTATAATTATACCTATTATCTTGTAAGCGATTGCCAAATCAAATAAATAAATATAAATAAATAAGTTGTGGGAGCTTCATTGGAGAGAATGGACTGCCATCTGTCAGAAATGGTGTAAGGTCTCCTGCTTGGGTGGGGGGTTGGAGTAGATGACCTACAAGGTCCCTTCCAACTCTATTAATCTGTTAATTATCTATTCCAGTCATGCATCTAATGATTTATAAAATTTACAACTTGGTAATCATTTTGATCCGAGCTCACACTTCTATTGGGGACTAATAGAAGAGAGTATTTATAGCTCAGGGTTGAACTATGAGGTCCTTGGTGCTCTCTGAGCTTGGTTGTTTTCTTGCAGATGTTTCATTACCTAACTAAGTAACTTCATCAGTGCAAGAAGGAAGAATGGTTTGCTCTCAATATATATATTTAGCAGCTTGTCCTGTCAGTGTTTTTGGAGTGTACTTGGTGGTTCCTTGGTTAGCCTATTATTTACTGTTAATACTGTTGGCCTTTGTTGGTAGTTCCATAATTGGAGCATTGTTCATTTGATTGTTGGTCTAGTGCAAGGGTTTTCAAACTTGGCAAATTTAAGATTTCTGGACTTTAACTCCCAGAATTCCTGAGCTACCATGACTGGAGGAAGAATTCTGGGAGTTAAAGTTCACAAGTCTTAAAGCTGTCAAGTTTGAGGACCCCTGCTCTAGTATTATTCTTGGCATTATTCTCTGCTTATCTTGGTGTTGATTGCTGGTGGAGGAAGTGTTTTGGTCTTTTTTGTTTCTTTGGGAGTTTTTCTTGTCTCTTTTGAATGGTATGTAGATATTGTTTATCTCTATGTGCCTGTAGATGGTTGATTTGTCTGATGGTCAATACGCCACCCACCCCCAAAATGCCAGGGAATTCTTGATCACCACAGGTGGGGACTACAGCCAAGAAATTAGAAGATGCTTGCTCCTGGGGAGGACAGCTATGGAAAATCTAGACAGCATCCTAAAAAGCAGAGACATCACCCTGCCAACAAAAGTGCATAGAATCAAGGCTATGGTTTTTCCAGTTGCAATATATGGCTGTGAAAGTTGGATTATAAGGAAGGCTGAGTGCCAAAGAATGGAGGCCTTTGAACTATGGCGCTGGAGAAGACTCTTGTGAGTCCCTTGGACTGCAAGACGATCCAACTGGTCAGTCCTAGAGGAGATCAACCCTGACTGCTCTTTAGAAGGCCAGATCCTGAAGAGAAAACTCAAAGACTTTGGCCACCTCATGAGAAGGAAGGACTCCCTGGAGAAGAGCCTCATGCTGGGAACAATGGAGGGCAAAAGAAGAAGAAGGGGACGGCAGAGAATGAGGTGGATGGATGGAGTCACTGAAGCAGTTAGAGTGAGTTTAAATGGACTCCAGAAGTTGGTAGAGGACAAGAAAGCCTGGAGGAATGTAGTCCATGGAGTCGCAATGGGTCAGACACAACTTTCTCCTTCCGCAAAAAAATATTTCTGAATCCTTGCCAGCTGGGAATTGCTATTGAAATGTGTAATAGCAATCGTTATTTAAAGTGGCTAAAATAGGAGGAGGAGGAGCACCTCTCTTTGGAGTTGGGTTATTTAACAAGGCTTAATTGGCAGAGCTAATTGCTTTGCATGTGTCCCAGTGAAATAGCCCAGAAATACTAATTATAGTGAGAAATCCTAGATAAACATATCCTTCTGTTTTTGTGCCACAAGGATATCTGGCGAATGGTTTTCCCACTTCTCTTTCCTGAGGGAGCCTTGAAGGAAAATGTATTCACTGTCCTCATATTTCTACCTATAATATTTCTGAATGTATGGGGCTAAATACAGATTGTTCTCATCTTATAAGAGTTCACTTAGTGGACCATTCAAAGTTACAATGGCTGTGATGACCCAGAGTGTAACACAAATGTAACAAAATCCAAAATGTAAATAAATATCCTTTAATGCCTCCAACTTGGCCCCACTGTTCAATAATTCTCAGTTGGAGATAAAACGTACTGAAAAATAGTCTTCAAAAGAAAGCAATACAGTTCGAACTCAATGAGCAGATAGAGGTGAAAATAAAACCAAACGAACTACAATGATGAAATTTCCATAACAGAACAGGAGAGATATTTTCCAAATTCAAAGAGATAGCAAGGCACAGTCTGTTGGAAGGACACCAACCAAGATAAACTCAAACCAAAATAAAGCACGCTTTGTCTCCAGCATTTGCCAGAATGCAGGTCCAAACTCTTATGCAGTTCTCACACCTGCAGCCCATGAAGAGGATCGAGGCCCTCTCCTCCCAAGTAGACTATATCTCTCCCTTATCCTCTCCTCCCTGCATGCCCTAGGATGGAGAGGGGATGGGCCTGGGTCCTCCTCTGACTGCTCAGTTGGCCTCTGCCCTTCCTCAGCCTCCTCCACAACCTCCAGAGCCACACTATATTTTTGATAGCACAAGCGTATCTGTTATTTTTACTGTATGTTAACAAACATACAAACTTATCTCACTCATTTATCTGTGTGCCTATCTGACTAACGCTGCACATTCTGTTTAGCTTGTCTCCTTAACCCTGGTTGGGGAACACAGGCTTAACACTGGTGATGGGCCCAGACTTAACATTGGTTATGGGCCCAGAGGCTGCAAAGTCAGTTTAACTAGGATAAAACAGATTTATGTAAAAAGTGAGAGTTTGTGTTGTTATATGTTACAGTAAACAGACAGCTGTGTTTTATTAATTATAGTTTTATATCCATATAAAGAAAACATGGCACAAGTCAATTTACAAAGTTTGTCCCTTATATCCAAGCTGGATGGAACAAACTATGTATCATGGTCTATGAAATGTAGTCTACTTCTATAAAGAGAAGGTCTGTGGAACATAATTGAAAACCCACCAAACGTAGAAGAATGGGATCCAGAGGTTGAGGAAGATAGACAAAAAATAGAAGATTTTAAACTAAAGAATGAACAAGATTTTTGCATAATAGGACTAACACTGTCTGACCAACAACTTGTTCATATCCGCGGAGAGCAAACGGCTGTTGGGTGTTGGCAGAAGCTGAAGAGGATTTATGTCCAAGATAACGTTGGTGCTCACATAAATCTAACACGGAAGCTTTTCAGGACGCATCTCCAGACGAATGGTGATATGCTGAGTCATTTGAATTCTATAAAAAGCATTTTTCAAGAACTGCACGAGAAAGAGCTTATTTTCTCTGAACTACACCAAGTCTACATAATTCTATCTTCACTTGACATAAGTTATGATAATTACATCACTTCCCTTGAAGTTTTGCCTGAGGAAAGTTTAACTTTAACTGATATAACTGGCAGATTGATTGAAGAGGCCAGAAGAAGACTTGAAAGAGATCAGTTAAGGAGGGAGCAACCTCAAAAAGAAGATAATGAATCTCCTACTGCATACGCAATTAAAAAGTGTTTTAATTGTGGAGGAAGAGGACATTTGGCAAGATTTTGTAAAGAAGCAAAGCGCCAGAACGCTGGCCAGAATACTAAAAGTAACCAAAAGAAAAATAAAAATTTAGAGTTAGCCATGTATATTAACGGAGCTGTAAAAAATAATTTATGGGTGGTTGACAGTGGAACATCCCACTGTATAACAAATGATAACAAAAATTTTATTAAAATGTCCAAGAGTACACAGCAGATATCGTTAGCCAATGGCTGGAAACTGAAAGCTAAAGGTCAAGGTATAGCATATTGTTCTTTTATAAAAGAGAATGTAAAAATGTTATATGTACCACAACTTAAGTGTAATATAATTTCAGTTAGAATTTTGGTTAAACTAGGATATGTAGTTACCTTTAGGAGAGATAACTGCATAATTGAAAAAGAAGATAAGAAAATTACTGCATCTTTAAGAGGTGAATTATATGTGTTAAATGATAATGGTTTAGAGGTGGCTAACACAGTTTATGATAATAAGAAACCTCATGATGAATGTATTCACTTGTTACACCAATGGCTAGGGCATTTAAATTTTAAAATGCTTAAGAGAACTGTTGAATTATCTAAAGGAATAAGTTTGAAACCTTGTAATAAGTATTTGCAATGTTATGCTTGCAATCGAAGCAAGGTCATACTGGCTAATAGAGTTGATGGATTTACTACCAAAGAGCCTTTAGAAGTAGTATTTGCCGATTTAATAGGTCCGAAAAAACCAAGTGTAGGAGGAGCTCGATACATACTAAGTATAATGGACCATTATTTTAGATATGGGTTTTGCTATTTAATGAAGAGCAAAACTGAAACGTATCTAAATCTCTTTAATTGGATAAAATTTGCTGAAAGGAAAACTAAAAAGAAATTACTAACTCTTATAACAGATAATGGTGCGGAATTTACAAATAATACATTCCAGAATAAACTTAGAATGTTAGGTATTCAACATAAAAAGTCTGCACCATATAGGCCACAACATAATGCCTTTATAGAGAGACGAGGCCAAACATTGCAATCAATAGCACATACTATTTTGTCTGATTCAGGATTACCTGACAATTTGTGGGGAGAAGCAATAATGTGTGGTAATCATATATTAAATAATGTTGTTAATTCAACAACAGGTGAATTACCATTCACACTGTGGCATGGTACAAAACCTGATTTAAGTTACATGCACACATTTGGAGCACCAGCATGGGTGCATATCCCTTCACAACTCAGACACAAAGGACAGCATAGAGCTAAAAGATTATTTTTTGTAGGATATGAATCTAATCATAGATCTTATAGATTCTGGGAACCAGGTACATCTAGAGTTTACACCAGTGCTAGTGCAAAATTCCTAGAACATGTAGGATGGAATAGATTAGAACAAGATTTAAATAATTATTCAACCCTACAAAAATTATTCAAAGTAATTATTCAACCCTACAAAAGGCAGAAAGAACAGAATTGTTATAAGAAGAATCCAATTAAAGAAGAAGTCCATGAAGAGCAAATAGGACCAGAACAAGAGGAAACTGTTGATCAGGAAGAGTTAGATAATCAAGAAGAGTTAGTAAATGAAAGTCCACCTGTAAGTCCTGTAATACCTAGACGTACTACACGTATAATTAGACCACCTGATAGGTATCAAGCAAGTATAGTTTGCCAAATAAATAAAGTTCCAACGAGTATAGATGAACTTAGCATGTATCCTGCTAAGGATCAGGAGAATTGGCAAAAGGCAATGGAAAAAGAACTAAATTCATTAAAGGTAATGAAAGTATATGAAGATGCCAAATTACCTCCAGGAGAAAAATCCATTGGGTGCAAATGGATATTTAAAGTAAAAACTGGAAATGATGGGACTGTTACCCATAAGGCTAGGTTGGTAGCTCAAGGATTTAATCAAATCTGCATCTGATTACAATGAAGTTTTTGCACCAAGTCTTAAAGCAACATCTTTGAATGCAGCTTTAGTGTAGGCAGCTAAGAAAAACTATGTCATTAACCATTTAGATGTTTATCTGCATGCACCATTGAAACACACTATATATTTGAAAAAAACAATTATTATAAAAGACAATAAAGTAAATAGTAATGATTGTTAGAAATTCAAAAAGAGTCTTTACAGGTTGAAACAATCTGGCTTTGAGTGGAACCAATATATTGTGAAAGAGTTAAACAATATAGGTTTTAAATCTGGTTTAGCAGATCCATGTGTGTTTAAAAGAGAAAATAATGGAACGGTGTCATTATTGTTATTATTTACAGATGATATTGCTTTGATAACTAAGACTAATAATGAAGCTAATGAGATTATATCATTATTAGCCAAAAAGATAAAATTAAAGCATTTAGGTGAAATTAAAAAGTATCTAGGATTGACAATTAACAAAACAAAAAATGGATTTAAGATATCTCAAGAAGATAAAATTTGCCAATTAATTAAAACGTATAAAATGGAACTTTGTAAACCGGCAAAGACTCCAATGAGTCAGGAGGTTTGCCAAACTGATGATCAAAGTCCCAAATTTGAGAAGTCTATATATCAATCTTTGATTGGTAGCTTATCATATATAAGCAATTGGTCAAGGCCAGATAAAGCTTACAGTGTTAATCAGCTGGCACGTTTTAATTCAGATCCACATAAATGTCATTGGCAATCATTAAAGAGAATTTTAAGATATCTTAAAGGAACAATGAACCATGCATTGTATATAGAACCAAAGGGTGATTTGAGTCTTAGTGCCTATGCAGATGCAAGTTTTGCAACTGACATAAACACTAGAAAATCAACATCTGGGATGGCTATATTATTTGGTAATACACTAATAGGATGGAGGTCAATCAGACAACAGCATATTAGCTTGTCCACAATGGAAGCGGAATTTTCATGTCTGTCATTACTATGCACTGACTTAATTCTGTACAAACAGTTATTATTAGACATGGGTGTAACTGTTAAAGATTCCATTATTATGTACGAGGACAACCAGGCAGCTATACAGTTGGCTACTAATATAGATGTAAAAACTAGATCAAAGCATACTGACTTAAGATACTTAAATGTTAGAGAATCTGTAAAGAATGGGCTAATTAAATTGGAATACCGCATGACGGAAGAAAACATTGCAGACCAACTTACAAAAGCTCAAGGAGTAATTAAGTTTAAAGAAAGTTGTAACAAATATAATTTAAAAGTGTAAATAGTTATATTATTATTTAACCTAAAAGGGGAGAATGTTAGGGATAACATTGTTTACCCTAACTGGTTTAGGTAAAATAATAAATATGTTATCATGGTTTATTAGTTAAAGTGTCTGCAACTTTAACTGTAGGAATGTAATTAAGGGAGTGGTTGTGAAAGCACCATAAAAGAAGCAAGGCACGGCAGCTTGCTCTCTCTGACTTGATGATCCCTAATTACTGGATGGATTCAAGACTGCGTTTTTCTCCTACTGGAACGGGAGAGAGAAAGGACTGATTTATTGTAAGTGAACTGACATTGGATATTCTATACAGACTTTGCTAACTGAATATCCTTGAATGGACTGACTAAACGATACATGACTAATGGACTGTTATTTTGACTATGACTAAACTCTAAATGGAATAAACTATATTTTTGATAGCACAAGCGTATCTGTTATTTTTACTGTATGTTAACAAACATACAAACTTATCTCACTCATTTATCTGTGTGCCTATCTGACTAATGCTGCACATTCTGTTTAGCTTGTCTCCTTAACCCTGGTTGGAGAACACAAGCTTAACAAGTAAAATGAGGACCCAAATATACTGACATTGACAACTGTTCAGAGAGTGCTGTAAAATACTATGGAGCGGTATATAAGTCTAAGTGCTATTGCTGTTGCTACTCACTTGATTCTTCATTTTGGCTGTAGGTGTCAACTCCACATTTTGTGGAACTGTCCTCAGTCTGCCACTTCTTTCAGAAGTCCATAGTTTGATTGATCTCCAAAGCGATCTATCCTTAAACCAGGGGTAGGATTCTTCCAGTTCACAACTATTCGCTAGAACCAGTTGTTAACATTCTAAACAGTTCAGAGAACCAGTTGTTAGAAGAAATGACTGGCCTAATCCTGTAAGGAAGGCAGGAAGGAAACATTCTGGTGTTGCTTACAGAAACTGCCTCTCCATTAACCCTTATTACATTCTTGGCAGGACTAGACTTCCTGTCTCAGGAACTTCTCTGGAATTTTTTTCCCCCTCCTTTGCTGGTACTTTGCTTGTGTGGGGTGACCATTTAAAGTTACAATGGCACTGAAAAAAGTGACATGACCATTTTTCACACTTACGACTGTTGCACCATCCCCACAGTCATGAGAGGCCAGGCGAGGAGATGCGTGCCTCAATGTGAGTGATATTGAGTTGGCCACACCCAGCCAATTAAATGACCACCAAGCCATGTCCACCCAGTCACATGACCACCAAGCCATGCTCACCACCTAAGCCACACCCACAGAACCAGTTGTTAAACATTTTGAATCCCACCCCTGCCTTAAACTGTTCTTGTACTTCTCCCAAGAGCACCCCCATTGCCACTATAACTGAATCCATCCAATTTGAAGGTGGTCACCCTCTTCTCTTTTCTTCCACCAAACACACAAACACACACACCTTCACAAAGATCATGTCAGAGTGTTTGCAGCATGACTTCTATTGTGAGGCAACCCAGGAGCAAAACACAGCACACACAGAGTCTTTTAACTGTAGCTTATATACAAGACAGCTATATACATCCATATACGTGGTAGGCAAATACCTGGCAAGCAATCAAACTTCTTTACTCTGCACAGAGAACCACAATGGAGCACAAGGAGAGAGAAATACGCCCTCTGATGGCCTCATATATATATATATATATATATACAGCTTCTTAAAGTGGTAAAACCCTCTGGACCTGTCCTCAGTCTTAAAGCGGCAATAACTATACTGATTCATCCTCATTGCATCAGCCTTACAACAGCTGGTCAGCTCTTAAATCTCCAACACCATTTCCCAGTCTAGCCCATGTCCCAGGTTAACAGAATAATAAAATAACTCGAAGGGACCTTAAAGGTCTTCTAATCCAACCCTCTGCTCTGCAAGAAATCCTATACCATTTCAGACAAATGGTTGTCCAATCTCTTCTTAAAATCTTCCAGTGTTGGAGCATTCACAACTTCTGAAGGTAAGTTGTTCCATTGATTAATTGTTCTACCTGCCAGAAATTCCTCCTTAGTTCCAGCTTGGTTTTCTTCTTGATCTGTTTCCATCCATTGCTTCTTTTCCTGCCTGGTTTCCTTGGCAGTCTCTCATCCAAGTATCAGATCTGACGTTACGCAATTATTCAGCGATTATAGAACAATTCATCATCTTTATTATAGAATTATTTTGTTAAATACATAACATTACGGACCCATCCATCATTATTTCCATGTTCTGAGTTTTATTTTGAAGCTGTTAAAAATTCACACTCAGGAACTGCAGCAACCTTTGGTTTCAAAATTAATCTATTCTATTGAAACACTTGAACATGCAGAAGATGAACTGTGAAGTAGCTTAATGAAATTCTGATCAGGCCTAAGATCTGGGACTGCTTTCAGCACCCAAATCCCCTCCTTTTTCCACCCAAAAAATTACAACTGCCTGAACATGCAAATTTATACAAGTTTACTTAGCAAAAGACAAAGTAAAATATACAGAAATACAGTTTCATGCCAGTTCACTTTCCAATTAAAAAGAGAATGGGATTTTATAATCAATCAGGACTCAAATGGAGCCAGTTTGCTCTCGTGATGAAGACAATGGGCTAGAAAGTAGGAGTGTTTTGAATTTTATTAGTGCCTTAGGCATGAAAGTCAGCTGGGCTAATCATCAGGAGCATGTGAGTTCTAGTTCCGCCTTAGAAATGAAAGCTATCTGGGTGGCTTTGGGCCCATCACCAGGAGCCTGTGAGTTCTAGTCCCTCCTTAAGCATGCAAGCCAGTTGGATGACTTTAGGTCAATTACCAGGAGACTGTGCATTCTAGTCCCACCTGAGACATGAAAGGCAGTTGGTTCACCTTGGACCAGTCATTCTCACTCAGCCCAACTTACCTCACATGGTTGCTGTTGGATAGGAGAAGGAAATGCATTGAACATGTTCACTACCTTGAATTACTTATAAAAATAATTAAGGAGGGATACAAATGAGTACAGTTAACTGTCACAGGGAGTTGGCCAGGTGTGTTCATGGATAACTGCTCGGATATTCTGAAAACAAAGTCTTGGAGAAAATATATTATTTACATCTTTAAATTAGTGTTCCAACCCAGAACTGACCTTGGTTGCACTCATGGATGACTTCTATGAGAAAAGGTCTGGGGAAGCACAGCTTTTTCCATGTTTCCACTCCAGAAGATAAAGGCTTAAGATACAGAAGGGTCTTAACAGAGTTGAACATTGAGTGCTATCTAACAAAATGAAATTCAAGGGTGAAAAAAGTCAGGTTCTACATTTAGGCAAGAAAAACAAAATGCACAGATACAGTATATGTGGTACCTTGCCCAATAGTAGCAACTGTGAAAGGGATCTTGGAGTCCCTAGTGGACAACCATTTAAATATGAGCCTGCCTTGTGCTGCAGCCACCCAAAAAAGCCAACACTGTTCTAGGCTGCATAAACAGAGGGATAGAATCAAGATCACGGGAAGTGTTAATACCACTTTATAAGGCCTTGTTAAGGCCACACTTGGAATCCTGCATCCAGTTTTGGTTGCCACAATATAAAAAAAAGATGTTGAGACTCTAGAAAGTGTGCAGAAAAGAGCAACAAAGATGATTAGGGAGCTGGAAGCTGAAACATATAAAGAACAGTTGCTGGAATTGGGTATGTCTCGTTTAGTGAAAAGAAGGATTAAAGGTGACATGATAGCAGTCTTCCAATATCCCAGGGGCTGCCCCAAAGAAGAGGGAGTCAAGCTATTCTCCAAAGCATGTGAAGGCAGGACAAGAAGCAACGGGTGGAAATTAATCAAGGAGAGAAGCAACCCAGAACTAAGGAGAAATTTCCCGACAGTTAGAGCAATTAATCAGTAGAACAACTTGCATCTAGGAGTTGTAGGTGCTCCAACACTGGAAGTTTTAAATAAGGGATCGGACAGCCATTTGTTTGAAATGATATAGGGCAGGGGTCTCCAACCTTGGCTCCTGGAAGCCTGGCGGACTTCAACTCCCAGAGTTCCACAGCCAGCTGGCTGTGGAATTCTGGGAGTTAAAGTCCACCAGGCTTCCAGGGGCCAAGGTTGGAGACCCCTGATATAGGGTTTCCTGCCTGAGCAGTGGGTTGGATTTGAAGGCCTCCAACTCTGTTATTCTATTTCTCAGGTTTTTCACATCTTGGAGCAAATAGGACCTTAGGTTTAGAGGCATCACTTTGCAGAGGGCTTGTTTTGACCTCTCTGATGTTGTCGTTCTGGAGTGTTGGTATTTACATTTTCTGCAATAAATGCTAAATAAATAGGATTTTCATATGAATTGTGTCATACTGTGTGGCATGCAATTTTGGGAAGCTCTGTTTGTTTTTTGTTTGTTTGTTTTTTTAACGAGCTACAGTGACCATTTGTTTATTTACATGATTTGATCTGGGAAGCATACCTTTTATGTGCTTTCCCTTTAAAATAGGTGTCATAGCATATGCTACCTTTGAGATAAATACAACAAAACAAAACCTGAGCCAGCAATGAGCCTGAAAGAGAACAATGTTTATTCTTAGATTTTTTAAAGAAAAAATCTTGAGGGATCTTTGGTGCTCTCTCTCTCTCTCTCTTTGGTGCTTTCTTCTTTTCTTGTAGATATTTCATTACCCTAACTAGTAACATCATCAGTGTTATTATCAGAACTGTAGATAGATAGACAGATTTCTACATTTGGAGAGGGAGAGAGGGAGAGAGAGAGTGTTGGGTGGATGATAGGTAGATGTCATGTTTCCCCAAAAATAAAATCCTATCTTATATACTTTTTGCCACCAAAAAAGGTACCATGTCTTATTTTGGGGGGATGTAGTCCAATGACAAACGTTACTTGTCCGTGTCACCCCCGGCCTCCTTTTTGCTGTCAGAGGCCTCCAGGAACTTCTTCTGTGGCCAGCAAGGTTTTCCTGAAGGCCTCTGCAGCCAATAACAGAGCTCTGGATCAATCCAGAGATTTGCTAAACAGCTACAGAGGCCTTCAAGAAAGCCTTGCCAGTCTTACTGGCCATAGAAGAAATGAGCCGGCAAGGCAGGTGTCAGGGTGTGTGAGGCCTGGCTACATCTGTCCAAAGGCAGCTTCATCCCGCATCCCCCCTAGCTTGAGTTTTACCCGTGCACTCTGGAGTGGGTGGGATCTTAATTAGGGCTTATTTTGGGAATCGGGATCACGCGATCAACTGTTGTGGCCTTCTTATGAGCAACAGTGAAGCCAGATTCTCTTAACAACTGGGCCACTGATTTAACAACTGCAGCGATTCACTTCACAACTGTGGCAAGGGAAGTTATAAAATGAGGCAAAATTTTGTTGTCTTAGCAGCAGAAATGTTGGGCTCAACTGGGGTCCTAAGCCAAGGACGAGCTGCAAATATTCATCTCTAGCTCCTCCAGCAACCAAGAACGCATGGGCATCTCATTTTTATTTCTAGCCTGTTAGAAAATATAAGATGCTATCATATTCTCACCAGGATTCTTACCCTCTATACTCATCTGTAATTTATTGAGCTCTATTGTACCACTGAATCCAAACTTCGGGTATCTTAACAGTGGAGATGTATTTGAGATCACAGCATCCTATCTTACATATTTGGTTTCTGATTTCCGGTGTTGCCTTACTATTGTCAGCGCTGATCCGTTTTGAAAGGCAACTACTTGAAATACAAATCCCCTCTCGAAGGAAGCTATCAAATTCCTTGTTTGCTCCATATAATCTGCATGACATTTTGCAGCGAAAAAAGAGCAGAGAGAAAAAGAAAGGAGATGATGGTATATAGCAAAGTCAATTCTATTAGTTCTGTCGTTCCTCCAAATACAGCAGTATGGATTATACTAGTTCAACAATGGCTCCTTTGTAAATGTGCAAACAAAGTTCGAAGGCAGTGGCCCCCAAACTTTGTGGCGTGGGGAGAAAGGAGAACTGGGATGCATGAGCAGTGGGTCAGCACATATGTGCATGCATGCACTGTCAGCATTCCAATGCCCCCATTGAAAGCAAAACTCCAAGGCAGGTAGAGTCCTCAAAGAACAAATTTATCGGTTCTGACCTAGGCTTTGTAAACCATAATTATTGACAAACTTGTTTTAAAAACAAAACCTATTTTACTGCAACGCTGGGAATTGTTTTCATTCCAAGCCAGAATTAAACTCAAACAGTCCTGCAAGGTAAGCACAGACCTTTCAGTCCTGTGAAGTGCTGCCAAATCAGAAGTATCAAATTAACTAGAAAACAAACCAAGTACAAGAAAAAACCAACCAAAGTACACAGAGCTTTCAGGATGACTCGGAACCGATCGAACTACTTTGCTTCCTGCAAAGGTTTTGTCATCTTGGCCTGACCTTTGTCCCTTATGGGAGGGGCAATCCCCTCCCAGCCTTCTGCCCGAGTTGCCTTGATGCTTCAGCTGCTCTCGCCTTCTAGCAGTTCTGCCCACACGCGCACTGGGAACAGGCTCCCCTTGCTCCTCTGCCTCACTGCTGCCAGACTCCAAAGCTCTGAAGGTAGCACCCGCTCCCAGATGGTCCTGGCCCCATCTCTGCATCAGATGCAGGACCCTCGTCCGAGTCCTTTCCAAACTCCCGGACTGGTCCCCTTTCTTCCCCACTGTCCAATTCCACTGCCGTTTGCACCAGCTCCTGGTGAACCACAACAGACACATCATATTGGCACAACTCTGAAAAGTGAAGAGATTCCTACTGATAAAAACATGATCAGGAATAATATTAGAATGTGCAGAAATGAATAGATTAACACTTGCAATGAAAGAGAAGGAGCAAACTGAATATTACAAAATATGGAAACTCTTTTATAGATGGCTAGAGAAAAAATATGAAAGCTAGAAATAGCTAATAGATTAGTGAAATACAGAAAATATGTCAATAGAATTAGATGTGTTAAAAAGAGGAGTGTTATAGTGATAGATATTGTGTATATGAATAAGATAAGAATAAAATAAGAATAGATAATTAAAACCGAAGTAATGAATATGGCTGTAAATTTTAATTGTTATTGCACAAGATATTTGTGCCCAGGCAACACACCGTTAAATGAAAGATGAAGAGTTTGTATTTAAAATAAAATAAAAAAAAACTTAATAAAGAAAATATTGGCACAACTGATGAAAACCGACTCTGAAAGTTCCTGCGGTTTTCACCTAATTAAAATATGAATGTTTCTGTGATGATACAGGGCATGGCACAGAGGCAACACAGGCTGCTGGCAGTTCAAACCACCCCTTTATTGCCCCAAATTTCTCCCATGTTTCTGGCAAATCTCAGAACAAAGTGATGACAAACACACTGACAAGTCTAGAAAACATAGAAATGTTTTTTATGTTTATGAGTCTCAGAACCAGTGTGCTGTCAGGATTTTGGCAGTTGTCCTAATTAAATCATGAGCCTTGAGCCACGCTTCAAAAACTTCAAAGAATTTATTAGGAGTGTTAGGGATAACATTGTTTACCCTAACTGGTTTAGGTAAAATAATAAATATGTAATCATAGTTTATAAGTTAAAGTGTCTGCAACTTTAACTGTAGGACTGTAATTAAGGGAGTGGTTGTGAAAGCACTTTAAAAGAAGCAAAAGGACAGCTTGCTCTCTCTCTGGCTTTGATGATCCCTAATTACTGAATGGACTCAAGACTGCTTTGCTCGAACGGGAGAGATAAACAAAGGACTGATTTGTAAGTGAACTGACATAGGATATTCTACACGGATTTTGCTAACTGAATATCCCTGAATGGACTGACTAAATGATACATGACTATTGGACTGTTATTTTGACTATGCTATGAACTCATAATGGAATAAACTATATATTTGATAGCACAAGTGTATCTGTCATTTTTACTGTATGTTAATAAACATACAAGCTTATCTCACTCATTTATCTGTCTGCCTATCTGACTAACGCTGCACATTCTGTTTAGCTTGTCTCCCTAACCCTGGTTGGGGAACCCAGGCTTAACAAGGAGCGAACATGTCGGCATGACCTGTATGAAGCCGATTCTGAGACACGTAATTTACTGTCACCCTTGACCGTGGTTTCCCCCCACCCCTTTTGGTGTATCATAATTCATATTCTCCAACAAAACATGTTCATAGCCAAAAGTCATCCATCATGTTCATCAATCATCAATTAGAGATTTCTGTGGCAAAAATTCCAGTAGCTTAGTTATAATCTTTGCAAGATAAGAATGGAATGCACTTTCAGTTCCAAACTGCTGCAGTGCTCTGACTGGCTAAAGGTTGACCCATGCTTCCATCCTTCAGAGGTGGATAAAATGAGGATCCAGATTGTTGGGGCAATAGGCTGACGCTTTAAAACCACTTAGAGAGGGCTGTAAAGCATGGTAAAGTGGTATATAAGTCTACGGGCTATTGCTATGGCTATAATTGGAGAGATAGACAATAAACCCATGAGCTATTTATGTCATGCTTCTCCTGGGTCAACACTAGCAAAGAGAAAGCTTGCAGGCAATTCTTCAAGGACCATTGTTTGGGACATTATATTTATTGCAACAGCCAGAAAAGTAATTAAAGAAAAAAAATCTTGCTTACTGTCTTTTGGAGATACCCCAGTTTGATCACTTCCTGAAAGAGACCCAAGAGCCCAAATCATGTGACCATGGGGAGGCTACAATGGTTGTATGTGCAAGAATTGGTCATAAGTGCCATTGTATCTTCAAACCATAGTTAAATGAATGGATGTAAGTCAAGGACTACCTATATTGTATTTTGCAAGGGGATGGCAAAGCTAGACAGCATCTTAAAAAGCAGAGACGTCACCCTGACAACAAAAGTGCGTAGAGTCAAGGCTATGGTTTTCCCAGTTGCAGTGTATGGCTGGGAAAGTTGGACTGTAAGGAAGGCTGAGTGTCAAAGAATGGAGGCCTTTGAACTCTGGTGCTGGAGGGGGAGACTCCTGTGAGTCCCTTGGACTGCAAGGCCATCCAACCAGTCAGTCCCAGAGGAGATCAACCCTGACTGCTCTTTAGAAGGCCAGATCCTGAAGAGGAAACTCAAAGACTTTGGCCACCTCATGAGAAGGAAGGACTCACTGGAGAAGAGCCTCATGCCGGGAACGATGGAGGGCAAAAGAAGAAGGAGGAGATGGCAGAGAATGAGGGGGCTGGATGGAGTCCCTGAAACAGTTGGAGTGAGCTTAAATGGACTCCAGAAGATGGCAGAAGACAGGAAGGCCTGGTGGAACGTTGTCCATAGCTTTGCAATGGGTCAGACATGACTTTGCAATTAACAACAACAACAACAAAAGTTTCAAACATTTCCCTTTGAGCTTCCCTCCTTCGTGTGATGAAAAAACCATCCAGCATTATATGATTTTTATTATATTAATGTAATATGATTACATTATTTGCTTAGCCGGATCTTGTAACTGTATATTATAGTTCTACCTTACTTTAAAAAGTAAATACCTTCACAGAATTCATAAGCTCTTGAAATATATTCTTTGAATTTATGGCCTATGCGAAATGCTTTGTTTAAAATTACAATTGCAATAATCTTCAAGGCTTATAGACTTTCTTTTACATAGGGGAAAACAGCCTATTGCATGTCATAGAAATTCAAGATTTTATTTTCTTTTTCCTAAGAGAAGCCTATGAAATCCAATATGATCCCCTTTTGGGAGGGGTGGGAATAGGTCCATTTTGGAAAGAGAAAAAAAAAAAAAACACAATCCCATTTGAAAGCTCTTAGCTGAATGATAAAATGATCTCAAAAGCTGTCTCAAAAGGGGGAAAAAAAAGAACAATAACAGACAACGAGGCTTAAAAGAATGAATGAAATAGCTCTGATTTCTTCTTCATTTTTGGCTAGTTTTCCTTCTATGTATTGTAATTTATATTAGCTTACCAAGTCAATTGGCCACACAAAATGGCTGTCTCTGGAGCTCAAAATGTAATATGGGTAGTCCTCGATGTACAACCACAATTTGAGCCCCGAAATTTCTGTTGTTAAGTGAGACATTTGCTAAGTGCACTTTTTTGTCCTGTTTGGCAATACCTTTCTTGCCATAGTTGTTCAGTGGACCACTGCAGTTGACGAGTTAGTAGTAACATGATCATTAAATGAATCCAGCTTCCCCATCGATTTGGGGGAATCACATAATTTGGGGACACAGAAATGGTCATAAACATGAAGCAGTTGCCAAGCATCTGAATTTTGAGCCCGTGAGAATGGGGATGCTCCAAAGGTCATAAGTGTATAAAATGGTCATAAGTCCCTTTTTTCCCGTGCTGTTGTAACTTTGAAAGGTCACTAAGTGAGTTGTTGTACGTTTGAGGAAAACCTGTGCTTTAATATCCTCATCTGAATGTTAATTCAAGAATTAATTTAAGAAGTGTACCAGGAATAACATCTGAGGTTTCGTTCAACAACCCTTGCCTTTCCCAATTATAATTCGTCATCTTGTCTATCCTCTGAAAGTCACATTGGCTTCAGGAATGGGGACGGTGCAGGGATGGGATTCTATAGGTTCACACCGGTTTGAACGAACCGGCTGTTAAAGTTACAGCTGGTTTGCTGAACTGGTATTTCCACTGACCAACTGGCTGGTTGGCCCCGCCCCTCCTGCCCCTCCCCTCCTGCCCCTCCCCTCCCAGGAGTCTCCACGTGGCCCATTTTCAATGGAGGTAAGTGCAGGATCCGCATAGAGGCTCTGGGAGGGGGAAAAATGACCCTTCTGGAATTCCGGAGATGGGCCTTTTTCTGGCTTCTGGAGAGCCTCCGGAGCCCAGAGGAGGCTATTTTTTCCCTTCCAGAGGCCCGAGGGAAGCCTCTGGACCCTTGGGAGGGTGAAAATGGCCTCCCTCAGCCTCTGGAGGCCCACCGGAAACCAAGAAACAGGAAGTTCCGCTAGGCCACACCCACCCTGCAACTGGGCAGTAAACCGGTCACTGGGATTTTTGAATCCCAGCCCTAGGACAGTGGTCGTATTTTGATTGGAGGAGACCGGTTGAAGACAACGGTTCATTTAGTGCCCATTCTAAGTTACAACAGCACTAAAGCAGGGACTTATGGTCAATTTTCACATTTTTTCACACAACCATCGCAGGCTCTCGGGGGGGTCACGTGATCAAAATTCGGCAGCTTGACAAGTGACTCACATTTATGATGGAGGGTCGTGTGATCCCGTTTTACGACTTTCTGACCAGCGAAATCCAAGGGAAATCCAGATTCATGGAACGTCTGTGTTACCAACTTAACCACTTCAGTGATTTGTTGAGTCACTGTATCAAGATAGGTTGTAAAATAGGGCAAAGCTCAGCTAACAAATGTCTCACTCGGCACATAAATTTTGGGCTCGATTCTCGTTGTAAGTCGAGGATCACCTGTATTCAATAGACATAGCATGGCATAGCATGGTACCAACTGCGAACCTTCCCTTAAGGCTGATTCTAAGGTACCACACCAAGGTATTCTGAGGTGGGGGAGAGAGAGACAAAATGTCCTCTCACCTCCCTTAACTTCAATCCATGTTTTTCCATCTTGGCAACTTTAAGATGTGTGGAGTTCAATTCCCAGAATTCCCAGCTTAATGTTGCCAAGTTTGACAAAAACACGGATTTAAATTAAACATAGTTAATTTGATAGTACTTCATTCTTGCATCTAATGGCTTGTAAAAATTACAACCTGATAAACATCTTGGGTTCAAGCTCCTTCCTTCCTTCCTTCCTTCCTTTCTTCCTTCCTTCCTTCCTTCCTCCCTTCCTTCCTTCCTTCCTTCCTTCCTCTCTCATTCCCTCCCTCCCTCCCCCTCCCTTTTCTTTCCTTCCTTCTTCCTTCCTTCCACCCTTCCTCCCTCCCTCCCTTCTGTATATCTCCTCTTTTCTTCCATTTCTCCCCTTCCTTTCTCCCTCCCTCCCTCTCATTTTTCCTTCCTTCCTTTCTTCCTCCCTCCCTCCCTTCTGTATATCACTTCTCCCTAATTCCATTTTCCTCTTCCTTACTCCTCTTTCCTCTGTTTATCTTCTTCCTCTCCCTCCCTTTTCCTTCCTTTCTTCCTTCCTCCCACCCTCCCTTCTGTATATCTCCTTTCCTTCCTTCCTTCCATTTCTCCCCTTCCTTCCTCCCTCCCTCCCTCCCTCCTCTCTCCTTCCTTCCTTCCTCCATTCCTCCCTCTCCCTTTCCCTCCACCTCTCCCTCCCTTTTCCTCCCTCCCTCCCTTCTTTCCCCAACATTTCTTCCAATAACGGTATTTTTGGGGGGGAGACAGAGAGCCTATCTGCTTCTCAAAGGTGCTTGGTGAAAATCCAGGCCTGGGTTTCTCTTATTACTCCAGATTTGCTTTAGCTAGTCATGTGTAATATGACTGGTGGCTAAGAAAGCTGAAATAAATTGATAATGAAAGACCTCTGCCACTCAGCCTTCTTTCAAAATGGATAAGTGTGATATTTGTCTTCATTCATTCTTTAAACATAGATGAGTTTTATGTCTTAACTTTGCATGGTGTTCCGGAAGGCCAAAAGGATGGGAGCTTGCTGGATTTTATGGGAAGAATTCACTACACAGCAAAGGTTAGAAAGAAAGAAAGAAAGAAAGAAAGAAAGAAAGAAAGAAAGAAAGAAAGAAAGAAAGAAAGAAAGAAAGAAAGAAAGAAAGAAAGAAAGAAAGAAAGAAAGATCTATGAGAACTACAGTAATTAAACTAAAGTTTTGGACTGCAGTTCAAATTATTTGAAATTATTGGCCCCAATAGGTAGGCCTTTAAGAAATTAAAATTCGGACTTCCGGTTTGCAAGCTTTCGGCGGCGACAGAGATTTGCGATCACACGATCCCTGCTGCGTTCGCCGTCAAGGTTCCCCCGATCCATTTAGATCTGGGGGATATAGCTGCCCTGTAGAGGCAGCTGAAGACAGGGGGGATCCAGCAAGGGGTTTGGGGGTGTTGCAAACCCCCTCCCCAGCCGGCTAAACCCCCTTTTCCTGAGGCGGAGGAACGGCGGTCAGCAATGGCCACCACGAAGAAAGCTGCAACCGGGTAAGCAGGTGCAGGAGGGAAGAAAAATGAAAGTTGCTTCTATCGGGACAAGACGGGAGAAAGTGACCTGGAAGGCTGCTAAGTATATATTGTCCCTTGTGAGAGTTATAAGCTGCAAATACTCTAAAAGGGAAAGTTTTTTCCTTGCTCTACTCTCCTTCCTAAAGTGACAGCGGAAAAAAAGAAAGAAAGAAAAAACCTTTTGGCTGTGAGTGGGAAGGGAGAGTGGAAAAAATAAGAGCAAAATTTGAAAATAAGGAGAAGATTGCCTAGAATTGCAAAGAGTTTAAAAACTTCCAAAAAATATATTTGAAAAGGATTTGTGACTACTTTAACCCCAGAAAGAGAAAGTGAAGAAGAAGAAGGTATCTAAAAGAAACAGTCTGTTTGGATTGTTTTGGTGATTTTGGAAACTTTGGAAATTACTTCTGATTAAATCATCTGGGCGGTTGTTTGGGGAAACTTTTTCTCTACACAATAGCATCATCTATGGGTGAATTGAAACTTATATATCAAAAATAATAAAGAGAAAAACAAGGAGGGGAAGATGGTCTTGGTACTATTTTTCAATACTTAGAAATGGTGGTTTATACTTATATGAAGCAGAATGAGGATGAAGGAGATGAAGAAGAAGAAGAAGCCATCTTTGATGAACAAATGACTTTGACTGGAGGAGGGAAAAAGCAAGAGAAAAAGGAAAAAAGGTCTTTGAGATCTGGAAAAACAGCCCAAAAAGAGAAGAATAAGGTGAAAAGGGGACATTGTGTTAAGAAACCACAGAAAGGGGGAAAGCAGAATAAAAGGGAGGTGGAGAGTCAAGGGGTTAAAGAGGACAAGGAGAAGAAGAAACAAGGGAGAAAGGAAGGGATGAGAAGTCATAATGGTGGGGAGCAAAATGTTAGGAAGCAAAAGTTTTTTAGAGATAAGGGATAAATTTTATTGTTAAAGGGATTCTAGAAAGGTACATAAGACTGCATTTTCATACTTGTATTTAGAAGTAATCATAGAAAATTAGAAATAATATGTAACTTAAAATGTGATAAAATATTTAACATAAATTAGTGAAATTTTTGGTTAAGAAAAGGGAGTACTGCAACGAAACATGATTTAAGATTGTGATGGGGGTGGTGGTGGTGGTGGTAATAATTTTTGGAAAGCATAAGCGTTCCCACAAAGGCATGATATTTAATTGAAATGGATAAAATGTTTAAGATATAAATGATTGTTAATATTAATGATTAGAATATGGTATACTAGCAAAATCTTTGTGAAATGAGATTTGAAGTAGAAGAAGGAGGAACATTTTAATGAAATATTGGGCTATAATATGTGATGGGGGGGGAATAATTATGGAAAATGGGGCTCCCATAAGAGTATGTGATTTAATTGAAAAGCAATGAGCTAAATGTTTAAGATATGAATGAATATTAATATTAATGAATAGATTTGTATTATTTTTGATAATATAGTATAATTTTAAAATGTACCAGACAGAATCCCAATGTATGTTGTTTTATATTAAGTATTATAAATATAGGGGAAAGAGATAAAGGCATCATACTCCATATAGTGTACAGGAGAAGTATTTCTTCTTCTTTTTTTTAAAGAAGAAAAATGAATGGTTGGCTGGAATAGAACAGACAATGAATAATAAATATTATGATATGAATTGAGAGGAGATAAATAAAATAAAATAAAATTGAGAAAATTTAAAGGAGGGAAGAAGTTATATAGAAAATTGAAAATGTTGATAAGATATGAAATGGTATATAAAATGAATATGAATTTGAATGTGTGTCTGTACCAAGAGTTTTAACCCGGGACTAAGCAACTTTCAGAAAAGAGATTTTTTATGCTTTTATGTTTTGTGTTTATGTGTATTCATGTATTGTGTGTTTTGAAAATAAAACTTGTTTAAAAAAGAAAAAAGAAATTAAAATTCAATATTCCTGCCAATTACTTATCTGTGGTGTCAGTTGTTTTCCAAGAGTATGAGTTTAGCCACCTCTTTTGTCAGAAAATATTATTCTTTGTACATCTATAAATAGAAAGTCAGAAGGGAGGAAGGGAGGGAGGGAGGGGGGGAAGGAAGGAAGGAGGGAGGGAGGGAGGGAAGGAAGGAGGGAGGGAGGGAAGGAAGGAAGGAAGGAAGGAAGGAAGGAAGGAAGGAAGGAAGGAAGGAAGGAAGGAAGGAAAAACACTTGTTACTTTTTCATCATAGCTCTTGCAAATACAGAAAGAAAGAAAGAAAGAAAGAAAGAAAGAAAGAAAGAAAGAAAGAAAGAAAGAAAGAAAGAAAGAAAGAAAGAAAGAAAGAAAGAAAGAAAGAAGACCATTAGATGTTTATGGAGATTCTCAGTTCTCCAGATCATGGTTGTTCCAAAGGTGGTTTTTCAAAAGGCAACTGGACTTAGTTTTTCCTTGAAGACATTTTGCTTCTCATCCAAGAAGTTTCTACAGTTCAGAACTGAAGAAGCTTCTTGGATGAGAAGCAAAACATCTTCGAGGAAAAACAAAGTCCAGTTGCCTTTTGAAAAACCGTCTTTGGGTCCCATTAGATGGCAACATATAAGGGAAGGATCAGAGAATGTCCACCTTATCAGATTTGATAGATGAGGTAGATACCTTCAGGAGGATGGTGATGGCCAGCGCCTTGATTTGTTCTTGGTTATTTTATTCTTTTTTATTGATTCATGCTGTTCTTTGTTGGTCAGTTTTTAATTCTGTTTTATGTTGTATTGTAAACCATAAAAACACATTCTGTGTTCAGCAGTATTCAATTTTAATAAATACTCCTAGGGTGTCAGTGATTTTTTTCCCCACTCTATCTTAGTTCCTTATTTTCTCACTGAAGGTGGAGAGAGTGTTATTTTCTCTCATATATTTTCCATCCTACCTCTGTTCCCTATACAGATCTATACAGACAGTATTTCTCAAGTTGGAATGAGAAAACTTGCTGCAGCCAACTCACCAGAGTCAACTGTCCATGGCCAACTCGCTATGGCCAATGTGCTACAGCATAACTTGCCATGAAAAAGCTTGCCTGTGGGACAATTCAACAATTCAATGTAATTATTTAAAAGAATTAAAAGAATAACTTAATTTTTTGTCATTCACATTTCAATTTCTCCTTCCCTTTGCATTCTTCCTTTAACAAGTCTATTCTGCCGTTTCTCTGATATTAGCATAACTCTTGTCCCATGGTGAGTTGTGCAATGGTGGAGTTGACCATGGTGAATTGTCCCACTATGACTTGGCTGTATCAAGTTGATTGTGGTAAGTTGGCTGCAGTGAGTTGACCATAGTGAGTTGATCGCAGCAAGTTGACCATGATAAGTTGGCCACAGTGAGTTGGCCACGATGAGTTGACCACAGTGAGTTGGCCATGATGAGTTGACCATGTCAAATTGGCCACAGCAAGTTGGCCATGGTGAGTTGGCCATGGCAACTTTGCCCTAGGCCCTTCTCAACATTAGCAAATTTAAGATGTCTTCAACCCTCAGAAGCCCAACTGAGTAATTTAATTCCTGCTGACTTCTGCGCATTGAAGTCTGCCCATCTTAAAACTGCTTAAGGTTGAGAAACATTGATCTAATCCATCTGCCATGTGACAACAATTGATCAAAATGAACCCAGATGAACAAATGGAATTTGAAAGAAATGCCACAGCCCCTGAGACAGAAATAGGAAAAAATATAAAGGACAACATATTTGCATGATGGTTTTCATTAACTCGCCTTCCTCTGATTCATTGACCAGGCCCCTAGACTCCAAAGGTTGGAATTATCCTCAAAAGTACGAGTTGCATTTTTGGCTTCAGTTACCTTCCTCCAAACCCCTTCGCTAACAATTATGTGTGTTTTTTTCAACAACTTTTTCAAGGAAAAGATTGTAAACCTTTTAGTCAAGAGCCTTATTTATATAACAAGCTTCAATTTCTAAATACACGCTGGGTTACCATGTGTGTAAGCATAGAAAAGCGGGGGGAAAAACTACTCTGATCGGCAATATATAACAGTAATTATAATCAAAGTTGGGAGAAATCGTCTGCGGCTTGATAGGAAACAAAAAGGATTTTGTTTAAAACATGCTAAATTATATAAAATGCTACTTGCCTGATGACTTCGGAATAATATTACACGATCTTTCAACTGTCAGTTGATGGATGATAATAATGATGTTACCTAATAATAGAATAACAGAGTTGGAAGGGACCTTGGAGGTCTTTTAGTCCAACCCACTGGTCAAGTAGGAAACCCTGTATCACTTCAGACAAATGGTTGTCCAATTTCTTCTTGAAAGCTTCCAGTGTTGGAGCATTTACAACTTCTGGAGGCAAGTTGTTCCACTGATTCATTGTTCTCACTATTAGAAAAGTTCTCCTTAGTTCTATGTTGCTTCTCTCCTTCATTAGTTCCCATCCATCGCTTCTTGTCCTGCCTTTGGAGAATAGCTTGACTCCCTCTTCTTTGGGGCAGCTCCTGAGATATTGGAAGGCTGCTATCATGTCACCCCTAGTCCTTCTTTTCATTAAACTCCTGCAACCTTTCTTCATATGTTTTAGCCTCCAGTCCCCCAATCATCTCTGTTGGGTTATATAATTGGGGAATGAAACATCTGCACGAAAACCAAGCTCAGAAAGCATTACAATAAAGATATTAAGTAATTACTGTGGTGAGGATAGCACTTACACAATGTTAGAAAGGTGATCGGATGCCAGTAGAACACATAATAATCCAAAAAGTCTATGGTTGTGCTGAAATGGACAAACTTACCCTAAGATTAAAAGAAAAAGAAGATTCAAAATGTTATACAGTCTGGGAAAGCTGGTATAATTGGATAAATAATAGAAACTAGTGAGTAAATAGATAAGGAAGGAAGAATATAAGAGTGGCGGCATTTTGGGGAAAAAACTGTCCTTGTGTCTAGTTGTTCTGGGGTGCAGGGCTCTATAGCATCGTTTTGAGGGAAGGAGTTGAAACAGTTTATGTCCGGGATGTGAGGGGTCTGTAAATATTTTCACAGCCCTCTTTTTGACTCGTGCAGTATACAGGTCCTCAATTGACTCATATTTGGACTCATATTTATGACAGTTGCAGTGTCTTAGGGACATTTGATCTCCTTTTGCAACCTTCTAACCAGCAAAGTCAATGAGGAAGCCAGATTCACTTAACAACCAGGCTGCTAACTTATCAACTGCCATGATTCACCTAACAAGTGAGGCAGGAAAGTTCGTCAAATGGGGGAATACTTACTTAACAATGGCCTCACTTAACTACAGAAATTTTGGGCTCAAGTGTGGTCATAAGTCAAGGACTACCTGTACTACGATACTACTATGAGGTTAGCATCTAAAGTAGTATGGAAGGTTTTATATCAAAATATATCCCTTAGGCCAGAGGTCACCAACCTTTTGGACCACAGGGACCACCAAACTCATAATTTTAGATCCCAGGGACCACTAACTGGTTCTGTGGCCTAATGTGTCGGTGTCGCTTGGTGGTCATGCAACTGGCTGGGCAAGGCCTGTATGTAAATATTATAAATATTTATATAAATATTGAATTTTTTATTAAAAAAAAAAAAAAGAGCAACTTTTACCCAAAATCAGGCAAAGCAGGTAGGCAGATTGAGTTGCTCACAGAATCACAGATTCATTCAGAGATCTATCTATCTGCCGTTGGCTAGCTCAGTCTGTCACATAAAATTTGCTTGCAAGCAAACTTACAAAATTAACTCACAACATACCATGTATGTAAATATTGAATTTTTTATAAAAAAAAGAGCAATTTTTACCCAAAATCAGGCAAAGCAGGCAGGCAGATTGAGTTGCTCACAGAATCATTCAGTGATCTATCTATCTGCCATGGGCTAGCTCAGTCTGTCACATACAATTTGCTTGCCGAGTCTACACTGAATAATAGAACCTTCAGTCCTAAGGGAGGTTCGGCTGTGCTTAAAAGACTAGCTAGAAAGCAAGAAATCCAACCATTTCCTGCTTCCTAGCTAATCTAAATCTCCCAGCACAGCAGAACAGCTGATGGTCAGAAAAAGGAAAAATAGCAATTTAGCAGGCAAGTTTGCCAGGTAAGGAGTGAGTGGGCGGAGAGGGTTCCTGCGGGCCATGTGGGCAGCGCAGCCTTGTGTTTCTGCACAGCCTGGATTAATTGCATTGGGGTGTGTGCTCTGGGGGTGAGATTTCTCTGAGGCCCACCAAAATTTTCTTGCAGCAGCCCACCAGTTGGCAATAGCTGCCTTAGACCGTCTCTATCTTTTCTTAAACCTGGAGTACAGTCATTGAGTAACCATTCAAACTTACAACAGCACAGAAAAAAGCGACTTATGATTGTTTTCCCACTCTTATGACCTTTGCAGCATCCCCATGGTCATGTGATGAAAATTCACAACAACATATTTTTTTTTAGTCAAATTTTTAATCTATGTATATAAAAGTAAAATACTACTCAGGCATCATCACAAAATCTCCAGAACCATAATAACTACAAACTTGAAATTTGGCACGTATGTTCCTCTTAGCTTCTAACGGCTCACTAAGAAAGGATTTTTTGAAATGACGATCAGAGCATTAGTGTTTCCTAAATTATTACTATTAATATACTCTGAAGCTAAGGAGTTCTACTCCCCTTCCCCACCTGAAAAGAAATCTGTTTCCAATGCAAAACACAAGCAGAGGAGAGGAGTTTCAATTTCAAAGCACCAAGCAGCTTTAGTGCAGAACAGTTGAGCTAAGCCACGCCCAGGCTCCTTGCTACCTCCTTCTTGCTCACACAGCAAATACTGCTTCAGTTTCCAAACAGCCCTCAACTCCCTCATCCACTGACAGGATGCTAGCCAGATGAATACCAATGGATGCTGGTAGGCAGAGGCACAATTTTTTTTCTCCTTATTTTCCTCCCCAAAAACTAATCCTGATCAGTTTCGTAGCGAAACACAAAACACATATATAAATGTTTCGAAGATGATGTATTGTCCAGGCACTTCATTTACCAAAAAGAAAAGAAAAGAACAGATAGCCTGATGGTAATAATAATAATAATAATAGTAATTATACACATAGTAATTATAACAATATATATAATTATATTAGCTTTTTATGATATTAATTGCACCAGCATATTTATATAGACAATATTCATATTTCACATACATATAAGAATAATCCTTCTTCATCTAACTTCTCCCTCTTATATTTAATCATTGATAAAACCTATTCCACATTGAATAGTATTCTATATCTCCTTTATCTTTTATTTTCAATGTCAATCTATGCATTTCTGCACAGTCCAATATTTTTCAAATTATGTTTTCATCTGGTGGGGTGTTCTCATTTTTCCAATATTGTGGAAACAGAATTCTCGCTGCTGTCAATGCATGTAGCAATAAGTATATAGTCTGGTTCGTATTTATGACGGATGCAGTGTCCTGGGGTCCTGTGAGCAGAGAACAAAGGTCATTTTTTGTATCTCCTATTCTATTCTGTTCTAGTCTAGTCTACTCTATTTTCTATTGGTGGCTGGACTAGAAGACCTCCAAGGTACTTTCCAACTCTATTCTTCTCTTCTCTTCTCTTCTCTTCTCTTCTCTTCTCTTCTCTTCTCTTCTCTTCTCTTCTCTTCTCTTCTCTTCTCTTCTCTTCTCCTCTCCTCTCCTCTCCTCTCCTCTCCTCTCCTCTCCTCTCCTCTTCCCTTCCCTTCCCTTCCCTTCCATTCCATTCCATTCCATTTCTAAATTAAGCAGGGCAGGAGGCTGGGTTAAAGCCAAAGAAATATTCAACAAGGATTACAGAAGTACTGTACAGAGTTTGCATAAACTGATTGCTCAGTCTAAAGGCAGGTTCATTTTGCCTCGGGCTGCCCCATAATTTGCATGCCATAAAACAGTGAATTACATGGACTGATTTATCTGCAGCGCTTACATTTCTCAAGGGAAGTTGACTTATTTGTACTCTTGCAGGCTGCATTGGTTATTTGTTTTGGGAGTATTTTTTTTTTGTGTGTGTGGGGGGAGGTTGAGAGAATAAACAGGCGGGTATATCTCAGTGCTATCATAATTGATTCTTCTCCCATGGCCAAATCCCTCTAAACATTCATTAGCCCCTAAATAATAGGTTTCGAGATGATTCATTATTCTGTCATTTTGAGAAATCATACAGGCTGGGCTGTTTCATCCACTGTTCGCATGCTGGTGATCCAAGATCAAATCTCATTGATTGTCCTTTTCAGCACCTTTTACAGGTATCCCACTAATCTCCATCATACCCTCCCCGCCCTCAAATTTACGACCTCGTTTTTCTTCATTTGTGGATTCATTATTTGAAATGCAATCTCATAAACGCTTGGGAACTACAATGAAATTTGCAAACGCTATTGAGCCATGGAAGTTCATTGTTACATTTTCAGATGGAGGGAAGGAGTTTGATTCTAATTTGACGTCATTCAATATAAATGTTTCAGCCCAGCGGATTGTAGGGAAATATTAGGAACAATGAGTTATAGTGCAAATGTAAATTATTATGGTGCAATTCTTTTTGGATACGAAGATCCATTCTTATTCATTAGAGGAAGCAAAATGAATCTCAACAGAGAATGATGTTCTTCAAAATAGGAATTGGACAAATAGAGGTTGAGTGACATTTGAATTACACAAGAAGAGGATTTGAAGGTTTTAACAGGCAGCCTACCTAACCATGAAAATCGACATGGTTTATAACACACGCTAAATGGGAAAACTTTTTTTTGTTCAATTTTTTTTGTTAAGATTTGCTGATCACAGAGCATCAGAAATTAAGATGGGTCTCATTAACTTGAATATGATTAGAGGAGAAGAATGAGGCTGAAGTAAATCCTCTCTGACCAAATTTTAAGGAGAACCACAAAAGAAAGTTGAAGAGAAATTTTGGGCCAGTACAAAAAGAGGAGGAGGAGGGAAAGCAGGAGAAAGAAGAAATAACCAGATGACAGAATAGCAGAGTTGAAAGGAACTTTGGAGGTCTTCTAGTCCAACCCCCACTCAAGCAGAGATTCTATACCATTCCAGACAAATGGCTATCCAGTCTCTTCTTGAAAACCTTCAGTGATAAGAGCACTGCTGGTTAATTGTCAGTAAATTTCTCCTTAGTTCTAGGTTGCTTCTCTCCTTGATAAATTTCCATCCATTGCTTATTGCCCTTTGTTCAAGTGCTTTGGAGAATAGAGAGCAAGAGGAGGGGGGGAGATAGAAAGAGAAGGAGAAAGAAGGAGAGGGAAAAGAAGGAAATAGAAAGAGAAGGAGAAAAAAAAAGGAGAGGGAGGAGGAAGAGGAGGAGGAGGATGAGAGAAGGAGGTGGAGGAGGTCATGACCACTGCAAGGAATGAAAACACTGAAATAAAAATTGATCGTGAAGAGATAGAATGTGTGGAAAAACTCATTTTCCTAAGATTGCAGATGGCTCAAAGAGCTGAATATAGCACAAAAATAAAACATTGCATTGCCCTGGGTCGCACAGCAATGATGAATAAGAGCTGAATATGGAACCAATTGTAGGCTAATTTGCTCTATTGTGTTCCCTGTAGCTACCTATGGTTGAAAAAGTTGGATTTAAAAAAAAGCAAGACAGGAAGATAATAGTCTAGTTTGAGTTGTGGTTGCTGGAGAAGGCTCCTGCGTGTTTCTTGGACAGCAAAGTTGACGAACAAGCAAGGACTGGAGCACACAACACCAGACATGACACTGTAAGGCACAATCACAAAATGGTGTCTTGCTTATTTTGGCCATGTCGTGCCGGGGAGTTCATTGGAGAAAGCAATTAAGTTTGGAAGAGTTAGCGATAAAAGGAAAGGATCGTGTTCCAAAGAACACGCTGGCTGGACACCATCAAAGCTGGACACCAGCCAGTGCATAGAACAACTCAAAGAAGCAGCTCAACTGTACCCCCTCTCTACTGTACTGCTTCACCTAGGAGGCTTCCCTGAGACCCAGGAGGCAAAAAATGGGGTGTGCTGTGTGCCCCCCCCACACACACACACTGTTTTTGCTCCCAGGAGGCTTCCCTGAGGCCCAGTAGGCAAAAATGTTCAGAGTTTTGCAGCGTAAGTTCAGCCTCAGAAAAATAAACACAGATGGCTGATACTTCATTTAACGTCTTTATAAACAAATGAAGTAAATTTTACAATACCAGTTGTAGATTCCTCTAACATGGAGCAAACTCAAAAAAAAGTAGACATGTTAAAGTTCAGAGCAGAACAGCCACTTCAGGAGCTCAGAAACAAACAATCAGTTTCACTTTAGTTCAGCAGGCAAGCAAGCAAGTTAGTTTCATTTTCAATAGATAGATAGATTCAGAGCTTAACATAGCTTCTGAGCTGCAGAGCTTAATATAGAGCCACACCTAAGCTACTTCTAGTTTCAGTTTCCAAACAGTCCTCATTGGCTGACTTAGGTGCTATGCCTATTCATTGGCTGAGCATGCTCTGTTCCAGTTCATGAATATACTCTGACCAAAACAAAAAACAAAACACACCCACCGAGTCACATGACCACCTGGCCACACCCACCTAGCCATGCCC